>OZ020283.1:7754481-7944750 GCA_963971205.1 Aethes cnicana
CGACCCGCTCTGGCGTGGGACCATACTCAATAAACCTAGCCAGGTCCAGCATGGAAGTAGTAAGTAGCGGTGGGGCAAGTGCTACTAATATTAAACCAATAAAATACGCCCGCTAGCCAGTCTGACGTAGGACCATAGTCAATAAACCTAGCCAGTTCCACCATGGAGATAGTAAGTAGCTCTGGGGCGAGTACTGCTAACTAATATTGAAGCATTAAGATACGCCGGCTGGCCAGTCTGGCGGACCACATAGTAAAGTAACCCTAGCAAGGTACCACCATGGAGGTAGTAAGGTCTGGGGCGATGACTACCCACACTGACACAATAAGATGCACCCACCCGCAACGCCACGAGGCGCGACCCGCTCTGGCGTGGGACCATAGTTAATAAACCTTGCCAAGTCCACCATGGAGGTAAGTAGGTACCTCTGGGGCAAGTACTACCAATATTGAAGCAATAAGATGTGCCCGATTGCCAGTCAGCCGTAAATAGAGATAAGAAATAAACTAGCTACTCAATATACCTTTATACTCAAACACAAAATCAATACTAAATTCCTTGCAGGGATATGCTCGCCTTTATACATTTGTCTCTTTTCTGTTTTGTGGTTTTATACTACTGTGTTTTTGTACAATAAAGTGTTACTTACTTACTAACACGAAATGGTCTAAAAAGCCTCCTATATCTAAATATATAAAACTCAAAGGTGACTGACTGACTGACGTAGTGATCTATCAACGCACAGCCCACACCACTGGACGGATCGGGCTGAAATTTGGCATGCAGGTAGATGTTATGACGTAGGCATCCGCTAAGAAAGGATTTTGCAAAATTCCCACGAGAACGGGAAAATCGGGATTTTACTTTTTAATATTTCTGCGCATACGAAGTTGCGGGGAAAAGCTAGTTCAAACATAAAATCGATGTATGAAATGTAAAGATCGATGATCTCCAGCGCGACCAATGATCCCTTGACCAAGCTGTCCTCACATAAAATTAAACAAATAATATAGTTACATCTCATAAGATATCTAAATATATTCCTAATCATCAGGAAAACCAAAGTTCGTTCATGAATAATATTATAATGTCCCTTCTCAAATAATATCCACATTTCATTTTGACAGAAATGATCCAGAGAAAGTAACACAATGCTGATAAAACCAACGCCAAAAACTTAGCCAGCTGAAAACCTAAAACCAATTAGGTTAGACCTTTTTCCACAATATAAAACCCCGAAATTCATAAGAATAACGGTTAATCTTTGATTTCGGTTTTCTTGATTAGTATCTAAATACCACCCGTACCTTAATTTGTAGGAACGCTTATTTTCTCTCAATACTTAACTAATAACTGCTGTGCACTCTCATAGACAATTGGACACACCCCGGGAGCTATGCTAGCGTCTCTTTCTTACATATGCCGAAGAAAAAAGACACCAGCCTATGCTGACACTATTGTCAGGATGTCTCGGAGAGAGTGTATACAGCTGCCATACGAATTAATTTATCGAGATTTTATAAGCGTTCTCGCAAATAGGCGTTAGTTTGTTAATTAGAGCTAATCTTTCAACTATTATTTTATATCGATTACCAATAAGGGTCTATACAGACGGCGTATTTTATATGCACAGACAACGCGCGTCACATATTCGGGCGTTTGTTCAGAATCCCTTTTGTGGTGACATTTATGTAAAAGTAGCTGCAGATTTGGATTTCATTTCTGGTTAGGTATCCAAATTCTGGTAAGGTATATTTCCTGGTGGTACATCGAGTTCATTAATATGTGTACACTTTTGGACCTTATTACAACGTGGTAAGCTGCAAAAGTGTGTATATATTGGCGAACTGGACTGTACCACCGTTTTACCCGCTAGCCTGCCGCTAAATAGCCGTGTTTGCACTGTTTTGTTCCGGTACGGGGTTAAGGAAGCCGGTGAAATTACTGGCACAGAGGCATTCCATGTTTGGCCTCAGGGTAGGCACGCATTCGAGACCTTATGATTTCGATGTCAATGGGCCGTAGTGACCGCTAACCGTCACGTCTGTTTGCCTACTAATTAGGTACATAAAACAATGAAAATAGTACCGATAATAACATGAAAATTTAAGCCCAATTAAAAAAAAAGTAAGGACGTTGAAACGCTTGAATCACCGTCGCTCCTATCTATACGCTTGAACACGATAGCTTTATGAAACGCGCGTTATTTGCGTATATGTAAAATACGTCATCTGCATAGGTCCCGAGGGATAATATCAATGTTTTTTTACCTCCAGTTCGTCAGAATCGTCATTCTCGCCCTCAGAAGAGTCGCGGCCCTCCGGTACTGTCTCATTGTCACTCTCTTCGTCCTTGGTGGCTTCCGGAGGTGCCGTGTGCACAGGCTGTAAAGAAATAATAATAATTTTAAGTTAGTAAATTAATCTTGCTAAAAATATATGATGCGAGCGGCACAGGTCGGGGTGGCGAGCCATGGGGGAGGCCTATGTCCAGCAGTGGACGTCTATCGGCTGATATGATGATGAATTCATACTAATATTATGTGAGTGTGTTTGTTTGTTTGTCCTTCTTTCACGTCAAAACGGGTGAACCGATTTTGATAAAATTTAGTAACAATATTTAGTAACAGTAACCCTGGAAATAACGGGGACGGGTTTTCACCGAGTCAAACCAGTTTTCAAAACTACTACATAAATTATAACTATCTGTGTCTTCTGTGCATCATCATCAGGTACGCAAATTCCAAGTCTAAGTGGGACGATGTCGCGGACAACGGCTAGGTCGCATTAGTAATAATAATAATAAAGTCCTAATATTTACTTAGTACATGGTACTTGGAAGGCTGTGGTTTGACCTACCGCCTCTCATTCAAGGGTCGGGGGGTTCGAATCCGGGTCGCACCTCTGAAATTATTTATATGCGAAATTCAATTTGAATTTAATACCACTCAGCTTTTCGGTGAAGGAAAACATCGTGAGGAAACCTGCACGCATCTGAGAAGTAACTTAAAGATGTGTGTGAAATCCGAACTGTGCTCGCGTGAGGACTATAGCGCCATCCCTCTCGTGATAAGTGGAGGCATGTACCCAGCAGTGGGCCGTAAATTGGCTGTTGTGGTGGTGGATTGACTTACTTCGACTATTTCCATCAGTACGGGTGCGGCTTCGACGGGCGATGTGGGTAGCCCGTTCGTGGTCGGTTTCGTTTTGGTATGGTCCTCCGTCTGTACGGATTCAGGTGACCGCCCTGCGAGGAGCTTCTGAGCTTTCGCTTTAAGCTCCTTGGGGTGAGGTGTGTTCTGGCGAACGAACGGCGTCTGCGAAATCGAACAAGACAATTAACAGGTGAACCTTAGTATAAAGTGAGGTATTGTAGTTAAAGGAAAACTATCTAAAAAACATCAAGATGCGAACTCAATAAAAACGAAAAGGTTCCAAATTAAAGAGCGAAATTGAGACGGGTTCGTTTTCCCATATCTACTTCCACTCTAATATGTGTTTTTGTCCGAGATCCGTTTTAGACATCCAATTGCAGTTACAGCTAAGTTGTGGAGGTCAAACAGTTTGAATCAATAGATAGGAACACCATACACTTAGGTTTGATTTATGAATGGATTCATCGGCTTTACCTTAGGCGAGCACGATTCCTTTAAGTTTCTCGAGTGTATGGCCTGAGGTAAAACGGAGCTCGCACAGCAGGTGGTAATGATAGGTTTACCAAACGGGTAGTTATAAAACCGTTGCATATTACAGATATTACAGTAAACATGCCCATGCATATTAAGCACTATTGTAACAAAATATAATTATCGTAAGTAAATAAAAACATCCAGTCAAATGTAAAAAGGCGGACCTCAGAATAAATATGAAAAAAATAAAAAAATACCCCGGGCAGTTTTATAGGGTTTGCCTAATAATTCCAATATTGTTTTACACAAACAAAAACCTTGTACAACTGGTCTAGCGTTGCAGTATTGTGATCGTAGTTAGAATAGAACATGAGAAGGTGACGATTCACCAAAAAAATGTTAATTGACACTTAACCTATTAAGCCGCGTAATGCAATAATGCGAGTGGAGGCGGAGTGAATTACCGTACATGATATCATACCCCATCTCTCCTCGGTGCCACTACGTCGTGTGTGATACCAAACTAATCTACACTAAGTGCACTTTAAATAGTGAGCTACTCATAGAACCAAGTTCGGAGGTGTTTTATCAGTCACATGTGATGTAATGGTCTAGTTTGGTCGTTTTTCGATGAAGTTCGTGAATTATTGACGCTCCGAACTCCTGATGAGTGGTTAATTACGCCATGAACATTTTGCGGTAAGTGTGTATAGTTGCATTTTTTGAGTAAACACAACACGTATCTATTGCGTTAGTCTACGTTCAGCGGAAATAAAAACTAATCTCTAATTACATTTTCAACGTGATAACATGAAAGTAGAAGAGGCTGGAGGCGGGAAGTCCATTCCGAAAAATAGGAGTGCATTCACAATATTTTCCTTGATATAGAGATATACTTCATTTAAGACCTACTTATTTCCATTACTTCCTTGTTTTTAGCATACGACATTACGGGTGAGTATGGATTAGCATGCTCTATGGATTAGGGCGGCTTGTTCTCGTAACGTCACCGGGACTTATACTGATCAAACATGGGATTGGCAGAAACGAACAAAGTGAAGGCCAATTCCTGTATTCAATCATCAATTCGTACCGGTAAACACATAAAGTAAAAGACGGAATTCGACTACATTTGACGCAGGCAAATATAAAAAGTACTTGATATAACGTTTTCTTTTTGCAGGACAAAGGCAAGATTTAGGGGACAAAGTATTGTTGAATGCACTCCGCGTGACGCTTTGCCGCGTACCTCCGCCAGATTAGTTATGGAGGAGGATAGTCGCTGCAGCGAGGATCGCCGCTGAGTGCTGACTAGCTTGCGGACTACGTTTAGGGGGCGACGAAGGCTGAGCATGGCCTGTGGCGCGTCGAAAGTGTCCTCGCTTTCTTCCTGAATCGATGGCACCTTGAAACCAAACATTCTCTTGTCTACTATAGGACGCGCGGAGGAACTAGACATTAATGTTAATGTAACAGGTATCAACACACAGGCAGTATTACGAGTTGTATTGTATATACTTATAAATAAAACGTTGCCACCGAAATCAATAAAATATTCATTTCGACTTGAGTGTTACCTAATTGGCTACTTTATCCCTCCCTTCATTTAGGCTATTCGGTATTCTAAAAGTTTCTTGAATATCCTTAGCAGCTTTTAATGTATCGATTTAATGAGGCTTACATGTAATAACTATCGCCTTGTACTTTGTCGAAACCTCAAAACATGCAATACAGTGCTACGTAAAACTTTAGTAGCGACTAAACTAACATCATCAACATCATTACGTTGTTGTGGTGCTTTTCTGAACTGCAGAAATGTTAACTGTTAAATAAAATCTGAATATTCTATTGCGAAGTTTGAGAATCAACTGAGCAGACATCGAGTGAAATTTAATTTATCAATTAAATATTTATATTTCCTTTCAAAATAAAACGAAAGATAAGTTTGTGATTTGTGATCGAGGAGTAAAATTTGTAATTTTTCTTACTGAAATGAATTTGATATCATTTTACAACACTTTCTATAAATCAGAAAGTCATACATTTCATTATTAAGACTTACTTATTTATTTTTTTACTTACTTGAACTAATAGTAAAAAAAAAAAAAACATTTTTTGTCATCCATTTAATATTCAATTTTAGAAAGCTGATATCTCAGAAAAATCTTTGAAAATATGAACGCATAAAAATAAATCACACACCAGATTATTTATATCCATGCGGTCCTCCGCTTGGAATATGTTGGTATGGAATTGGCTTATTATTTTTTATTCTTATTATTGGGATTCAATAACACATAACATAAAACATCTATACAACATTTACCATGTTTGGCATAATCTTTTGGAAACAAGATTTCCAGATTGCTATGAATTAGCTGACGATAAAATCATTATTATGGTTTGATTATTTACCCAAACATAGTATCAGTCGAAAATAAAACAGATAAAACTTTAAACGTATTTATTTCAACATAATACATAGATAGAATGATTTTGTAATTATTTATCCACAACCATTTTTCTAATATGATGGGGTAAAAGCAGATTGAGACAAATATAAAGTTACACCTTCACCCCATGCAATCTTAAAAAACTTAACACAACCTAAATTGCACACCTACTCTAAGGCTACAAGTAAAGAGCTTATTGCTACATAAGCTCTGTGCCTAATGAATCTCTGCGAGACATTCCTTCTGTACCAAGACCGAACAACTCTGGTCTTATTTCTAATCGTGACTCCTACGTTGTGGAAGCGTATAGGAAGTCCATAGCGCTTGTAAGCGTGTGTGAAGACGCGTGACCGGTGCCCCGTGACCGAGTGACAACAGCAAATGCTCACCTCTTTCGCCTCCGAGACGTCGTCGGTGAACTTGACGGAGTGCGTCCGAGAAGCCTCCTTGTCCTCCCAATTATCGCTATCGGAGTCGCGGTCGCGGATGCTTGTATCTGTGGGGGCGAAATTAATTTAGCATTTGTTGAGGACATGCGTATAAAATCAAGGGCAAAGATTACTGTGTACAGCGAGGCTATTGAAGTATCATTAGAGTAGCTGCACACATATTTTGACGTCTTCAGACGGATACGTTACTTAGCCCTTAACTGTATCTGCACTGTGGAATCTACTTCAAGATGCAATACTTGAATTCAGTTAAGAATTGCCAGTGGCACTCTGATCAAATATCTGACTGTTGTTTTTTTGTATAAAATGAAACACTTATATCTTCCACTGCGTAATTAATCACACAATAACATGTAAACAAAGATGTAAGGTACGGGTATTTATACACCTGTTATCAGTAACACGTGTTATACAAAAATAACGAAACAGCCTGTTCCATATTCAAGTACGCTTTCATTTGAGAATAACGACAATTAATTGAATATTTAAATTATGATACCCATTGTAAAATTACAGAAGGGTCAAAGGGTCCATAGGATAAACGTTCGGATAGGTTAGTCGATTTGATTAGGTAAAATAGTAATATTTATTCAAGTTTTGCACTGATCATTATTTTTCCTGTGGACTCTTAAACGGGACAGAAGTACCCAAATAATAGAAATACATTGAAAAGCCAACGATACCACATTTAAAGCGTGAACATAAATTAACAGCATTTAGTGTGCATTGCGAGACCAAGTTCATTTAACCTGCTAGTAAGTGCTACGGTTGTGCAAAACTTTTTAAAGTAGAGATTACCATTGCATCGAATTAAGCAGACTGATTTTTGTTGTCCTGGAGTTAATTACAAATAATTGCATTTTAATCTCGGAGATGACGATAAAACTATTGATAAATTTAGTACAAGTTTTAGTAAACATAAGTGTTTTAAAGATATATAATTTGAACCTCACCTCTCACTGCGTCAAGCTCCTGCGATTGTGAATTAAATCTGTGATTCCTGTACCAGTGTCCACTGCCGACCTCAGAAGTGTGATCCAGCTCTATTTATGGTGTGAAGTGTCAAAAGGACATTTAGTATGTACACGGCAAAAACGAAACACAACACGGTAACGATGACAACGGACAATCATCTCATAAATTAAATAATTAATTACGTATTTTCGAAAATCAAATGGTTTACTACGCTGTCCGTTGTCACTGACACCAGCATAATTAAATCAAAGCACAAAAAGCATATGCAAACACATTTAAACATATGCTAAACTTCACATAACCACACCATAAAGCAAATGAAATTTAAGAATGTGAAGTTTGGGAACTTATAAAATTCATTCAAATTATAGTTCATAAAAGGGCAAACATAATAGCACAAGTAATGTGTTTTTGTGTTCTTATTACTTGTGTTTATTCTAGGAATACGAGTATTTCACAAAAAAGATATTTTAACGAGAGCGTCAGATATACATGTAACATTAAATATTATTATACTAATATTTCATGTTTTAATAACTGACGCTTAGTATTTAAACAAGGCATATTTTACATTCGCACAAACGCAAGTCACATGAAATTTCAAATATGCCTTATTCCAACATTTTTAATAGGGATGACGACAGGGTGAAGAAATCGAAATTCTAATTAGTCCGTCAGTCAGGTAATAAAAACATATTAGACACGTATTTTTGGTTTTATCAAATTAACAAAGAATGACCAAGTTAAAACGCATTAAAGTCGGAGAGTGGGGGCTAACTACGTCACCGTTAGGTATGAATCGTACCTAACCGTGACGTCACGCGACATTTCAACTCAATATATCTCCGTATAAGTTTGATTGCGTGAAAAAAGAAAAAATACGTGCCCAATACTTTTCAATAATCTTCTTGATAGACTAAGGAAAAAAAGTTGTCGTCATCCCTATACTCTACACCGTATTGCTTAAATAGCGTGCACGATCATTAGTGATCAAAGCTATGTGCTGGAAAAGTAAAGTTCTAATTGATGTAAAAATAATGTACAAAGGTGATAGCAAAATGGACGGACGACATCGAAAGCATCTGACAAGTCAAAGACGATCACACCACAAAAACAAATCGACAAGGCAACTCAAATTGTAATAAATTGCAACGATGAAACTGGAACTAAAATGGGAAAGCGATGCAATGTCGTTATTTGATAGTAACTAATTGACATTACGTGTTGTGAGTGACATCTATAAAAAATCAGGCAAATGGTTACTTTTTGTATTCGATGACTGATGGTAAGTAGAATCGATGATTTGGTGTATCTACATTTCCTTATGTCCGCGTCTAGTTAGTGCTTCTATTGAACAAACGTAGGTTTTCATACCTGGTTGCTGCGTGTAACTGAGCTGTGGCAACAAGAAGCACGTGAGGACTTTCTCCCCCGTGGCCTCATCATTGTCTGCCTGGAAAGTAAGCAGCGGCTGCGCCTGATTTTCAGACAGCCACACCGCTTTCAGCTCTAAATTCACTAGGTCATAAGGTAAGTTCTGCAATCTGAAAAATATTATTAGCATGTTAATTTTATACGTTTATTTCATTAAACTAATTGGTAGATTAGATGGTATCTTACCTATTCCCACTGACGTCCAAAACGTGTAACGATTTGCAATTGCCTAATTCGTTAGGTAACCTCGTTAATTTGTTGTCTCTTAAACTTAGCACGCCTAATAAAGTCATATTGCCGATCTCCACCGGTATCTCCGCTAAAGAATTCCTATCAACGTTCAACACAGTTAATTCATTGAGATTCCCTATAGACTTGGGCAGTTCTGTTAAGAAGTTTTCTGTTAAAATAAGTTCTTGTAGATTTGTACACCTGAAACGTAAAATTGAGAAGAACGCGTCATCTATTTATAGTATAAGATAAACTAACAAAATGGAATATCTTGAGGCCACCATTGTATCTACTAACCTTCCTACACTTTCATTTAACGTATGTAATCTATTTTGGTCCAATTTTAGTATAGCTAACTTGGATAAATCGCCGGTACCGTCTGGTATCGTTTCTAGCATGTTTTGTGATAGGTGCAAATCCGTAAGGGAACACAGTCCTCCGATTGCTTCTGGCAGTTTCTCCAGTTTGTTTTCGCTCACATCGAGGCAAATGAGCGCCTTTAGGTTACCGATTTCTGGCGGTAAGTACTGCAGCTTATTGTGGTCCAACCATAACTCTTCCAACGCTGGTAATTCCCCGATAAACCCAGGCTAGAAATTATTAAAATGACAATATTATATCATAGATAATTAAATTACCGAGTAATAAGTTGCTAAAAAAATATCGAAAGTGTTAATGGTTCTTACCAGTTCTTCAATTTCGTTATCTCCTAGATCCAGTCGTTCTAATTTGTGTAGATTTTTCAGTGACTCTGGCAGTGATTTCAGCAGATTCTCTCTTAATTCCAGCGACTGAAGGGAGATCAAACTGAAAATACAAACGAAATATGAATTAATAATCGCGTCGTCTCTTATAGTCGTACAGTGCAGTATTCAATGTTAAATCGATTCAACGTCTACCGGCTCATTAACATAATCATATGACATAACAGTTTGATGAGACGAGTCAGCGATGTGGAAACACAATAGCATTGTGGCATTCGGTGTCGTTAGTCCCATCAGTCCCATGTCGCACTGCACCGGCGTACTTGCTGGCAACACAGCCATTATAACAATGTTTTGAACCTTGAAAATATCTTAACGAGAATTAAAGCTATAATTTTTTTACATTTGGGAGATGATTTCATAAATGATTTATGTATGATCGAAGCCCAGTGGCTTCGATGATACATAAATGATCTTGTTTATTCTAATTTTCTTAACTCTTCCTTTTCGTAGTTAATTCGAAAACTGTAACAGCATTTAAAATGCATACGTAATCCAAATAAACGTCTTGGGAATATAAATGAATATCAAATGTAACTAACACACGGAAATATTTCTGTAATTCGACCCATCACATCAACACAAAATTCATGTTGGATCTTTACTATTTCTGATATAACGAGCAATGCTGGGAAACTATAAAGTAGTCTGTAGAAGACTGAAAAAGAATAGGCATAGGTAAAAACCAACGATAACAATAGAACGAGTGAACCCGCATTACCTTCGCAGCGGAGTAATTTAATTAACTGACTCAGTGCAATGCTTTTGCAAGTGACAGAAGATATTCCTAGTTGGTAGGTATGCAGAGCAAATCCTTTTAAAGCAATGCAATTAAAATCAAAAGTAGTGGAACAAGTTATTAAAATAAATTATAGTTAAATGTACTCGTAAAGGTAACTGGAAACGTTTTCTGCGGAGTGTAACGGATCGAGAAACCAATACGGAACTGATAAGAAGTGCTAAACGTATTTCTAGGTTTGTGGAAGCAAACAAACTGGGTCGAGGACGATTTAACGAGTCTAAAACAAAAAGATCAGTCTTGCACTAATTTAACAACCGTTTTTCTAATTTTGGCAACTTCAAATTAACTTTTGTAACAGTATATACACGATGCGTAAATAACATAGAAATTAGAAGAATAAAAAAAAATGCTTTTTCACAAATAGGCACAAGACCGAGATGGTGGATTCGCTCGACACAGAGCATGTCGTGAGATGCCTGGAAATTCATTGGAATATGGCAATCCATCTGGCCCATGACCGCAGCCTGTGGCGGCAAGCCATAGATAAAATATTTCTGTGTCACGATCCTCAACAATGACGATTCGACAATACGAAACAGATATGTTTTTCTGAACTAAGTTTATCTTACACGTACGTAGACAACCTTAGATTGAAAGAAGATATATATGTGAGCAAGTACCTACCAAAAAATCGTAAGTTGTTTTCGTGTATTGCTGTATGTATAGAAACTTATTTCTTTGACCGATTTCGGTAATGAAGCTCCCATTGTCTCTACGAAAACACAGTGCTTCAATGTCATTTCGTAACTGTGAGCAATATATGGGTGTTTACCAATACACAATACTAGTCAGAACGATGATATTTAGGACCTTGAGGCCGCATTCCTAGATACATGTCAGCCAATGTATGTAATGTACCTCCACCGGCGTGCGTACCACAAGTACCTATGACAATCAATGAATCATCTAACAACGTCATAGCGATGCGTTTGTATATCAACATTTGGATATTCCAGTATAATCATTAGAAGCTTGCTAGTCAAACTTCGGATTCTGAAGTATAAATCAGTTTTCACTGATGCCATTATTAAGATGATAGTTGTTTTTTTTTAATTTCATAAAATTCATTTGAAATAGTCAAGTGACGTCATATGGACGCAGAAATAAACGGTCTTATTTACGTTTTCCCAAACCGCCATAGCCACGAGAGAATGGTTTATAGGCGTTTGAAAACTAGGTTTATAGGATTTATAATAAAACCGACTCTAAACTCAAATAAGACGACGTAATTTGTCTATTACATCGTAACCGAAGACATTTATTAGGGTGTAATAAACAGCAACTGGTTAGTGACGTGCGTGACACTTAAACGGCTGTTTTGTTGAGGTATGGATAGCGTGTGGTATCGTGGTACTGCAGGTAGATAACACGCTTGATAATAACTATTCTGGCACGCCCTGCTTTTAAAGCATTCCACCAGTTATCGCTTGCTCCGGACAGAACGTTCGCTCTACAAAAGGGCGTAATCCTTCAGCAGCCATCGGGAGATAAGGCGAGATAAGATGACTAAAACTTAATCTAGAATTCTTTACGACACTAGTTCATCTACTTTGATCTAGGTACCGCGACGCATTGTAATTGCGCGGGTAAAGCTACATGACATGATACATGATGTCAGCGTAAAATAAATTAGATAAATGGTAAACACACAACGTAAACAGATTTAAAGGAGCACGATCCATAATTGAGATTACAATATCAGAATTCTTTTGACTACATTACATCCTAGTCAAAATCATCTGATGCCTTCAAAAGAAGCGTTCGGTAATTATGAAAGTAAACCATCTCACATAACAAAAGCTTTAAAAAAACTTTGTTGAAATAAATAGTATAAAAGTTAACCAATTTCGATAATTCATTTTTTATTCGAAATGGTTCAGTTCTGAAGAAGGGACCCATGAGAAAATTCCTCAAAAGTTAGTAAATTATGTTGGTGTCAATTTCGAAGACTACAAAGTTACTTATGTCATTTTATAGGAATGTTTGGACACTGTATCCGAAAAAAAAAACGTTTCGTTTCGTACAGTGATTGAGCGCTCACTAAATTATAATTTTCTAATAAAAAAAAAGAACCGCCTTCAATCTTTAACAGACTGCGAAGTCGGTGTTAAGTGAACTTGACATTGGACATCAAAGTCTGTCGGGGTTTGTAAGTGGTTTATATTTTTTATTAAAAAAAAATGTACGCTTAACGTACGGAAAAACGCCTTATACATATTTGTCAATTCCGCACCATGTAAGTAAGAACTGACTGAAAACGAGGTTGGGTGCTTGTCCTGACGTGACTGCGGCGGCTTAGATACCTTTTCAAGCTTGCCTTCAAGAACCCTTACCTCACTCTCGGTGGGTAGGAAACTTGTTAAGAGCCTCATTTGGAACCTTGTGATTTACTTCAGGTACGGGCATGTTGTGTTCCGGTAGGGGGTAAGGCGGCCGGTGGAATTTCTGACACAAAGGCATTCCATCTTAGGCCTCAAGGTAGGCAACGCATTCGAGATCTTATGGTTTCTAGGGATCAAAGTATTTCTGTGTCCATGGGCCCCAGTGACCACTTACCATCAGGTGGGCTGTGCGCTCGTTTGCCTAAACCATCGACATAAAAAAAAAGAATGCCATGATTTGTACCTGATATAAATGTGACATAAAACCGATAGAACGCATAATCATTGTTAGATTATCAGTATTATCACTGCTATTCCCAAAATAGCGCAGAAATAAAGTTATATCACGGTGTTCATAATGTAACAACTTACATTAGTCTTGGAGTTTAATCAGTTTAAAACCATTAGTTGTCCGACTCGGCCGTTCTATAGAATCTAAAATTACATGGTCCCATGTGGTAATAATAACGATGGATTATAAGTTAGTTATATTGTAGTTAGCCATCTCAAGCGTGAACAATCGGCATTGACGGTGACAGAAAACAAGAACTGACCAGATCACCTTACATGACTGTACTGTTCTAGATCGATATAATAATAATAATAGAACTGGCAAAATGAGTTGGATAAGAAATGAAATAATATTAAAATAGTACCATGTTAAAAACTAGACTAGCCTGAGACAAAAGAAAAAGTAAGGAGATAATGATTAATTGAGATTGACGTAAATACAATAATAACCAGATTTTGTTTCAGTTACGAAAATAGCCACTAATAATAAATCATATAATCGTGGAATGACTATTCTTTATGCAACAATACGTGCTCAAGATACAAGCGAGATAATAGGCATTCAATTGAAGTAACCGTGATGTTTGTACAGTCCGACTAAATCGTCTATCAAGCCTCGCTCAACCGCTCCAAAACTTTCCAGTTCAAACTTTCGCTTTCGCCTGTAATACTACGTACTCGCATTCAGGTACTGTTCAATTCAAACTCGATAATCACATACAATATGTGTATGTTGTCATGTCATCACATCACTTTAAAAACCAGACAATCACTTTCACCACCACAAATTATTCGGGCGTTTTACAATCGACCGTTTTTGTCATTATGTCAGAAAAAGAGCTGGTTGAACAAATATAAAAGGAGACATAGATAAATATAAATCTGAAGTGACTCTACTTTTATGTATGGAGTAGATTAAATTCGTAGTGGGGAAGAGCCACTGATATGAACAATAAGAGCTACTAACAAGAAACAAGAATTCCTACCGATATGAGTAAGATTGGAATCAATAAGTAGACGCAGCGCAATCCATCTTCGACAGAACAGGAAGTGTATCTAGCTCACCTGCCAAAGTCTGAAGGTAGACTGGTGAGGGACATGTCGTTGAGCCCCAGGACCGTGAGCGCTCGGAGCTGGCTGAAGCCGGCCGGCAGCCGCGGGATCGGGTTGCTGCTGAAGTCCGCGATCTGCAGCGCCCGCAGCTTCTTGATATCTTCGGGAATGTCGGGGATATCTGCGAAAATAGAGATGATTTAGTCACTTTACAGCAGCAGCACATTCGCAGGAAGAACGTCGGACGCAGAAAGAAGTCTTGGTTGAGAAACCTTTTAGATTGGCCGAGCATTGCGAGGTCAGCCCAGCTATTTCGCCTCGCAAGAGATAGGGATGGATCAGAGCAGACCGCCAACCTTCGCTAGTCGGAGAGGCACAAGAAGAAGAAGAGTACACTGTAGCGAAACTCAAACTGGTTATAAGGCACGAAAGCATGTCATTATTCTGAAAGAAACGCGACTTAATAAGGTGTTGCATCGTGAAACTGCTTTTGAATGGGCGAGTATGGCGTTCGAAGGTTGATGTATTCGGCACATGGACGTGCGCGGTCCTTATTCGAGACATTTCAAACTTATTCAAATCTGTTAAGGGCATCAAGATGATGTGAAAAAAAAAATTGTTAAAGTATCACGTGATAGAAGTTTTTTTTAATAATCATGTCTAAGATGTAAACATGGTAACGTTGCATTGTATATCAGTAGCTATCAAAGAAAATCAAAGGATTTATTGATAAATGTGACGTACATTTCGTTCTTACAAATATAAATTGGCTTCAATTGGAGTCACCCCGTGTGTGTAAATAAAACTATCACGTGCGTTACAGAGGAATTTATTGCACCATGACAACAATGCACGGCTTGTCGATTTTTTATGTTCTAGATTTCAAGCATTAGTGTTTCGTACCCTCAAGTACCTAACTTCTTATAGCAATCAAGATAGTCCTAGATTACGAGCATTAGTTTACGCTGCGCTAGTTAAGTGTAAATGTGAGACCCATTTGTGTACGTTCTACCGTAAATGGTAATAGATTAGCACTAGGTAAGAATTTCATACGACTCGGAAAGCAGTGATCGTTAGATGCATTTTCTTCGGTGGGTACTTTTTGACGTCATGTACAGTCAAGGGCATTAATATATATACACTTTTGGACCTTAACACAATGGAATAGGATGCAAAAGTGTACACATGTTAATGCCCTTGACTGTACATCAAAAACATCCTACGATAGACAAACATGTTACAGTTTAGGTCTATCACTTGCTGATACAAGAGGTAAATTAACAAGTAAAATATTAAAAAAAAAAAACTATAAAGCCCGATGTCGGAAATCTAAGCTGAAATTATTACGAAAAATATCACCCTTCTTGCCATTCCGGTAAAAGTATGCCTGAAATTATTATTATAGAAACACCAACCGTCAAATTTCAGAAAAAGGGTCGACTGATGGTTGCTCTTCTTGATCGAAAATTTTTTGCTCCACTTATGCTGGGTAAACCATACAAGGTACATTAAAACAATGTATGAAAGAATTGTAGACCTCAAGAAGCTGCGCAGAAAAGTCTTCGACAGCATATTTCCATCTATTACGGTTTCTATTATCCAAGCATTTTCTCTTAGTGAAAAAGGAAAGGGCCCTATGCTCTCCATTTTGAAAATTATGATAACAAGTTTCACTTTTACGCATTCCTCTTGACAAGACAAGCTCTTCATATTAATACCCATATTGTATAATTCAACAAACTTTTTTTTTTTCGTTTTCCACTTCAGGTGGCTTCACCATTTTTGTTTTTTCATCTGACCCCTCTAACAACATTTGGGTTGACGAGACGATTCTAATGATACCTCAATCATCAAAAGCGGTTCAGCCGTTTGGCCAAAACATGGTAATAAAGAAAATTACAAAACATAGATAGCTAGATAGATAGAAAGCACGAAAAACATAACCCTCCTTGACATTCGGGTAAAAAGAAATGTAACCTGCAGATTTTTTCTATACTCAGACAGGATCGCCTAATTTCACGATCCTAACGGTAGCGCACCGCGGCTTCCGGGTTGAATTCCAACAGGCGTGTCGTCATCAATAACTTGTCAAGCGAACCGAAGCGGTGGGCGTGATCCGTGGTTAAATACAATGTAGCAGAATTAAAACTTCCAATAAACTGTGAAGTAGGTCAAACGGCGGTTATGTCAATGCACCGTCGTTTCCTGGGTCAAGTTAAGCGAATATTCTGTTACAACGGGTAAAGTTACTCTTGATGTTATTATGCGCTCTGTCGGTGGTAACTGTTTAATATTCAATCGCGTTTCATTTATGTTGTAGACGTTTTGTTATTAAGAATGCAGGGAGTTTTATAGAGGATGTTAACGCTGTAGTGCAAGTTGTAGGAGCGTGATCGAAACTATTTTAAGAAAGGTATGCAGCTACAGGGATTCTTGAGTTTAAGTGCATCGCTTTGTTTATCAGATGGGTGCGCCTACTCAAAGGGCATAAGCCTGCGGCTAGCAGAACTTCCGCTTGATGTTGCTTACAACTTTAAAAGAAATTGGTTGGTTTATTTAAAGTCCGTATGGATGGAATCTAACGTCGGAAACAGTTTGTTTATCAGCACATTTGTTAAATTTAGGAATGTTTACGGTGATCGCATACAAATGAACGTGTGTATGTGTGAATTATCCAGTTATAAGTACTTATAGAGATACAGTTATTTGTCGAAGTATCCAGGAAGTGAATTTGGTGTCAACCGTTGAGTTCAAGTATAGGCTTCCTATCATGATGTAATAAATACAAGATCGTAAAGTATTGCAAATAAATTCTTGTGAAAAGAAAGTTACTTAGCTTGTCAAATTTTCCTGTATTTAGAGCAAAAATACAGAGTGGTGACCCAAGAAAACCTATTAAGAATAACAAGGAAGACTAACTCAGGTACCTCTGACGGGAGAAAACAACTAAACTGAAATGAAGAGCAGATTAATACCGTATGAGGTTTCCCGGAGCGCGGCGCTAGTAATATCCGTTGCCCCGAAGGCGGGCGGCGAAAGGAAATTAGGCCTGCGTTTGGAACATAACCGCAATTTATAAAGCTGTAAGTATAAGTAATTTTTCTCAAACATGCTCGGAAAGGTTCGTGTTACTTTAAAAAAACCGGCCAAGTGCGAGTCGGACTCGCGCACCGAGGGTTCCGTACAAACCTGTAAGGTTTACAAAGTTCGTTCTTTACGACAATCGAGTCATAACTATGGTATTTTTATTGCAAAATGAAATTCATAACATTACAATGGGGAAAGATGGAGTAGCATAAATTTAAGACAAAGATCTTAAAAAATATATATTTTGTAATGTAACTAAAAATTTAAGGTTTTCGGAATTTTTCCTTTATGTGTGCTATAAAACGTTGCTTCATGCCAAATTTCAAGATTCTAGGTCGACTGGAAGTACCCTTTAGGTTTTGATTCCCTTGCGAGTACTTGCGAGTTTCAAAATATGCAGCTTAAATTGCTGTTTCTTTTGATTGCGTTGACATAGAAGTTTGATTTTGTTACAGCTTAAAGGTATTATAGACCTGAGTATTTGGTATGAATTTCAATTTAATACCTCTACGCGTTTATGAGGAAATGGGTAGTAAGGTTAAAATTATTAAAAAAATATATATTATGTGATGTAACTAAAAATTTATGGTTTTCGTAATTTTTCCTTTATCTATGCTATAAGACGTTGCTTCGTACCAAATTTCAAGATTCTGAGTTCACGGGAAGCACCCTGTAGGTTTTGATTCCCTTGCAAGTGTCGAAAATTTGCGGCATAAACGGCTGTATCTTTTGATTGCGTTGGCTTAGAAGTTTGATTTTTTCACAGCTTCAAGGGACAGTAGACCTGAGTAATTGATATAAATTTCAGCTTCATACCTCCACGCGTTCCTGAGAAAAAGGGTCTTGACAGACGGACGGACAGACGGACAACAAAGTGATCCTATAAGGGTTCCGTTTTTTCCTTTTGAGGTACGGAACCCTAAAAAGAAGACGCGAGGCTGTCCATTGCCGGCCTTGGCCAGCAAAAACATTATTATCGTGTGTTTTTTTTTTAATTCGCTTGCTATTTGAGACACGTCTGTAGAGAAACTGACAAATCCATGGAGGTAATAAGTACAACTTCCATGGCTAAATCATCCACGATCATGGAAGTAGGAAATACTGATGTAGGGTAAGTGCGCCTAAATTTATTTCGCCCCTATGCCTTGTAAACAGCCAACTACTAGTTGAGTAATATTTATAGGTTTCGATATATTTATGTTAGGCGCACTTACCCCATCCTGGAGCACTGAAGTGATTGACTGATGTATCAACGCACAGGCCAAACCACAGGTCGCAGATAGGAATTTGGCATGTAGGTTCGTTGGGGAGTTCGTGGGTGCACTAAGAGAGGATTTCCCGAAATTCCGACGAGAACGGGAAGAAATGGGATTTTTACAATTTAATGTTTACGCGCGTACCTACGAAGTCGCGGGAATCAGCAAGTCGTAAATGAACAACAATCGAGAAGGGAATGAACAACAATCGAGAAGGGTAGGTAAAGCAGCGAAATTAATTCAACTTAACGGAAAACAGTAACTTTGCTGCTGACAACTTGAAATGAATAAAACGAATACCCAGGGAATAATCCTCATGCGAACGAGATTACGACTATTACGAGCAAAATAGCTATTGCTCTAGTTAGGGTTTTAACGATTAATGAAAATGAGCGTGAAAATAAACCAGTTCCAAGTAAATCAATTATTAGGGTAATTAGGTCAAATACGATTTCGCGAGCGCCCATATGTGCGCATGAATCGATGATGCAAGAGAATCGCAGACGGCCGTTGATATCCAGACAGTCAAATTAGGTAATAGCACGCGCAATTGGGTCGCAGCGGCGGTCCCTTTCAGGAACAAGCAGCTATTGTATACAGGGTGTCCCAGGAAGTGCGGTAGCGAGTACACAGATATCCCATGCCATCTATGCATTCATTTAATGTACACTCAACAGCAATGAAATCGGGTCACAAAATCCTTTACAAAATAGGATTTTCCATACAAATTTCCGATTTCATTGCTGTTGAGTGTATGTTGTTTTTGACGTGATAATGATAACGTCTTATAAATTGTCCGGTCAACATTCAGGGAGGAAAATGTCGAGAACTTTTTTATGGAAAAATTACCTAGCATGTCCTCTTAAGTTCCGTCTCATCGAGCTACATATATTATTTATACATATAGTAGGTAAACTGAGTTGAGAACAATACGGTAGACAAAACTCCAAAAAGAAAAACATTCCTCGTTAATGTTACGAATGGTATTTCAACTCTCCGAGAGTATTTTTATTCTAGATTGACTATAGGCTTAGGTTTTATCTTGGTACCTATTGAAAGTTCCGCGCGGCTCACCAGCTGGATGAAATTCCATTAGTGCTGTTATTGAGTTTTCCTACAAAGCGGTTGGACTTCGTCGATCGAATGTCAGCTATAATGGACGTGGTTTGTCGGGTCATCTGGACAAAGAGAGCCTGCGGGCAAAAATTCTATTTGCAGCGTAAGTCTCGCTACAGCGCCTACCGATAGCTGCCTACGTATAACTTAGGCCCATTTCCAATAGTGTAGTGTGCCCTAGATTCCTTTTATGTAGTACTGTATTTGAATTAATCGGTTCATCATCATCATCATTATTATAACCAAAATTCAAAACTGGTGGACAATATTAAAATATCAGTACCTATCGCCGAAATCTGCCGTGATGAACTGACAAGATCACCATTAGTGAAACTTTATATCAGTAGCGTGTAAAAAAAGATGACTTATGCAACGATCTGTTATTATTATACCATTGTTCGGCAAAGGCCGCTCATCTCACATCTAATTAAGTAGCTGTTATCAAAAGTGTATTGCTGTATTACCTAATGGCTTTTATGGTGACTTGTCTTAATTCTGGAACTATGAATTGACACTAATGTTTCTTACATTACATCTCTGACAAAGTTCCTAAGTATGTCTTTAAAAAGGGAACACCGTGTCGTAAGTCCTTAATTAGGTACCTAAGACCCATTCCGGGGATATTATTTTACAGGCTGAATAGTGTATCTCCTCAGTTGTAAATGTTTTATTTAAGTTCTTAGATAGTAAGTTTCTATGTAAAACTAAGATTGTTGCCATCCCAATATCTACATGGGCACAAACTACACGTACTGCATTATAAGAAAATCGGGTCAAAGTGTATAATTTGTAATAATAACACGAAAGTTGCCTTCAAAAAACACGAAAAGTAAAATAGCAACGTTGTGCTAAGCGGTCAGCGTAAACAAATAACGAGACGATAGATTGTTCGCAATGCGTGCGCTCACGTCTCACGTCGAACTGTATAGGGGCCAATCTCCGGAACGCCCAGTTTTTACGTTCCCGGAGATAACTTTTACCAGGTAAATTATTCTGCTACCAAAAACCACTTTATAGATCCTCAATTAAATAATAAAAAAAGCTACTTGAACCGTCTTCGGTTTAAACCCATTACAAAAAAGTTGTTCTGGGAAAATGAGTAAAATTGCCCGCTTTTTACTAGGGGCCAAACTAGTTAATCGTCTTTCTATTTGAATAAAACTTTAACTAAAAATAATTATGAAATAAAACATACACAATCATATTAAGGACGAAATACTCTTTACTGATTTATAAAAAAAATTACAAGAAAATTAGTGTTAATTGGTAACAATTCAAATAGAAAACCGTGTCACAAAATATCGTCATTAGTGGTCCCGGCCATTGATTGTAGAATTTTGGTTAAACGGAACGCAATTAACCCTATGAAAGATGGTCTCTTGCGACCTTCCCCCGCCGCTCAGTTCCCTAATAAGCGTCTCAGGAGCGACACGTGCCGCGTTAAGGCTAGATAACTGGCCAAAAAACTTCTTCCAGCTTTTGTCAATGTTGTCGTCATTATCATTTGTAGCTATTTCTCGATAAGTATGTGTTGTATATTATTAAGTTTGTATTTGCATTAAAGTAAACGTAGGCTTTGTTTTGGCGAAACAGATATTTTGTTTTCATCGTCAAACAGAAACCTGTTTCGACACATTTTTCGACTATCATCATTGAAGGTCATGTCATTGTTGGCGAAATTACGAGGGACGACAATGACATCTGTGGGACACTAATGATAACTGAACGCTGCGCTGGTCTTCCTGAGGATAAAATCGCCATGAAATATATCATATGTTATGTCTGAAACGCTGCAGGAATTAACACAAATATTGGACGACCTAGCTCATTCATCCCAAAGCATTGGTGTCCGGATGAACTTGGTTAAAACCAAGGTCATGTTCAACGAGCACGTTGATTCGGGACCGGTCTCCGTAGATGGGATCTCTCTTGGGGTTGTTTCGGAATATGCCTACCTAGAGAGAAGAATTTGAATACCACAAAGCTTGAAGACTAAAGTCTTCAATTAGCGAGTCCTACCGTTAATGACATACGGAGCCGAAACGTGGACACTCACGGTCCGTCTAGTCCACCAACTAAAGTGTTGCAGCGAGCTATGGAAAGGGCTATGCTTGGTTTATCTCTAAGGGATCGAATCTGGAACGAAGTAATTCGGCAGAGAACCAAAGTTACCGACATATCCCAAAAAATTAGCAAGCTGGAGTGGCATGGTCCGGTCACCTTTGCCGAAGGACCGACGAACGCTGGAGCAGACGAGTTCTCGAGTGGAGACCACGAATCGGCAAAAGAAGCGTAGGACGCCCTGTGGCTAGATGGAGCGATAACTTTCGCAGGGTTGGTGACAGAAACTGGAAGCCAATAGCTGAAGACCGAGCTAAGTGGCGATCAATGGGAGAGGCCTATGTACAGCAGTGGACTGATGCACGCTGATGATGATGAAATATAGCATTACTATGATCGTTAGGATTTCTGAATCTGTATTTTACTTTCGCATTGGCCTTTGCATGTTTTGCATTGTAACGTGCAAAGCAGAGTCCCCAATCCCCACCGGGCCCGCGTGGGGAATATATTTATGAATGAGGTTCGAAAAGATTTATTTTTGACAAAAACAAGCCAGTGACAAGCCTTATTAAGCTGCTCTTCAACAACATGTCTGCTTGCAGCGTTTCAAGCGGGTTACGTATGGGGAAATGTATTAAATTTGAATCAATTAATCCCAAGTCCGTCTTTTTGGGGATGGACAGACGTTGAAGGCAAGTGGACTCCTTAATGGTCGAAGTTTACTTGGCCATAAGCCTCCTCGACCATTGTGGGTGGATGCAAGTCAGTTGGGCTGTGACACAATGCGTTGTGGGTGCCGACGCGTTGACCTACCTTGCATCCACTAACAACACGACAGCCTATTTACGTCCCATAGCTGGGCACAGGCCTCCTCTCATCACGAGTGTTTAGGCTATATTCTACACGCAGGCCCAGTGGCGATTGGAGACTCTACTTTGCACGTTACAGTGCAAAACATGCAAAGGCCAAATACGACAGTAAAATACAGATTCAGGAATCCTAATGATCATATAATAATGCTATATCTAATAGCGATTTCATTTTCAGGAAGACCAGCGTTGAAGCGGAAGAATGCATAAGATAATCCCACTACCACCACCACTACAGCCCCTGCTGGGCACAGGCCTCCTTCCATCACGAGAGGGTTTGGGCCATAGTCCCCACGCGGATTGGGGACTTCACGTACATCCTTCGCAGATGCGTACAAGTTTCCTCAGGATGATTCCTTCACAGAGAGTTTTTCGAGTTATTTAAGAAAATAGGCGAAAAATGACCATCCCTCCCCCCCTTTATATCCTAAACTACTAGACCTACAATTTTAAGGAAAATATGGAGGATAGTTATGACCTATAGATTACAGGAAAATAATAAGTCCATGGTATTTGAAATCTATCATATAAAAGAGCTTATCTTGTGAAACGGTTTGAAAATCACGTCATTGAAAATAATCAGGGGTCGGAACCCTCTCCACGAACTCGCTTCTTGGCCGGTCTTTTTTCATAAAATTTCGAAAAAATGATTTTTTTTTTCAGTAATGAAGGTTTTTCTGGTATTTTTTATAACTTTTTACCACTTTTTATTTTTTTTTTGTCATAAAATAATTCATTTCCTTTAGATTGACATCTTAATCGTCAAAATCAGACAATCCGTTCAGGTTTTAGAATTTTTTTTATAAAATTTTGAACAAGTGGCGCCATCTCTGTTCCTAAGGAACGAATCAGAGGCTGCCTCGGATCAAATCGCTTATTTTGGTCCTTACTGTGCAAAGCGGCTTGCTTTTTTCCTAAAGTGCGGCCTAAATTTTGACAAAAAGGGACCGTAACAAGTACAATTATGAAAATGACTGATGCTGATAGTGTTTAGTTGATACATAAGACTTTTTATGTTATTGATAAAAATATTCGTCATTGTCGGTCACATCACATCATTGTTGCCCATGAAATACATCATTGTAGGCTTGTTTTGTCATTGTCATACACAGCCCGTTTTTTTCAATTTTGAATATATTAAAAAGTAATTAATTTTTTGAAGTGCCTCCTTAATAAAATTGTAATATTGAATAAAAACTATCATTTAAGCGTCACAGTGAAGTTCTAGCACAAAGATGACATCAGGAACAAAATTTGTTCCTGGAGAATTTTTCTGCGTGGAATCGCCCATAGGTACGTTCTGTTTCCAACTGAACACTTCGGTTTGTTACAACTAAACATTAGCACGAGGAGGTAGGTATTTTAATTTTACAGCAGAGTAGACTACAATGTAATGTTAACCGCTTAACCTGTAGTTCTGAACGGTTTTGGATGGTTACTAGCCAGAAGCACCTGTGGCTATGCTAAATGGCTCACACTCTACCTCTGTAGCTAACTTACATGACGCGTCTGCTTTTAGGTATACTGTTCAATAAAATTTTAATGCACCTATCTGAAGTGTGAAAGAGACATTCGAGCGACGATTTATGGTTCATAAACTGCGTGTGAAGCAGGTAACGGTATAGGTAAATCTCGAAAATAATCCACGTTATAAAATAAGAAGTCACGTGTGTTACTGTTACCATTGCTGATTAGTAAAATTACTTAGACTTAGATTGAATACTACGAGTACCTATTCAATGGTTTGATAATTAGTAAAATTACTCAGATTGAATACTACGAGTACAGTCAGCAGCAGAAGTAGATAAGCTGTCCAGGTGTTCAAAATGACCTACACACTTCCTTATTCTTAAGACTTTAAGGGCGTGTGTAGGTCATTTTGAACACCTGGACAGCTTATCTACTTCTGCTGCTGACTGTACCTATTCAATGGTAACACGCGTGACTTGTAACAAAATAAAGTGCGTCTTCATAACTACGAACTCGCGAAATGTCGCCTCATGACCCGTAAACAACAACAAATTTAGCGCATTACCACAGAGAACGTAATTCGTTACCAAACCGGTTCCCTATGACCTCACTGTCTGGTTATTTTGTAAGATATACGATTCTTACAAACCTGCTCGCTTTCATGGTAAAATACCATGCGGGATTGAATGGAGGAATGTGTGAAATGGGCATGAGATGTGCTCTGACACGGATCGAGCGGTGCGGGGCGTGGGAGCAGAGGACAATGTGGCGGGTCAACAGCCGAGCCCAGGCGCCGGCGAAGCACCAGGCCCGCCGGGACGACCCGCCCCAGACGACCGCCAAACCACTGCTAGGCTCCCCGGGGCGTGTTCATGTCATGCCAACTTAGGTACACAAAGTTTCGACATGCTCCATTTTGTGTGCAGCGATTAATGCTATCAAACATTTAGTAGGCAATTTATTAAAATTATCATATAGGTAATAGTAGATTACAGTTAATTGGTATAAGTATAAAAATCATGTCAATTGGTATTTGGTACGAATCTTGACGTCCTATTAAACGATCATTTTCACGATTTTGATGTAACAACTTTTGGATTAGGTTTCTATTTCATTACGGCATCAATAATTCAAAAGTAACTCAGTCTGTCTGTTACCTTTTCACGCTTTAACCGCAGGACCGATTCAGATAAAATTTGGCTGGAGTCCCAGGGAAGGACATAGGTAAGGCATAGGTACTTTATATCCCGGAAAAACGCATAGTTCCTGCGGAATCGCGTTAACCAAATTCCACGCGGCCCAAGTCGCGGGTAGAAGCTAGTTAATAATTTATGTGCATTTATCTAAAAACAATTATTTTTTAATGATTTGGCAAGAACATAGATCCTGATTTTGGTTTCATAGGTATGGGGTATAACTCAGTTTTATCTTGGAAAAAATCTAGTCTTATCAGTTATCACGGTACCCGCGTTTAGTCACTTGACAACATTCCTAGATGTTATCTATTTCGTAAGAAGCAAAAAAATGTCCCGACGTTACCCTAGTTAAGTGACGTCAGGTCGTAATGAATGTGGTAGCGTGACTGCAACAAAGTTCAAAGTTTTCTGCGTACCTATGCGAACGAAATTCTCAGCGTGATAAGCGTCGACTGGAAAATTGAGTTTAAAACAGCCTGCGGCATGTAAAAGCCAACAAATACAATACAAATACCCTTTATTGAACACCAAAGAACAATTACACAAGTAAATAAAAATAACTAAGAAGCGTGACAACAGGCGGTCTTATCGCTAAAGAGCGATCTCTTCCAGACAGCCTGAATTTGTTAGCGTTATAATATAAATAGAAAGAAGCAAAACTTACGAATAACAATCACCTACTTTACTTTGAAAATAATATAAATTTGTCTGTAATCTAGTTCAGCATAAAACTAATCACACGATCAACTCAAGAGTGAAAAATGAAATTCATAAAATTTTCTTAATATATTTTTCGTTTTCCGTCATTGTTATTATTATTTTCGTATACTGCACCTTACTATAAGGTTGACTGGAAGAGATCGCTGCTTAGCGAGGAGTCCGCCCGTTGTTTACCTGTTAACTTTAACTGTGTATTGTTTCTGTATTTTGTGTGTATTGTATTGTTTATGGAGCAACAATACCCTACGTATTGTTGTTGTTGTAATATACCTTCTATCGGACAGCGAAGTAGGTACCTAATTAAAATTCAAAGACGTGTGTGAGTTTCCCAGTACGAACTGGGTCTACACGTCTTGTATCCTCTCGTGAGGATAGGAAGCCTGTGCTAGCACTGGAACGACGTAATTAGACTGTTTTGATAGTGACTCCGATAGGATAATCCTTACTTTCCGGCAAAATAAAGAAAATCGCAACATTGTTAACGCGACCGAAATGACCGTCCACCTGTCATACATATCCGAACTGTTATCTACGTATATTTTATTCGTTTACTCGTCAACCACGAATGGCCTATAAACTGGCTTGTAATGCTGTTTATTACTCACATTTTTAACGGTCATAGCATAATGTTGGAAAAATGCCGGCATTGTTTTAAATTTAGAGCGGAGCAGTTAACTGTGAACAATGCAGAGGTTAGTACATCCTATAGGTTAGAGTGGCCGTTAGATTTCTCATAAAGCAAATACTTTTTCGATTGATAGAATGCCCCATCGATGAGGTTAACGAATTTTCTATCTGCGAGTGCAGATTTGAAAGTACCATATGCATATACCTACCTACATATATTGCAAAGAGGTCAGCAATCAGCAACGCAGGTCCTTAGGATATTCGCGATTTACGACATGACCTTAACCTTGATAAGCGGTGGTGGCCTAGTGGTCTTGAGTAGTAGTCCAAACCCTCTCGTGATGAGAGGAAGCCTGTGCCCAGCAGTGGGACGCAAATAGGCTGTAGTAGTACGACATAACCTTTTAAGTACCTGTCATTGTTTAGGTACATTAATTAACTTTTAATTCACTATATTTATGCCTAAAACTGCAAATTTTGAACTCAAAATATAACAGATGCTGCTCGCTGGCTTAATTATAATAAAGGCTAGCTCATACATATTCGCATGTTTAGTTGTTTACCTACTTACTTAGGTACAGTACAAGACATAGCATTAATAATGTAGGCACGCAAGTTAATCTTGGGTTGGGTTGGGAGTGCTGAAGTTTCCAAGAATTCAAGCTTCAGAACAAGCATTACGTGTTTTATCCATACTAAAAGACAATACAAATACTTCATAATCATTAATTACGTAACGTTCCTGTATGGTCGTCCCCTAACTACCAAATGCTTGCGCATCAAAAAAATCGAATGAACAAACCCGATCAAACAAACCCGCGAATTTTCAGTGACGTACACGGACGGCCCTGTGTTTATACAAAATATACATGTACAACGTTAACAGCCGGGCGTTTACCATCGATATTTACAAATATTTCGCTTAAGGTAACACCGCTTAGCGCCAGCAATGTGGAAATATTGTAAAACACAATGAGCTCTCGATATGCAAGCAATGACGTAGGTAGCGGTACAAAAATGAATTTTATGGCACAAGGACCACATACCGGTTTCATTAGGCGTGAAATGGTATTTTATTTTGGTAAAATACTCGAGCTTGAGCCTTAACCCGCAGTTTACTTCTACCGAGAAGCATAATTTGCAAGACCCCGCGACGGCACGGTTCTAAAACGGTACCCGTAATGTTCCGTTGTGCTCTTTATAAACGCAGTTAATTGCGGTTTTACTAAGTTACACGAAAAGTAGTTAAGGTAAGGAACTTACCTAAAGCTCCTCGTCTACACACAGGTTACTAGGTAAGGTACTACCTGTGGGTACTACGAGTAACTACCTATGAAGTACCAGTAACCCGTGTTTACCCGAAAGTTGAAATTCCATTTTTGAATTCTCCTAAAATTTTCATACCAATTTTGAACAATTTTGTAAGTATATGGACGAGGGACTTAAAAGGGGCTGTATTCCGAAAGTTGGCAACGTCGCATATAGCTGTCAAATATTTCGCTATTTTTATTAATTTCTCAATATACTTAGTTGGAGTCCCGTGGAAGGACATAGGCTACTTTTTATTCCGGAAAAACGCATAGAGTCCGCGGGAAGGCGATAACTGAATTTCACGCGGACAAAGTCGTGGGCAAAAGCTTGTATTGTACCCAATAACTAAAACTAACACATGCGAACCCCTGTTCAAACAAAAGTAAAATAACAAATACTGAAGGAGCAATAATAACTTGTCTACCAAAAGGCAGCTTCTGTAAGTTCGTATAATTTAAGTACACAACCCGCAGACAGGAACGTTGTTATTCCCAAAATGTAACTTATCTAACATTAACATTGCCTTGTTTTTTTCTATCTATATTATTGTTGTGTTGTTGGCTGGTAGTTATGATAATATGTAGATTATTCGTCAGGTGAGAAAAACGCGAGTGTTTTTGCGTACCGGACAAATCAAGATTCTTCCAATTGAATTGTGGCAATATGACCCAGTTAGCGTAAAGCTGGACAACTTATATTAATTGTCAAGATGTCCCGCTTATGTTAGGTAAGCTATTTTTAAATGTCCCACACAAACCGGGTGCAGCAAAACGTACTGTGAATGGCGAGGAATGCAGCACTGCCACTTCCTCTGCCTACCTATTCCGTTCGGTTGCGTTTCCAGTTTGCTAGCTGCTATGATAATGGAACCTACGTATAATCGTACGAACGACTTGTTTTTCGCACAGCTTCACAGCCTGTACGTAAACTTTACTAAAGTTACTCTAAAATATTTTCATCACATTTTGAAACTTGCTGTCAAATATCAACAATAATAAAGGGATGTTAATAAGGTCTGGCAATATTTCTTGCAAATAAATAGGTATAACTTGAACTTCGTAAGTTAGAGTACGTCGTCCGACCATTTATAAAATCCACTGTGATACTAAGTCAAAAATGATACAATGATTAAGTTAAGGTGAATCGTCACGGCTGAACCCCATACAAAAAACTGGTCGCGTAATCTTCGACTACGACTGCTTTTAGTTTCTTTTATCGTTCTAATAAAATATTACATTATTCCCCGAGCACGCATAGATCAAAAACACCGCAAAAAATCAAAGAATAAAATAATTATAAGCATTTCAAAACCAATAAAATTTCGGCCGAACCAAGCTTGTGTGAGAGAACGTTTACACTGTAAGCATCAGGCCAATATGGCGTCGTGGTCTATGAACAGCTGATCTGCTAGTGCTAGTGTCCGTCCGATTCCTATTAATTTCCAGAATGCTCACAAGATGGCGTTAACCCGCCGTTACATAGTTGATCGCGTAAATCGCGTTTTATGAGTTGGAAAATCATTGAACGAAATAGGTAAGTAAGTACCTATACAAGTATTTTGTTGTTTATAATGATCAGATATAAAAAATGTAATGAGCGGTGACATGTCAGAAGACTGCTAGAAGAAATAAATCATACCTATCTCTTATAAGTATTTTATTCATTTATGTAAGAAATAAAAATAGCTATATTTACTTATAATAAGAAGTAGGTAGAGATCTTCTACTATCTAAAGTCCCACGCCTTCACATCTCAAAACGCTTCAATTTTTTTATTATTATTTAAAAAGCACCACCAACACTCTCAACGCATAGTTGATGGCTGTCTCAGCACATGTGTTGAGAGTGTTGGTGGTGCTTTTTAAATATATTGAAGCGTCTTGAAACGTGATGGCGCGGGACTTTAGATAGTGAAGATCTCTACCTGGCCTGGGCGATCGAGCTCTGCTTAGGACATTTTATCTCTTATATAGTACCTATAGATAGTAGGTATATATAAAATTCTCGTGCCACAGTGTTTGTAACCAAACTCCTCCGAAAGGGCTCGACCGATTCTTATGAAATTTGGTGTGTATGTTCAGTAGGGCTGAGAATAGGACGTAAGCTATTTTTCAACCCACCCAAAAAGAAAACTATGCCGGTACGAAGTCCGCTGGGTCAGCTAGTTAGTCTATAAAAATTGATTTTTGCTGTAGGTAAAAAACAAAAAACAAAAATAAATTGACCAGATCGTAGACCACTCGAGCGTAGAAAACCCGCACTGTCTACACGCTCGCTGTAACAGTTATGCTGACGAGTACATATAATCTAGTACTACAGTCTATTTGCGTCCCACTGCTGGGCACAGGCCTCCCCTCATTATGAGAGGGTTTGGTCTATAATAGTCCCCACGCGGGCCCAGTGCGGATTGGGGACTTCACACACATCTTTGCATTACTTCGCAGATGCGTGCAGGTTTCCTCATGATGTTTTCCGTCGCCGAAAAGCTCATAGTAAATTCAAATTGAATTTCGCACGTAAGTAAACTTAGAGGTGCGAGCCGGAATCGAACCCCCGACCCTCGGCATGAGAGGCGGTGGCTCGAACCACTAGGCCACACCACGGCTTTTAGAACATATAAGCTGTGAAATTACCATGAAATTACCGATCATATGCGTATGCGTAATAATAATAGTAGGTATCCAGATTATACAATTTGTGATTTGAAAAGTGGCATTTTACAAAATTAAATTGTTTTGGGTCCTGATAATGTTTAGAATCTACGGTACGTAGCTAGTATCTAAACTTTAGATACTAGCTACGTACCTATTTTATCAATGTCAGTTATACATATAAATCGTAGGTAGGTACAAGCGAAATAAACTAATGATTTATTATTATTTACCTACTACGAGTACATTTAGATTTACACATTGATGTTTCGACCGGCGTGCAAAACGGAACTCAATTAGGAATAAAAAAAAAAAAAAGAGACATTGACATATTGTTGTGGTTATGTGTACCTACGTAATGTAATGTAATGTCCCGCATTTGCCCGCAAATGCTACGTGCTATTTTCATCAATGCCTCAGTTATTAGGTATATTCTTTGGTGTTCTTTGGCCTGAATCCGCGCGCCTTCTAAGTTGTGTTTTGCTATACCGTGATGATGGTGATGGTATTGATGGTGGTGGTGATGATGATGATGGAGATGGTGATGTGATGATGATGGAGGTGGTGGTGATGATGATGATGATGATGATGGTGGTGGTGGTGGTGGTGATGATGATGGAGATGGTGATGTGATGATGATGGAGGTGGTGGTGATGATGATGATGATGATGGTGGTGGTGGTGGTGGTGATGATGATGGAGATGGTGATGTGATGATGATGGAGGTGGTGGTGATGATGATGATGATGATGATGGTGGTGGTGGTGGTGGTGGTGATGATGATGGAGATGGTGATGTGATGATGATGGAGGTGGTGGTGATGATGATGATGATGATGATGGTGGTGATGGTGGTGGTGATGATGATGGAGATGGTGATGTGATGATGATGGAGGTGGTGGTGATGATGATGATGATGATGGTGGTGGTGGTGGTGGTGGTGATGATGATGGAGATGGTGATGTGATGATGATGGAGGTGGTGGTGATGATGATGATGATGATGGTGGTGGTGGTGGTGGTGATGATGATGGAGATGGTGATGTGATGATGATGGAGGTGGTGGTGATGATGATGATGATGATGATGATGATGGTGGTGGTGGTGGTGATGATGATGGAGATGGTGATGTGATGATGATGGAGGTGGTGGTGATGATGATGATGATGATGATGGTGGTGATGGTGGTGGTGATGATGATGGAGATGGTGATGTGATGATGATGGAGGTGGTGGTGATGATGATGATGATGATGGTGGTGGTGGTGGTGGTGATGATGATGATGGTGGTGGTGGTGGTGGTGATGATGATGGTGACGACGACGAGTAGTATTTCCTCACAGTTTGAGAAAAGCATTGTACCTATAGACCTCGGCCGCAACGCCCGCAACTGCATTGCCAGACTCGTACCTACTAAGAAGGCGTCCGGCAATGCGCTCCTTAGCGGCGTCTGCAATAATGTACTATTTGTACTTTTTACCGGGAAAAGTCTACAGCTAAAAAAAAGAAATATAACTTTTCTCAAACATGCTCGGAAATGTTCATGTTACTTTCAAAAAAAGAAGACGCGAGGCTGTCCATTGCCGGCCTTGGCCAGCAAAAACATTATTGTCGTGTGTGTGTTTTTTTTAATTCGCTTGCTATTTGAGACACCTCTGTAGAGAAACTGACAAATCCATGGAGGTAATAAGTACAACTTCCATGGCCAAATCATCCACGATCATGGAAGTAGTAAATACTGATGTGGGGTAAGTGCGCCTAAATTTATTTCGCACCTATGCCTTGTAAACAGCCAACTACTAGTTGAGTAATATTTATAGGTTTCGACATATTTTTGTTAGGCGTACTTACCCCATCCTGGCGCACTTGCCCCGAAACTGACAAATCCATGGAGGTAATAAGTACAACTTCCATGGCCAAATCATCCACGATCATGAAAGTAGTAAACACTGATGTGCGGTAAGTGCGTCTAAATTTATTTCGCCCCTATGCCTTGTAAACAGCCAACTACTAGTTGAGTAATATTTATAGGTTTCGATATATTTATGTTAGGCGCACCCCATCCTGGCGCACTTGCCCCGACTGACCTTACGTATTTCCTCGCTGTTTGAGAAAAGCATTATATATACCTCAGCCGCAATTGCGATTGCCGGACTCGTAATAATAGAAGGCTTCGCTTCGCTCAGCCTTCTAACTAACTCGTCCGGCAATACGCTACTTGGCGGCCTCTGCAATAATGTACTATTGCATGGGAATTGCCTTCGGGTGAATGAGGGAACTCCTCGAAATTTGCTAGCACGACGTTTTGGTGTCAATTTCGAAGACTTCAGAGTTACATAAGTACTTCTATGGTATTGTTAGGAAACTAGCCGAAAAAAAAAATAAAAAAAAAAAAACCGCCTTCAAACTCCGACAGACTGCGAAGTCGGTGTCAAGTGAACCGACCCAAAGAAATGATTATCATATAGTGAACTTGACATTGACATCGCAGTCTGTCGGAGTTCGAAGGCGGTTTTTTTTTTTATTTTTTATTTTTTATAAATCTGATAATCCTAAATACCGTTGCAGAAATCTAAGCTAGGTTTTGTTGTGAAACCAATACCTACTGCTAATTAGAACCAACCTTGTCATTGTGTACAATTGTGATATATGTAGGTAGGGTCATTTCGCCCTTTCGCGTCCACCCCCCAGTTCGCGTCCATTTGACCGATCTCCTTGTAAAAAAACTTCATAATAAGTATACTAACAGACTAATTATCTCAAAATATTTTCTATTAATACCTCGATGTACAAGAGGCATACAAAAATAGACAAAAGGTACGTGCGCACAACCCTTCCTATTTAGAAAAAAACAATTAGTCTCAGTTTTACGAGAAATGAGTGCCAGCGTTCCAAATGTTAGCAAAAAAATAGTAAGCAGTAGCGTGTGTCACGGTAAGTTTTTCATTGTTTTATTTAAAATTGTTGATTTATAGTTGTTGCTAGACCTAAATAATGAGCCCTAAAATAGATTACTGATAAATTTGTTTGTTTTTTTTTTTTGGTGGACGCGAATTACTACACCAAATTTATAATCTCTCCTATTTGCGTCCACAATGGACGCGAACTACTCTATCTGTCTTTTAGTTTAATGTTGTTTTTTCAACCGACGAAAAAAAAAGGAGGAAGTTCTCAATTCGACGCGTATATATATTTTTTTTTTATGTATGACCACGCATATCTCCGTCAATTGTGAACCGATTTCGATGATTCTTTTTTAATTTTTAATAATTTGGTTCAGTTCTGATGATGGGATCCATGACAAAACGAGGGAACTCCTCGAAATTTGTTAGCACGTGTATGATTTTGGCATCAATTTCAAAGACTTACGTCCCATCGTACACATCTTTGGAAACTATAGCCGAAAAAAAAATAAAAAAATAGAACCGACTTCAAACTCCGACAGCCTGTGAAGTCGGTGTCAAGTAAACCGCCCCAAAGCTATGACTATCTTATAGTGAACTTGACACCAACTTCACAGGCTGTCGGAGTTTGAAGTCGGTTCTATTTTTTTATTTAAAATTTTTATGAGATGAAATGAAAAAGAGACATTAAGTTTATGTTTATTTTGACATTATTATTAAAGATATTGTAATGACCAATTTGCGTCCACATTATTATGACTGTAGAAAAAGATACAGATACCGATAACCATACTTGGACTCTTAGGACGCAAACTATATCCACATGTAGCAGATTGCGTCCATCGGTTAAAAAATAAATACAAGTAATAGAGTAAAAAGTAATAATATACTTTTTAGGGTTCCGTAACCAAATAGCAAAAAACGGAACCGTTATGATTTGGTCATGTCCGTCTGTCTGTCCGTCCGTCCGTATGTCACAGTAATCTTTCTCGGAGACTATGGGTGCTGTATGGTTGAAATTTAGGAGGTAGGTGTGTTTTATAAACCGCTACAATATTATGTAGCTAGATTTAAAAAAAAGCCGTGTCGTGTGGTGCCGGCCTAGAATTGCACCACCCCCTCCCTTCCAGTGGGTGTCGTAAGAGGCGACTAAGGGATAAACCGGAGGATGGGAAGCAGCGTCCTCCGAGCACTACCACCTTAAAACTGCGGTCGCCACCCGTCTGCCAAGCGTGGCGACTATTGGCAAATCCCCCCCAATGGATAGACTTGGGAACTATGATGCCACAAACACAGCCCAGACCCCTACTCCCCGGCGGCCCTGCTATTCCTGGCCATGGTAGCGGCCATGGTAACGGCGGGGCAGGGGGTGCTATATTGAATCCCCGGGTTCGGCCAGGCTACCAAAAACGACGACCCTTGGCCCTGGCAACATATAACTGCCGTACCTACACTGCGGACTGACGAAAAGGTACTGGAACTGGAGGAAGAATTGAGCAGGTTACGTTGGGGAATCATAGGGTTATCAGAAGTCCGGAGAGAGGGGGAGGACATGATAACCCTGAAGTCCGGTAACCTGTTCTATTTCCGGGAGGGCGACCAACAGTCCCAGGGAGGTGTCGGGTTTATCGTCCACAAGTCCCTCGCAAACAATGTGGTGAAGATCGAGAGTGTGTCGACCAGGGTAGCGTGCCTTGTACTCAGAATAACCCAACGATATTCGTTGAAGGTTATACAGGTTTACGCTCCGACCTCGACGCACTCCGACGATGAGGTGGAGGCTATGTATGAGGACATTTCTAGAGCCATCCAGAGCCATCCAGAAGTCACTTCACAGTTGTTTGGGCAAACGAGACGGTGAAGAGCTGAGAGTGGGGCAATTTGGAGGAGGGCGTAGGAATCACCGGGCCATCTACTGGCTGGTTTCATGGAGAAGGAGGGACTCTATATGATGAACTCTTTCTTCAGGAAATGTGAGCACAGAAAATGGACCTGGATGAGCCCTGATGGTGTAACGAGGAATGAGATAGACTTTATCATGTCGACGAGGAAGCAGATTTTCGATGATGTCTCAGTGATTAATTCGGTTAAGTCCGGGAGCGATCACCGTATGGTACGAGGCACATTGAATATCCAAGTGAAGCTTGAGAGATCTCGACTGATAAAGTCTACGCTCCGTATAAATAAAATAATAAATAAATAAATATCTTGGGACATTTCACACAATTTGACCTAGCCCCAAACTAAGCAAAGCTTGTACTATGGGTGCTAGACAACGATATGAATACTTATATAGAGAAATACATACATATATAAATACTAAACATCCATGACTCGAGTACAAACATTAATTGTGCTCATGACACAAAGTTTGCCCCGAGCGGGATTCGAACCCGCGACCGTCGGAACAGAGGGCGGGGTTACTACCAACTGAGCCAAACCTGTCGTCAATGATTAGAATGCCAATTACATTTAGGTTATAATGTAAAAGTACTGTATTACTATTGATAAATCAATAAAAGAAAAGATAAAGATAAAGAAAAGTTTATTCAGAAAGCAGACATGCACATACAAACGACATTCTTAGAAAACATACAAACAAATATTACAGGCTATGTGGCTAATAAATAATATGAATTTCAACAAAGATGATACACCTGAGTCAGGTACTTACTTGCATCGCGATTCTTATAAGAAATTACGACTCCCGCCCGACTATAAATGACACCGCGCAACTAAGAATCGTGATAACCACAAAAAAATGTCTGTCGGCTATCAAAAACCGTTGGTATGACAGCTGAACTACTGGCACGACTGATCGGTATAGTCATTTGAAAAAAAAACTTTGTTTTTGCTTAATTTTGAAGGTAAATTCAAAAAATGACCATGGCTGGTCCTCGTCCAACATAGGTGCATTTACCTTACCTACCTACTTGAAAAAAAATATGTCAGAAATGTGTAGCAATTTTAATTTGGTTGGTTCGCAAAGCAGTAACAATAATTTACCACCACCAACAATGAAATGCAATGATCTAACAAATCTAAAGAATAAGTTGGTATAGGTACTAAAATGTGTACATATTTTTGTTGGATATAACAATAGCAAACTGTGCGCGGAACACTGCCCGCTTTGGCCTTACGACGCTTACGCGGTTGCCAGACCGTTTCGCGGAATAGACGCGTGTCTCGGGAAATAGCCCTGTCCCGCTCTCTCCTACCGGCCGACCCCATCACTCGCGCGGCGCGCGCCAGCCAGGCAGCCACTTCAGTCAGCCAGTCAGTCAGTCGCCTAACTTTGAGCCATCGCAACGCATACGCTACATTTCATAGTGTTCGCGCTATAATAGAATCGCTTCTAGCTAAGTAGGCTGTACAAATTTACGAGTCATTAGTCGACTTATGAAATGATTAAAAAATAGTGACCGACCGAAACATGTTATTTTGCCGAAACCGAAACCGAAACCGAAGGTTCGGTTTCATTTTAGTTTCGGCCGAAACCGAAACCGAAACCGAACCTTTTATAAAATAAAAATAAAAGTCCTTAAAAAGTCGAAAAAATGTTAGTAAGCTCGTTTTTTTCTAAAATTAATATCTCGCCGACCTATAATTACAGGTTTCAACTTTTAAAGATTTCATCATCATCATCATCATTTCAGCCGAAAGACGTCCACTGCTAGACATAGGCCTCCCCCAAGGCTCGCCACTCAGACCGGTCCTGTGCTACTTGCTTCCACCGGTTTCCCGCGACCTTCACGAGGTCGTCGCTCCATCTTGTTGGAGGCCTACCGACAGCTCGTCTCCCGGTTCGCGGGAGCCACTCGAGAACTTTCCGGCCCCATCGGCCATCAGTCCTGCGAGCAATGTGCCCCGCCCACTGCCACTTAAGGCTCGCAATTCTTCGGGCTATGTCGGTGACCCCAGTTCTACTGCGGATATCCTCATTTCTGATTCTATCACGCAGAGAAACCCCGAGCATAGCCCTCTCCATTGCCCTCTGAGTGACATGGCGGACATGGTGGCATTTTCGTACAAACACTTCAACACTTCGATGTACGGGTAGTCAACTTGGCACCTCTGGAGAGACTTTGGTAGCCGGGTCTCTGCCGGGGATTAACTTTAGCACCCCCTGCCCCGCCGTTACCATGGCCGCTACCGGAGCCAGGAATAGCGGGGCCGCCGGGGACTGGGGGTCTGGGCATTGATTGTGGCACTTTCTTGGTCCCAAGTATATTCGCCAACGCTAAAATTGCCATAGTCGCCACGCTTGGCAGGCGGGTTGGCGACCGCAGTTTGATGAAGGTAGTTCTCGGAGGACGCTGCTGCCCATCCTCCGGTTTATCCCTTAGTCGCCTCTTACGTCACCCACGGGAAGAGAGGGGGTGGTGCAATTCTTTGCCGGCACCACACGGACCAAGATTTTTTCAAAGATTTATCACAATGAAATTTCAGCACAGTTACAGAGGTTCTGTTTGAAAATTTAACTACCCTATAAAGTGAAAAAAATACATTATTTCAAATAAGGTACGATGTTGTAAGTTTCGGTGCGGCCGAAAGGTTCGGCCGTTTTTGGCCGAAACCGAAACTCGGGCCGAAACTTGATTTTTTGGCCGAAACTGGCCGAAACCGAAACCGAAACCGAAATTTCGGTCGGACACTATTAAAAAACCAATGATTTTTCTCGAGCGGCAGGGGCGTCGGGCGGGCACGTCATACCACAGGCTAGCTAGATGCTAATAAGTCTTAGAAAGGTACTGTGGGCATCGTCAACTTCGGAACCCTATAATTTGCGCGTGGCCCGACACGCACTTGGCCGGTTTTTTTTCTTGGATGGGTACGAAAAATAGCTTCCTATTCCTTTTCTCAGACCTACAGAACTTACACACCAAATTTCATAAGAATCGGTTTAGCGATTTCGGAGGAGTTTGGATACAAACACTGACACGAGAATTTTATGTATTAGACAGTTAGATATGTAAATACATATGCAAATAAAGATCCATGACATGAGAACAAATATTCGTTCTCATCATACTTTGTCAACCGTGTAGGTGTTTAGATACTTTGATAAAATATTACGATATTAGGAATTTGTAAAGTAAATTAAACTATTAGTAATTAAACTATGTTATTGAACTATTTAGTTGATCCTTACTAATAATAATATTATAATGTATTCTTTTCTTTACATTTACCTTACCTACCTACTTGAAAAAATTGATGTCAAATGTGTAGAAATTTTACTTTGGTTGATTCGCAAAGCAGTAACAATTTACCACCACCAACAATGAAAAGCAATGATCTAAAGAATCAAGTTGGTATAGGTACTAAAATGTGTACATATTTTTGTTGGGATGGGTACATAATAGTACAATTTATAGCAAACCGTGCGCGGAACACTAACCCGCTTGGGCCTTAGGTACTCGGTTGCCATACCGTTTCGCGGAATAGACGCGCGTCTCGGAAAATAGCCCTGTCCCGCTCTCTCCTACCGGCCGACCCTATGCCCACGCGCCGCGCGCGCCAGCCAGCCAGTCAGTCAGTTGTGCAATCGCTACGCACACGCTACATTTGCCACGAATTCACGGTCACTTGTGATTAGGGCTTCGCCCCACACCGTCTTCTCATTTCTACATCTGCCAAGACTCCACCGTGCCTATAGGTATATTATATTTTCGACGCCGCAAGACAAAACTGACATGTTTATAGTGAGGCTGCGGTCGCTCTTTGTGAGACTAACGGAGAATGATATCTCAGAAAGAGCGCAATTGGACATAACTTACGCCCTCCTTTCTAATAAGATAAGGAAAAGAGTACGGAGGGAGGACTTCACAAACTTCAAGGAGCTGCCCTTTCGTGCGAGAAGTGTGGAGAATTCTGTCGACGAGAGGGAGAGGAAAGCTAGCAAGGCGCCCTGCGCGCCCACGGCGGCTGCGGCGCCGCAGCTTCGGCCGCGCCGACTGCCTAGACGCCCGCGTCAACCCAGGCGAGACCAAATCCCATAATTGCTTTGCGAACGCACAACGTGTTATCAGTGAAAAAATAAAAGTGATCAAAGCTTTTATAGTAGAGATCTTCTACTATCTAAAGTCCCGCGCCGTCACATTTCAAAACGCTGCAATTTATTTAAAAAGCACCACCAACACTCAACACATGTGTGCGTGCTGAGACAGCCATCAACTGTGCGTTGAGAGTGTTGGTGGTACTTTTTAAATAATAATAAAAAAATGCAGTGTTTTGAAATGTGAAGGCGCGGGACTTTAGATAGTAGAACATCTCTATCTAGTCTCGGTTGTGTTTCGGTAGTGAAGTGCGTCCGTTCGACTCGGTAGTAGCCATGTCCCTGCCCTCCATGCCAAATACCTTCTGATATTATAAGTGCGAAAGTAACTCCGTCTGTCTGTTACCACTTCATGTTTCAGCCGCTGAACCGATATTGATGAAATTTGGTTTGGAAATGGTTGAGCCCCGGGGAAGATTACTGGTCACTTTTAATCCCGGAAAAGTGGACAATTCCTGGGGAATCACGATAAACGAATTCTACGCAGATGAAGTCGCGGGCAAAGCTTGTATTTTATAAATAACTAGCCTTTCCCCGCAACTTCTATGTGCAAAAATATTAAAATGTAAAATCCCGTTCTTTTCCCTTCCCGTGGGAATTTCGGGAAATCCTCTCTTAGTGCTCCCCTACGTTCCCTAAGGAACCTGCACGCCAAATTTCAGCTCTCTACAACCAGTAGTTTCGGCTCTGCGTTGATCGATCTGTCAGTCAGTCAGTCGGTTTCTTGTTTTATATATATAGATATAACCGCTATTTTTTTGATCACCAGGATTGAATGCGGCAATACATCCCGCTGTCATATCATCTCAGAGAGATCCTCTAAAAAAACTGAATAGCCAGATTTATTATTATTATCCGTAGAGTGTGATCGAGTAATCTTTTGTCTCTATTTCAGATCAAACATCTTCTGGAATGCCTTGGATCTGTCTTCCTAGGAGGGACGAAGTAAGCTTTCTGGAAGAGAAACTTTCTGGAAGAGATTACATTTACCTGTGCCTGCCTGTCTGCGGCCTGTGAGTAACAATGAAGAGACATTGTGAAACCAATCACTGCTAATCAGAACCAACCTTATCATGTGTAAAATTGTGATATATTTTGTTATACCTATTTTAATAAACTTGTCAGACATGTGTAGCAATTTTATTTTCGTGTGGCTGTGCGTGGCAATAAAATGTACCTAAACCAAGAAAGAGAATATTTACTTACTGAGATAAGATAAAAAGATGAAGATAAAATGAAATAATACAATATTAGGAATTTGTAAAGTAAATTATGATATATTGAATTGAACTATTTAGTTGATAATATTATATACTATACCTTGGACAGCTCATCGCACCAACATCTCGGTGCTCAAAGAACTCAAACTCGACATACAATATCCGTCCATGGTTCGTCTAAGCCGAATCGTCAAATACTTCGGTCACATCTACTACTACTACACAGCCTTTTCACGGCCCACTGCTGGGCACAGGCCTCTCATTACGAGAGGGTTTGGGCTGAAGTCCCCATGCGGGCCCAGTGCAGATTGGGGACTTCACACACATCTTTGAATTACTTCGCAGATGTGTGCAGGTTTCCTCACGATGTTTTCCTTGACCGAATAGCTCAGTGGTAAATTCAAATTGAATTTCGCACATAAGTAAACTTACAGGTGCGAGCCGAAATCGAACCCCCGACCCTCTGCATGAAAGGCGGTGGGTCGAACCACTAGGCCTCCACGGCTTACCTTCAGTCACATAACTCGTGGAAATCCGGCAAGTTGGAGAGACTAATGCTGAAGGGAAAAGACCCAGAGAGAGGAGGCCGAACAGGTGCCGCCGGTAAATGCGGCGATGCACCAGGGCGAAGATCGCTGCACATGGAAGACCGTCACAAGAAGTATGTGCCGGAGGAGGAGGATAATGTAACGAAATACACACGGATTTTTATCCTTTGATTAAAAATAGTAGTAGAAATAAATAATCATATCTAGATCAAAAATATTTCTATAATGTCAAGTAAAATATATCAAAAGTTTCACTAGTTTTATTTTTCCCCTTTACAAATATTTATTATAGAAAAAAGAAAAAAAAAAATACAAAAAGTTGAAAAAGTGAGGATCGAACCCACGACTTCCACGATTTATACTTCATAAAAAGAAATCACAAAAACCACGGCGCCACAGAAGCTCTATAATTCTCGGCGAAATTAAGCCTTGGTTTCCACTACGTTTCACTACCTCTGTATGTGTGCGTGAGTTCATTCTCGGCAGACTGCTCGCCTTTTTTCCTAAATGAAAGGTGATGTACGGATACTTATGTGAAATTGAGATGTATAATATATCCCTTCAATCGCATAGTCCATCAAAGTGTACCTTTGGGCTTGGAATTTGGCGTAAATCCTGAAAATTACAATATCTACCACCCGCGCCATCTATTATCGTAGAGGCTACATAAAACCGTGAGTTATCACCTTAACTGGATTTCAGCGAAACTGGAAAACAGACGCTCTTTTCCGTTATGATCTTCAACCTGTCCATCCCTTGAAGTATGCGCTGAATATTTATTTAAATATGAAGTGAAGAGTCGAACATATCAATGCGAACGGGAAGGTGTTAAGCGGAGATTTACTCCGCGCGCGACAGTCCGCAAGGTCGATAGAAACCTCATGTGAGCAATTGATCGTCCAGCCAGCTGTAATGATGGGCCAGTTGCATTGACAAGGTCATTTTTTCAATACCTGCACTTAAATAGGTAGTTGCATGACAGGCTACTGAATAGCTTGCATGCAAAAACTGGCCACCGGAGGGTCGTCTCGTCTCCAATGGTACAGCAGCCTCATTCGGGACGGAAAGGGATTTCATAGGGATTCTATCTATGGAGAACGTCAAAATGTCTACGAAACTAATTACAGATAGAAAATCTATTCACATCAGGTTGGTTTAGTGAAAAATGGAAATCTGCACTGCATTGAGGAAGTGTTTAATTAATTAATTAGGTAGGTATGATTATGTTACGAGTTGTCCCAATTTTAATTTGACTAAATTAGACAAACGGAGACTACTGAATATGTTTGAGTTCGAGATGTTCCACGAATCGAATTCCTTGAACTGAAGGGCCAGATTTGCCGACCTAAATGACTAACAATTTTGTAAAAGATGCAATTGTTGTGGTATTACAAGAAAAGATTTTGCAGCAGTCACAATAATGCAAAATAACATAATTTTCCTTGTTTATTCGCGCGACTATTTGTCATTGTAGAATTTTATTGAATTTAAGGAAGCTTGGTAAAGAAAATGTACTCTGTCATTATGGTATCAAAGAAATATGAAAACCTTTCATTGCAGATAAATATAAAAACGATCCATCCATACTAAAATCTCTCGAAACAACAAATAAACAATTAGATTGGCTACCATATTAAATGACATGAATTAAAAAGAAAATTGAATCCATGTTCATATTTTTCAGTTGCATATAGGTACGACAACAAGTGTTCGTTTTGATTTGAGTGATGAATCCGTGCTCCATTAAACCGGCCGATGCAAACATGTTGATTTGTAAATCCTGTTTTTAATTTGTGACGTAGCCAGGGCAAGTGCCGGCACGGCAATTTAATTCAATGACCAGTATTGTTTTCGCACATACCTAGCCATGGTGACGCATTAGAAGCACGCGACGTGCATACAGACCACATACAGATCAACCAACGATGCGCAATGCTTTTTCTGTCTTACAGTATAGATGTTGAAGCAGATGATCCTACAATATTATTCTTCTTTAAAGCTGTATGAGAAAATGTTTTTCAATTGTACCTAAATTTCTTGGTAAGTACCTAAGTTTTCGATTAAAGATACGATATGTAGATACAAGGTTTCACTCAAGGATTACGATCTTCAAGTATTAAAGGAAAATAGGAACACGTACACACGGAATTAGCACGATGCTTCCACTGTTGTGTTCCGGTAGGGAGTTAAGGCAGCCGGTGAAATTTCTGGCACAGAGGCATTCCATCTTGGCCCTCAGGGTAGGCAACGCATTCGAGATCCTATGGTTTCCTAATGGGGGATCATAGGATTTCGGTGTCCATGGGCCGCAGTGTCCACTTACCATCAGGTGGGCTGTGCACTCGTTTGCCTATACCAATGATATAAAAAACCATGGCCAGAAAATTGTGCATGATTTCACGAAAATACGAACAGTTTTCACAAAAATATAGAAATATCGCGAAAAGCCATAAGCAAATTGAATGTCACACATAAGTAAACTCGGAGGCGCAAGCCGGATTCGAGCCCCCGACCCTCCGCAAGAGAGCTTAGGCGGTGTAGATCAAACCACTAGGCTACCACGGCATGAGGGACAAGACCGGCGTCCGGTGCTGTGGTTTTTAACTTTGTACAGTAGAATCTTGCAGTGGTAAACGAAAACCGCATGGTATATCAGATTGGCTCCGGCTCTCCGTGCGAATGTGCGACGAGTCGCACAACGGTCCGCAGCTCCGGACGGAGATGCGAAGAAAAATCGTACGGTGGTGCGTTGTCGCCGCACGCGAACGAATTGGTCACTCCGCAAGCCGCGGCGGCAGTATGACACCTAAAAAGTAAGCGCACGTCGCGTGCACGGCTCGCAAGGGGTGTGTCATGTCTCATGAACTAATGCATGGTACAACGCATGAGTAGTGTGGTGCACAAGTGGCGCGCGAGCGTCGGTGTGACCGGGCTTAAGAGCACAATTTCCATTTCACGATTTATGTAATGAGATATTATTAGTAAAGAAGGTAGATAAAGTAAATCAGGCTCGTCAGATCTTTCTACAACTAAAGTATGCATGAAGTCATTAAAGTGCGATGATTTAATGATGGACGTGCTTTTGAAAGTAGTAATAACGACTATTTCTAGGAAACTCTATACGAATTCACAGTATGTCCGATTACTGTTTACGGTTAAATTAGTCACACGCCTATCTTTACGTGATATAGATAAGAAAAAATATACTTACAACTTTAATATAATAAAACAAGTCACGATCTCTTTACCAGACATAGACATAAATAATACTTCGTATGGACCCGGCCTAACGTAGATACATGTCATGTTTCCCCACTTCATTGGTGTCCAATCCAAAGTTAAACTTGTATCGTGACACTAAAGCTGGGTCACATTTTTCCAACAACGAGACGTGTTTTTAGATACTGAGAAACAGTTTCGAAAAAAGTTTTTTTAAAAACGCTTATTGTCACGCACGCTCGGTGACAGAACTTTGGATTGGACACCGTGGAAGTGGGGACATATTACGTGTACGTTAGACCGGGTCTATATTATTTACGTCTATGTTACCAGATCAATGTTGGACAACACAACAAAATAATAATATGAAATACTCAATTCCTACATCTAGTATATACAATTATCGTGTCACAGTGTTTGTAACCAAACTCCTCCGAAACGGCTCGACCGATTCTTATGAAATTTGGAGTGTATGTTCAGTAGGTCTGAGAATAGGACGTAAGCTATTTTTCATAACTCATAACCAAAAAGAAATTTCTAAGGCGGTACGAAGTCCGCGGGGTCAGCTAGTATTTTAACAAAAGTCCCATACCGCATCTCCATCCAAAAAAAATGCCTATCTAATTCAAATCCATATCAATGTTTTGATTATTTAATTAGACCAATTATTAACCTAAATTCTTGTAATATAAATAATTATATCATAATTACGAAAAACAATCCTGTAAATGTTTCCTTTATCACCCATGTTTATATATAAAATGTTCTTTTACATGATTTATTGCTACATTAAAATATGCAGTAAAATATTATTACTCACCATTTCTGGAGACGTCTAGTTCAACCAAATTTTCAAAATTCTGTATATCAGAGGGGAGTTTGTGAATTTCATTATCACTTAACCCTAATCTTCTTAGCCGGTGAAGTCGGAAGAAATTCTGAAAAAAAAAACATGCAATGAAGTGACTATTTAAAGATATAATAAGAAAAAGGGGCCAGAAAGTCCTGGAGTGTCGTCCGCGAACCGGTAGACGAGTTGTCGGTAGGCCTCCAACAAGCTGGAGTGACGACCTTGTAAAGGTCGCGGGAACGCGGTGGATGCGAGTGGCACAGGACCAGTCTGAGTGGTGCGCCTTGGTGGAGGCCTATGTCCAGCAGTGGACGTCTATCGGCTGAAGTGATGATGATGATGATGAATAAGAAAATAGAAAGCCCTTCAAATTCTGAAAGAATACGATTTTGATGGCAAGTTCAGTAGAAGATTGTCATTGTCTTGGATCAGTTCACTTAACACCAACTTCAATATTTTTTTCAGCTACAGTATCCAAACATTGTCGTCGGCTACATCAAGGGTCTGCTAGGCTTTCTTCAGGAGCTGGGTTGGCACGAGTAGCCCCGCCAGCCCAAAACCACGCAAAATAGGCGCAATCTTGACGTCGAATTGCGGAAAACCGGCCAGCGCAATTCTATACCTATACCAATCCAAACATTGTTCTATCAGGATGTAAGTATTAACAATGTATAGGTTCTAGTGAGCTCATTTTCTGCAACTCGATTTGTGCGTTTTTTGCTACCTACCTATGTCTTTAAGAAATATTACCAAAAATTCATACTTTTGCCACCTTATTAAAATTATATCGTCAACATAATGTACCTATTTTTAGCAGTTTCCTGATTTTCTCATGTTTCCTATCATCAGAATCAAAATTTGGAAGAAATAGTCCTAACTTGGACGTACATACATACAGAAGGTAGAACATGGATCAGAAAGGTCACTGATAGGGAGGAATGGAAGAGACTGGGGGAGGCCTTTGCCAGAAGGCACACAGAAATATAATTAATTTTTCTTACTGTACTTTTAATTATTTTACTGTATAATTTCTGAAGAGGCTATAAATAAATAACTTGAATAGGGATGACGACAACTTTTTTTTCCTTAGTCTATCAGGAAGATTATTGAAAAGTATTGGACACGTATTTTTTCTTTTTTCATGTAATCAAACTTATACGGAGATATATTGAGTTAAAATGTCGCGTGACGTCACGGTTAGGTACGATTTATACCTAACGGTGACGTAGTTAGCCCCCACTCTCCAACTTTAATGCGTTTTAACTTAGTCATTCTTTGTTAATTTGGTAAAACAAAAAATATGTGTCTAATATTTTTATTACCTGACTGACGGACTAATTAGAATTTCGATTTCTTCATCACCCTGTCGTCATCCTTGTTACTGTTTACAACTTCTGCCCTCCAACTACCTCCTTTTGAAATATTATTATATTATATTATATTGACAGGCGGCAGTTGATCAACTGATAAATGCCTGTATCCCAGTTGTTCTCAATTTAAGTATTTCTTGACCTGTTTAAGAATTTGTCAAGTCTGTTCTTGAACTGGTTAATGCTTCGTGCTGAAATTACGTCTTCTGGCAGCTTGATATCAAAATGACACCAACATTTCTCTCCGATGTGTGATTTGAATCAATTGTAGCTTATCTTATACATAGCTTTGAATGATCATCTATCTACCTTTGAAAACTACATTGAGATTGGTTCAGTAATGGTGGAGATAGAAGAAGATATTCAAACTACAGGCGCGGTCCCAGACAAAGATTTTGGGGGAGGTCATGGGGGTCATGTTAAGATTCCCATGACCTCCCCATCACGAGTCCCATGATTGGTAAAAGCTTTTTCTCTGGGATTTTTCTTTGGGAGTCACTGGGCCTTCCCAGTGACTCCAACTATCTCCATAACAACTCTCATCTAAATTGTCCTTAGGGACAATTTAGATGACCCTTGTCTAAAATATAAGTAGTTCATATGTTTATGATGTTTCGGAATGTATTTATTTAATGGTTGCTGTGGAGTGGAATTCAGTTTGAAAGTAGTGCATGTAAGGACATGCACTACTTTTTACAACAGAAACTTAAAACATGGTTCCGCTGACAACTGAATTCCACTCCACAGCAACCATTAAATAAATACACTCCGAAACATCATAAACATATGAACTACACTTTAGACAAGGGTTTGTGTTGAGAACTATGAATTAAAAGTTATTTTATTAATTTAGTTATAGGCCCAGAATGTAGATTGCACAGAATGGAAAAATATCAAATGTCACCATACTCTTTGTATGTTAAAACCATTAAATGGGTTAACTGGATGAGCCAGCTCAACATGATCAAATGCTCAGAATGTTTCTATTATAATTTATTTATTCAATATGTTCATTTGCAGCAAGAAATAACCAAGAATAGCAAACATTGAAATTAAACATTACCAGGTGGATTTGTTATCAAAAAGATGTACTTAAGTAAATGACGTAGTTATGTTGAACGCAATCAATATCTGTACGTCACTAAATTCCACGACTTTCTCTAAAAATTTTAACAAAACAAGTCAATTTAAGATGTAAACGTATCATATAGATATTATTTACAGTTCAGTGATAAGGTGAACGCCCACGATCTTACATTTTAGGTTACACAGAACATACCTTCGGCAAATCTCTTATATGGTTAGCATCCAGAAAAAGTTCCTCTAAACTTCTTGAATAACGCAAAATTTCTTCAGGTACTGTTGGCAACGAGCAGTGCCGCTTGTCGACACATTCCACTTGGCGATTACATTTGAACAAAGGTATACATCGAAACATGTTGATCACTACACTTTTAACAAACTATGAATTGTTAAATCACTATCACGACACATATTTGAGCACTTTTAAATTTTAATACTATTCCAGCATTTTATTTTGATAACGACATCAAAATAATCCATAAAAATATACTCGCACCTCACCCTAGAAAACGAAGCCACAAACTATCAGTGTTGCCCAATGTTAATTTTACGATGACGAAGAAACTCTTTTTAAATACCATGTGAAATTTTCATTTCCGAGTTACTTTTTATTTAGTTTCGATGCTTTACAAATCCCGAGTGTTGATTTGAATTGTATTCGAAAAATTTACATTATTCTTATGCGCAGCTCTAATATTATTGTATAATATCAAAAACTACTCTTGACAGGAATGACCATAGAGTATGTGGGTATATAGGTATAGAGAGCCACCTCTTGTGATTATTTGGGACCACGACAACCCTCTGCCTTCTGGCCACGACACTAAATAAATGAAGACTGTTGGAAAAAGGTTCTCATGCACAACGGTCACGGCACTGGCCAATACTGGCCATTGAGGTAATAGAACGATATGTCATGTGAAAATTGATTTGTTTGTATCATTTTATACAGCTGTCTGTCGCATATATTTTTGCTTACGTACAATAAACTATTTAACTCTGTCAAAGATTGGTATTTATCATTATCAACAGGGCCTAAGGCATAAATACCATCAGGTTATGGTCCACCAGCAGAAACCGTGAGTAGAAATATTGAGGATGGCGTCGGCCGAAAGAGGCGGTGGTGAATCGACCCGAGTTGGTCGTAATCGAGATAAATATGATTCAAGTATGGGTCTTCCACCCATGGAAAAACTGGATGGAATCTTGAATTATACTTCGTGTAAATTCTCGGTGGAGTTGTATCTCATACACGACGATCTATTTGAGTATACGCAGACCACACCTCCGAGTACTGATACGATAGCTCTTAAACGAGACCAGAAAGCGAGAGCAAAGATTTGCTTGATGATCAAATGGATTCAAATGGATCAAATTGGTGCATGTGAGGAATTCAAAAACTTCAAAGGAAGTTTGGGATGCGTTGAGCAAAGCCTTTGAAGATAAGGGTCTGAATAATCGCTGTATGCTGTTATCACAACTGGTCGGGATTCAGTTGGAGCATTATTCAACGGTGAGAGAATACGTTGAAGAGTTGTTGACAATTGCACTGAAACTTCAAGATATAGGAAAGGAAGTCGATGATGAACTACTAGCAGCTATTATGTTACAAGGTCTTACCCAAAGTTTTCAACCAATGAAAATAACACTTGAAAACTCAAATGTCCAACTGACTACAGATTATGTTAAAACAAAGCTTCCACAAATGGAGGATGTCCATGCATCTAGCTGCGCTGGTGGGAGCACTAGTGAGAGTTCTGCACTATTTACGAAGAAGAAAGGGAAAGGTTCAAAGAAAACACAGAAGAAGATAAAATGCTTTATTTGTGACGGTCCTCACAAAGCCAATGCTTGTCCGAAGAATCCAAGATCTCACAGTCAAGAACTAGGTCTTCAAGCACGTGTCTTCGCAACTGTTGAAACTGAATCTAAGAGAGATTGGATGCTTGATTCAGGCAGGGGACACACATGACCTGTAAGAAAGGCTGGTTGAATGATTATAAGGAGAGAAGCAAGGTTGAGGTAGCATGTGCAGATGGTAATAAACTGTATGGAGTGGGCTCAGGTAATGTAGTTAATGAGAAACAAGATGTGCTTGTATTGTAAATAATGCTATGTACGTTCCCGGATTAACAACAAATTTGTTAAGTGTTAGCGCAATTGTAAAAAAGAAAAAGTTGTTGTTTTTAGAGAGAAAGGTTTCGAAATTTACAAAGCCGATGAATCGCCGACGAGGACTGCCTCTTCTCCTATTAGAATTATTGGGCTTCCATTCGGTGGTTACTTTGGCCTACAATTCGGCATGCGACAGACACGATCAGCCCAGTCCCACTTCACTTTGGACGTTATCACGTCAAAAATACTTTATAACGAAAGAAATTGATCGCAGTGTCAATAGATTGGAATGCAACAAATTAGTTCAGGAAACTTCGTCGTTGGCGCTACGGTGCCTCAAAAAAGTTGTCAAATGTAAAGTTTCTCTCCCCTGTGAATGACAGTCGGACAGTCCGCGTAGACATCTTACTAATCTGTGCGTCCGCCGCGAGCCGCGATGTCGAATTGTCGAGGCGATGGTGAAGACATATCTTTAGACATATCTTCTAATCTGTGATGGTGAATTTATTGGCAGGACAGAGTAGGTCAAATTAAAAATTATTCTATGTTTATTATTGGTATTTGTTTGTTTCTTCGTGCGGCGTTACCGATGCTGCTAGAAGTAATTCTGAAAATAAATAACCAAGACATTATGTAAGTCAGTAATGTAGGCTTCACAATTATGATCTTGCTACTGCGAAATTAACTTAAATTTAAAAGGCATTTACTTTATTATTTCAGATGAACTTGAATTAAAAATGTCTTTTAATTTGGGATTTATCGGTGGGGGCAACATGGCTACAGCTATTGCCCAAGGAATTTTAAAAAATGGTGAGTATTTTCAAAACAACAATACAGGACATGTGTCCTACTTTGGGCATTGTTTTTGCTGTAGATACAGACAGACAAATGAAAGTATTCAGTCTATTCACAATTTATATCCAAATACTTTCATGTCTTAAAATTTTTGGGACCATGAGCAGTGATTTAAAAAAGTTTGGGATATGGTAGGTTGAATACTTATCTTAATTTTAGGTGCACAATTTTCACAGAATGTTGAAATTTGAAGTGACCACTGCAACACGAAAATTGTGCTTATCAATGTCCGCATACAACAAGATTTGAGCGTAAAAGTGGGCCAGGTTACACCTACTGTCACCAAGCTGAACTAAATATCCAATTTATGAATAAATCTATTATGTAGAAAACTGTACTGTTTTACTAACTGTGTGACTAACTGACTTAAAAAAAAAATAATAATAATAAAATAAGCCTTTATTACTGACTATTAATTTACAATAAAACTTAATTATATTATTTATATGTATATTGTGTTTAGTTATGTTGCTTTATTGTGTTTCTGACATCCGGGATGTTTTCATTCGTGTCAGTCTGCCCCTTGGCAAAGGCCTCCCCTAGAATTTTCCATTCTTGTCTGTCCATGGCTTTCCTTCTCCACATTGGTCCAGCCATTTCCCTTATCTCATCTTCTCATCTTTTTCTTTGTCTTCCCTTTCTCCTTTTCCCGTCACGGGGGTACCAGACAGTGATGTATTTGGACCATTTGTCTTTTCGGCTACGAATTGTGTGCCCAATCCATTTCCATTTAAGTTTTTTTATTGTATATGTGACATCAGTTACACCTGTCCTTGTCCTGATATTTGTTAGCTTAACTTTATCTTTCAATTTGATGTTTAACATACTTCTTTCCATTCTATTTTGGCACACTTTCATCGCTTTCCTTTGTTTTTCTGTTAGGGCCCATGTTTGACACCCATACGTAAGGCAATGCAATATACAAGTATTAAAAACCTTCTTTTTATCTTTCGTTGAAAAATTTGGGTTTTTCATTATTTCTTTTAATGACCAATATCTTTTCCATGAGTTACTTATTCTTGTTTCTATTTCTTTTTGAATTTGATCGACTGGTGAAATTATTTGTCCTAAGTATGTGTACTGATCTACATAACTAACTGACTTACTAAGAAGCTACTGGTTGTAGAAAGCTGAAATTTGGCATGTAAGTTCCTTGAGGAGTGTAGGGGAGCACTAAGACAGGATTTCCCGAAATTCCTATGGGAACTGGAAAAATGGATTACTTTAGATGATTAGACAGAAAAATAATTGGTGGAATAGATTGGCATGAACATTTTCTTTTAATTTATTTTGCAGAAGCTCATCCCCCTTCAAAGATTTGGGTGTCTGGACCTCGCTTGAATAATTTAAAACACTGGAAAGAATTTGGTGCCAATGTTACAACAAAAAATGGTGAAGTATTCTGTAACTGTGACTTTGTATTCTTGGGTGTCAAACCAAGCATGTTACAACAAGCTGTAAATGATGTTATTAGCACAATTTGTAATATGGTTCCTGGTAGAAATGTGGTTGTCATTTCTATGTTAGCTGGAATCACCATTGCTGAATTACAAAAGGTTTGTTTAATGAAGAGGATAAAATTTCATTTTTTATGCCATTTTTAGACTTAAGAGGGTTTATCCCAAAATTGGCAATGCTGTCATACAACATAGCTGTCAAGTATTTTGCATTTCTGAATATTACTGAATGAAAACATGAATTATCTCTCTATGGTTGAATAAAACATCAAGTATGGATTGCAACAGTTATCATTGGAACACAATTTTTTTAGTATTATGGAAGTAATTAATATCTTTTGAAAACTTATCATTTGATTGCCTAACCAACAAATATAAAACGAGACGCGTCATCCAACCATAGAATGATAACTTCTTTTTTAATTCAGTAACATTGAGAAATTAATAAAAACAGCGAAACATTTGACAGCTGTATGCGACGTTGCCAATTTTGGGATAAATCCTCTCCAGATAGAAACAACATGGATATTAATGATTTACATTTAGTCTATTCTTTCAATACAATGTTACAATGTTTTCATCACACATCCAAATATATTTTTTTATGTTCCCCTTTGATTACAGGCTTTAAGACAACTACCTGACATTCGTATTGTCCGCATAATGCCAAATACTCCCATGACAGTAGGAGAAGGGGCTTGCCTTTATACACCTGATGAAAATGTGTCAGAACTAGATTGTGCTGTGCTTGAGAAAATACTAAACAATTGTGGAATATGCGAGAGGATACCAGAAACACTGATGGATTCACTTGGCTCTCTCATAGGATGTGGCCCTGCATTTGTAAGCATAGATTTACATTACTTTACCTATTTATTGAGCGTTTTTTGACTAAACTTACTACAAACATACTACTACTACAGCTTACTACAAACATACAATATAATATAATAGGGATGACGACAGGGTGAAGAAATCGAAATTCTAATTAATCCGTCAGTCAGGTAATAAAAAAATACTAAACACGTATTTTTTGTTTAATCAAATTAACAAAGAATGACTAAGTTAAAACGCATTAAAGCCAGAGAGTGGGGGCTAACTACGTCACCATTAGGTATAAATCGTAGATAACCGTGACATCACGCGACATTTCAACTCAATATATCTCCGTATAAGTTTGATTACGTGAAAAAAGAAAAAATACGTGTCCAATACTTTTCAATAATCTTCCTGATAGACTAAGGAACAAAAAGTTGTCGTCATCCCTATTGCATATTATTTTCAATACCAGATTGAAAAATCACCTGAACTGAGATCAATATTCAACAATAGGTAGGACTTATTCTATATCACTTCAACATTTATTTAGTAGTGAATGGTTGCCACCAGCTATATTTTTTATAGTTAGGGAACTTGGAATGTTATGGGTGACACTTAGACTTTCACTACATAATAATTTCAGTACATTGCAATCGTAGGTTACGCATGCGTTCTTGGCGTTACGCTACGCGGCAGGCGACGGATTATACTAGCAAACAAATAACAGGAAAATTTATATATTTTATATATTCTGTTTGCAGAAATGGATGAACCATGACCATGGCATGGTATTACTACTATAGGAACTACTTCCTTACACCATTTCCAGATTTACATGGTGATCGAAGGATTGGCTGATGGTGCAGTGAAGCAGGGCGTGCCTCGTGATCTGGCTATGCGGTTCGCTGCTCAAATGGTGGCTGGCAGTGGCAAAATGGTGCTGAAGTCCGGGAAACACCCTGGCCAGTTGAAGGATGAAGTCTGTTCACCCGGGGGATCTACTATTTGCGGAGTAGCTGCGCTTGAAGAAGGAAAGCTGAGGTACATTTAACAAATTGCTAGTAGAGATCTAATTTTATATGGTTCTTAAGAAAAAAAAAATTCGTGACTGTCTTACGTCCGGCGTTCATGCCGCTAAGCCGGATTTAAGTACATTTCGACACTAGTTTCGTGCACTTAGTATTACATTGCGGGGCCGTTGAGCTACCAAGTTAAAGCCCGACCAGAAAAATAAAAAACCCTGCTCTGCGTTAAATTAGCAATAATTATAGCAACACTAAGCGTTGGTTGATTCAAGTACAGTTGACGGACTCCTGGTCGTTAAATATGGCCGCCGAGCTGTCATTCCATACAGAAACGACATTTTGTCCCATAGTAAAATATTTTACGTACCTGTATGTAATGTTGACAACAAGGTCGGTAATGTTATTTAGAAGAATAGATTTTCTCTCACGTAAACATTTTTAGTTATAAATGTTTTTTATATTGTCATTTTAAAAATAGGAAAATCCATGGAAAGATTAGGTTTAACTGATACACATAGAGTAAGGGACAAAAATATTATAATCAGAAATAATATAATAATATAATATAATAGATGCATTAATTAGACAAGTGAATAGCGCGCGGTAATTTCCCTAGTGCGCGGTAATTCCCCTAGTCGGTTCTCAAAGCGAGTGCCTAAACATATGCATTATTTGCGGGAGTCCCCGAAAATGTGTTTCGTTTTCACGCATAGACAATGTGAGGGTTGCCATTCGTGTAAAAAAGTAAATAACTAACGATGACGTAATCATCATCTAGACCCCCTACCCCCCATGTCATCCAAAATAAGCAAAACAGAGACCCCCCACCCCCCCTTGGTGCTTACGTAATACTTGAACGGCCCTGAAAAATACTTTGTCATATTGTAAATCACTTTTCTTAAGTGATTTAATAGTTTTCGGCGTTTTTCACTCACGAAATCCAATAAAATATATTTAATAAACCACGCACAATCAACACTTCACTTTGACAACAATTTACTGATGATATTAATGACGTCTTAATGTTACTATTGCCAGTTGAAGAAATTAGTTCCAATAGTTATCCGCAATATGGCGAAGTTTTTTTTGTGTCGGGCTTTACAAGTGACCGCAACGCTAGTTTCGGAATGCTAGTTGCACGAAACTAGTGTCGTAATGTAAATCCGGCTTAAGTGTGGCCATAGTTACTACAGGTTTTACTTGTAATATTTGGCCCCAGTGCCCAAAAAGTCAAAATTTAAATCACTCACGTCTAATGGCTCAGGGTTTTTTGTTTTAATAAGTATGTACTTTATTAAAACAAAAAAAAACCCTACGTAGGCAATTTTATTGAAACATGAAAAAATAGTCCCAATATAAGTAAAATACAAACATTTTTATATTGAGACAATGTCAACATCGACATACAAATATAGTAAATGCCAACTGTATAAACATTTTAATACATTTTCAGGGCAACTTTAATCAACGCTATGGAGGCTTCCACACTTCGAACAAAGCAACTTGGCAAGAAGTAAATTGAATGATAAGTACCTTAAGTAATTTGTCAATGTTCGATTAGAATTGCGATATATAATCCCTTTTCGCTGTACGCTTGGATAAAATGTGATTGTGCGAATTAAATTTGCACATATGTTTATTAGATAATAGTTTGCAAACATGACTACCCCGCGTAAGAGGGTTTATCCCGAAAGTTGGCAACGTCGCATATAGCTGTCAAATGTTTCGCTGTTTTTATTAATTTCTCAATATTACTGAATTTAAAAAGAAGTTATCATTCTATGGTTGAATGACGCGTCTCGTTTTATATTTTTTGGTTAGGCATTCAAATAATAAGAATACATTAAAAATAAAATGCATGGAAAATGCGATGGAAAGTTTTCAAAAGATAGTACTTCCATAATCCTAAAATTTTCGTGTTCCTATGATAATTCTTGCAATCCATACTTAATGTTTTATTCAACCATAGAGCGACAATTCATGTTTTCAATCAGTAATATTCAGAAATTAATGAAAATAGTGAAATATTTGACGGCTATTTGCGACGTTGCCAACTTTCGGAGTATACCCTCGTAAGCCCTTGTTTATTTGTGTATTAGATATACTGTTATATAATTATTTAAAATTTTATCTATAAATCTCGAAATAATATAAGTACTATGTGTAATTTGAATACTCAGTTAAACTCGCGCGAAATACGTACATATAGATATTTATGTTGAGGTCTCATTTTACTATGATCTGATCGGCTTCATGGCATTATTTATTTCCTATGAACGCTCTGCGGTACTTAGTTGTTGGTAATTTATTGTTTATTTAATTTAATTTATGAGTATTACTATGTTCTTAAAGAATACGGGTTTAAATATTGAATGGTATTATTTTCTATCCAGTTTATTTCTTGATTTAAGTTTTCCATTGTTCCTCTTCCGAAAATGACCTGAATATATGTGGATTTTGACGGTACCTAGTTATTGTTTTTTTTGGCACAACCTTATTCTAAGTTCGGTTATTTATTATTAGCTTCTGCCCGTGACTTCGCCCGCGTGGTATTCGGTTATCGTGTTCCCGCGGGAAATATGCGTTTTTCCGGGATAAAAAGTAGCCTATGTCTTTTCCCGGGACCCCAACTATCTCCATGCCAAATTTCATTTCAATCGGTCCAGCGGTTGAAGCGTGAAGAGATTACAGACAGACAGAGTTACTTTCGCATTTATAATATTTATATGGATATCAATCTATTAATATCCGATATAGGAAATATACAAACAAGGAAATCTCATTTTTTTCAATGATAGATTGAATAAAATTCCGAGCTAGCTACGAACTCATTTTATTTGGCATTTATTCAACAATTAGTATCTATTATTCTTAATTACCTAACCTAACGAAATAAGTACTCAAGGTGATTCTTAATTTTATTCTATCAAATCCGGTTCGAAGGACCTTAACTGGCGCTTGGCACACTTAACAGTATTCCCTAACGTAAACTTACAGTACCATACCTAATACTGGTTTAGCGTTATCGTTTCACAAGGACAGAGATTTTTACTAGCCGTTGATATATTTTTATAATAACAAGCGATAAGAGATACTAAATACACTCCTTGTGACGGATTACCCAGTTACTTTAGTATTTCTCTACCGGAAATCATCATTCTGAATGCTTTTTCATATCAGAGCCGAAGTATATTTTCCTTGTGGTTACCCGCGGCGAGTAAGGGTGATAGGGATGCATGCACACTGATTTCCTTCTAAACAGAAAGAGCGATGCTCGTCTCGCTAGGCCTACGCTGATGTCAATGCTCTTGTGTCTCGGTATTTCCATCATAGGCAAGTCTTCCTCGTTCTCCGTTTTGAAACAGTTCAATTTTCGAAATCTATCTCGGACGTTGTGCAAATTTGGCGTCACCGAAGAACGAATGCTTGGCAGCCTCCGTAGAAATGATACCTTTCTCGTAAAGACATCTTCTTTCGTCTTTGCTGTAGGTTTTGTCGTTTCTTCAACCGTCACTAATTTCACAATAGATTCTTCAGTTTCTACGTCTCGAACGTTTTTATCACACATCACTATACCTGGGACATTTTTTCGGTGAGATTACTTCTTCGTTCGTTTGGCTACTAGATACTTTTGAGTGACGGACTCCGGCTTTAGCATTGATTGAGTATGACGCAGGCCCGCGATAAGATAGGATTTAGATAGTGGTGATTACTTATATTATGTTTTTTTTTCTATTATAAGACTTCAAGGCACGCATTTTCGTTCGAATTTTGTTAAGTAAACAACTCCCGCGAATCCGGTGGATACGGGCGGCACAAGGACACCGGTCTGTGTGGGAAAGCTCGGTCGGTGAGGTCTAATATAAGTATGTATGTATGTTCTGCAGTGAAGGTCTTACATACATATGCCTAGTAGTTTTTCTCTTTCGTTCGTGATCTTCATAATGATGACGTGGAATGACATTCTCTCACTACGACCAAGGATTTAGGAATATTAATTTATAAATAATAGTACAGTCGAGTTTCCAATATTTACACACTTGTACCTTACTTCATTGTAATAAGGTCGAAAAATATGTACATATTGAACACGAATGTAAGAAACGAAATGGAAGTGGAACAATTGGAATAAAACCTTAAATTCGGTAGAATTCAATTTATATAGGTCTCTATGCCAGCCAGCCACAACAGCCTATTTACGTCCCACTGCTGGGCACAGACAGACTTCTTTTCGTCACGAGAGGATTTGGGGTCCAGTGTGGATTGATGGGGTCTAATTAAACATACCACCTTGAATTGCTTCGCAGATGCGGGCAGGTTTCCTTACGATGTTTGTCGCACATAAGTAAACTCAGAGGCGAGAGCTGGATTCGAACTCCCGACCGTCTACATGCGATGCGGAGCGGAGGTCAAACCACTAGGCCACCACGGCTTTCGTTTTTTAGGGTTCCGAAGTCCACAAGGAACCCTTATAGTTTCGCCATGTCCGTCCGTCCGTCTGTCCGCACTATTGCTCGGAGATGCTTAGTTCTAGAAAGCTGTAATTTGGCATGAATATACATATTAGTTACGCTGACAAAGTGGTACTTACAATAAAATTTTGAAATATATTTTTTATAGGGTACCTCCCCTACTCGTAAAGTGGGGTTGTAATTTTTTTTTCTTGCGTATCCCATATCGTTGAATAGGTCTTGAAAAAATATTGTGGGTTTGTTAAAACCATTTTTTGATTAAATGATGCGTTTGTGAATTATTAAGCTTTAAAGTGCGTCACGTGTCCCCCCCCCCCCTGCCAGCTAAATGGTGGTATTTGGATGGCTGAAAAAATCACGGTTGTGGCATATATAACGTAGTTGAAAGGAAAACTATCACAGCTAAGTAGGCTGTACAAACTTACGAGTCATAGTCGACCAACTTATGAAATGATTAAAAAACCAATGATTTTTCTCGAGCGGCAGGGGCGTCGGGCGGGCATGTGACCATAGGCTAGCTAGATGCTAATAAGTCTTAGAAAGGTACTGTGGGCAACGTCAACTTCGGAACCCTATACTTTGCGCGTGGCCCGACACGCACTTGGCCGGTTTTTTTTTATACACAAAATGTTGGACGCCTACGTAGAGTGTAAATGCAATGACATGCCGTGAGTAAGTATCTAGGCACTGGGTTCAAAGCTGTTAGACGTCAAACAAATGTGTTGAGCCCAATGGTGCGAATTCCTTTTCTTAGTTTGGTACAGTCGTCATCAGTTAGGTATATCTGAGGAAACAAGGCTGTTCATAACAATAAGGTCGTGTTCAAATATTTATGATCACCTTGTTCGTTTAGATATAGGATGAGATAGAGCGGCGCCGCTTCTTGAGTCTAGAAGCAAAATCAGTAAGTAAGGACTTTTTACGACAATTACCTGTATTGTAAGACAAGTACTTAAATGTCCAAACACGGTAAGTCTCAACCTTGGGCATGGAACCGTGTCGTTGTCACCTTGCAAATACCTACAGGCACTTCCGATGTCGAAAACCAAAGAGCTCATGTACCTTGAAATACAATATTTACGAAGATTTTATTCCGTCAAGATTATATGTATAATAATCTACATCATATTTACATTCTTCTAAACAGAGGTAGCTTTACAAGATATTCATAAGCAATCAAGCGCATTACCTATTTCACGCTAGGATTTTTTCGACTATTTTCTAACATAATTTATGCAATTTTTGCAGAAAATGTTAGATTAGCATGAGACAGAGCAGGCTGAGTAAAGCCGTGGTGGCGCCGAGTCGGGAGTTCGATTCCGGCTCGCACCTCTTAAGTTCACTTATGTGCGAATTTGAATTTATCATTGAGCTTTTCGGTGAAGTAAAACATCGTGAGAAAACATGCACGCATCTGCGCAGTAATTCAAAGATGCGTGTGAAGTCCCCAATCCGCACTGGGCCCGCGTGGGGACTATAGCCCAAACCCTCTCGTTATGAGAGGAGGCCTGAGCCCAGCAGTGGGACGCAAATAGGCTGTAGTAGTAGTGCAGGCTGTAATTAATTTGTAATGTTCAGTACGTTAAGGCGAAAACACGTTTTTTGAATACCTACGCGTTTTGTTATGTATGTGACACATTGCCATCTAAAAAACGTAGGCACTTCACACCTAGCATGTCTGAAAATCATAAATGCTGCACCTACCTACTCGCGTGATGTCGCTTACTAGTGCATTTCACTAATTAAACTCATTTGAACACGTTGAACTCTCCAGGCTAAAAGTCCTGGCACGCAATTCTCCGAAGACTGACCGCTATGAAGCACGTAGTGTGAGTAATAGCAAGGTAGAGCACGACACAACTTAGAAGGCGCGTGACGAAGCACTTAAGCCGTTGATGCAGAGTCTATTTTTGCCTAATTCACACGCCTTCTAAGTTGTGTAAACCTGTAGCAAGGTTACTCGGTCTGATTTTCCGAGCTCTGACGTAGCAGCTGTTACTATTGTTGTTTCGTTCATTCTTACCAATTTTCATGCGCATGTGACGAGGATGGAGGATAGTTTGTGTAGCCAGTGTGCGCAGGCGTCGCGTCGTCATACAGTTTTCTTTACCGGCTACGGCAGTCTGGTAATACCCCGGTGCGACTAACACGAGTCATTGTTGTTCGTGAAGGTGAAAATAAAGTGGATTGAATAAGGTATTTTTTCATTAAAATATTACTAACAGAGCTAATTAACGCTTTTACTAATACCAGTCGTCCACTTATGTTAATTTAAATATTGCACAGGGTTATTGTGAATGTCATGTGATGTTTGTTTTGCAGCGCATTTCAACTGTTTTATGCACGTGAATTGAATTAGTTTTGTTTATTTTTGTTATTTCACTTTATTATTAGGTCAAATTTTGCACCTATTCGTTTGTACGTAATGTAACCTACCAAGCAGAAATGTCGTTAATTAACTTTTTCAATGTTATTTATCAGAATTTACTACATGGTTATTGTTTGAGTTATGTAACGATTTTCAAGTTGTTGTTTTACACTAATTAAAAGTGCGTAGAAACTTAATACTTAATAATCTGATTAGATTGTTGGTTACCTACAAAAAGTAACGATATAAGAAAGTCAATCAAGAGGGCCATTTTATACAAGGTAATACTTATTTTCTTTAGGATTGTTACAGGTTACGTTTCAATTCTTATGAATTTGTACCTGAGCTTCCTTTTAAGAGGTACAAGTTTCCTTTTAAGAAAATTATTTACTTACCTCGGAACTTTAGAAACTACCTACGACTCAATGTTCAAGGTGTCTTGGTTTCCAATTCAATTGTTCATGTTCTTCAATATACCTATTTTACCGAAGACAATAAATTTCCTGCTTTCAAAGAACTATGTGTGACTAACCGTTATATCTTTTTATCAATAAAGATAAAAGATGATAAATAAACTGCATGATAACCGCCATTTTGAAATGACAGTTGCTATCAAGTCTTTTTCGTTGAATAATCATTTAGATGGTAAATTAGGGTAGATAACGCGCGATTAAAAGGAGGTGTTTGTTTAATTTTAGTTAAAGAAGTAGCGGACGTGATGGGGTTGTGTCTGTCGTTGGATTGCGGGGACTGTGACGTTTGCTGTAACCCTTGCTGCCTCGCGCTGAGCGCTTGCTGCCTGGTGCCGTGCCTCTGCCCTAACGCGTGCGGGCAGCAGCAGCAGCCAGGCCAAACCATCCACGTCCACCACCCGCCAGTGGTCATCGAGCAACCGCCGCCGCCTCCAGGCTACCCGTACCCGCCACCTCCCGGCGCCTACCCCGGCTACCCTCCCCAACCCGGATACCCTCCCCAACCCGGATACCCTCCGCAACCCGGCTACCCACCGCATCCCGGCTACCCGCAGTATAGGTGAAGATTCAACAAACCACATTGAGGTGAGTTGAGTAACCGGTATTGCACATTTACGTAGTGGACGACTGTATATCGCACAATGCACGGGGCGTGTGGGTTATTCACAATATTTGCTTAATTAAGTAGTAGTTAAACAATATGGTGTTATTTATATGGTATATAGATTGTTTCTTATCTTTGTAACTACGTAAGTAAGTAAGTATATAAAGAATACATAATTATGATACTTAATGGTGGTAGGTTCTGGTGCTAGGTCCGTCCGGGGTGGTACCTACCAACCAACCCCGCTAACCTGCCGCCGAATAGTAGTGCTCGCACTGTAGTATTCCGGGGTTAAGTTAAGGGGTTAAGGCCTCAGGGTAGACGACTCATTCGAGATCTTATGGTTTCCTAATAGGGGATCATAACATTTCGGTGTCTACGAGCCGCAGTGACCACTTACCATCGCCGTCTACCAATGACCTTTTTGCCTATACTAACTCCGTTGCAGCCGTTGTCCGCAGTTGAACTAGGGTCACCGACATAGCCCGAAGAACTGCGAACCTTAAATGGCAGTGGCCGGGGCACATTGCTCGCAGGACTGATGGCCGATGGGGCCAGAAAGTTCTGGAGTGGCGTCCGAGAACCGGTAGACGAGCTGTCGGTAGGCCTCCAACAAGATGGATTGACGATACCTTGTAAAGGTCGCGGGAAACGGTGGAAGCGAGTGGCACAAGATCGGTCTGAGTGGCGCGCCTTGGGGGAGGCGTATGTCCAGCAGTGGACGTCTATCGGCAAAATGATGATGATGATGATGATGATGATGATGATGATGATGATGATGGTGATGATGATGATGATGATGATGATGATGAACTCCGTTGCAATAAGGTTCAAAACTCTCTACACATATTAATGGTCTCGACTGTATTTATTTATTTATTTATGTATTTGAACTTTATTGCACATTAGTAAAGAACTCTAATACAAAGGGCGAACTTAATGGCATAAGGCATTGTCTACCAGTTAAACCTTTGGGCAAAACAGAAATTGTTGTGCTAATTAAAGCAAAACCGCTAAGGTATTGTAGCACTTCATTGTAAACTGCAGCACGATTTTCCTTTCACCTTGACACACCGTTTTTGTTGCATCGTTTTTATAGTAGGTAAGTAATTACTTAGCAAACTACAAGCCTTCAAGATCTTGTACCTTGTAGAAAAATGCCATTAAATAAATCGAACCCTTTGAGCCTATTATATTATGTTAATCAAGCTACAGTCAGTTATACTCGCCATTCTTGAAATACTCCCTTGGGACTATGAGTTTTTTAATCTATTGATGTTACTTACTATCAGATTTCGTAAAAAAGCAAAAAAAGACTTGATCTAACTCGAATTGACACCATAAAACCCTGCATGCCATTGAATACGTCTTAACGATATTCCAGAATGGGTTGCAACTTCTCGTGCCGTCCTTGCTGCTGCTGCTGTATTCCCTGCCTATGCTGCGACTGCTGCGGTGACCCCCCACCGACCCACACCACGGTGGTACACCACCACCACCCACCTCCAGCCACCGTGATCGTGAACCAGCCACCGCCTCCGTACAGATAGCGGACCAAACCTACCGGACCTACCGACAAACCTAACAGCGGCAGCGCGGACGTTTTACTGACACATTGCGCGCGACGGTCGCTAACCGATGCGCGGCGGGCGTCACGAGCGCGCAATGTGTCCGTAAAATGCTCGCCGCTGCCGTTGTCGCGCGAAGTGGTGGCCGAGCCGTAAAGCTACGCGATCAAAAGCTTAGATTGAGTTGGAGTTCCAACATCTCGTGTCTTCCATGCTACTGCTGCATCAGCAATGCACACCACGAACCATGATGGTCCATCACCACCACCCCTCGTGTAAGCGTGGTCATCAACAACCAAACTCTCCAAGCAAATAATCAAAGTAAAACTAAGTCGGATTACCTACATCAAAGGGACGTAGTAGCAAGCTAAATTATGTTGATCAATTGTTGTTGGTTTACGGAAACGTGATAATCAAATTCCGCGTGGGCGAAGTCACGGGCAGAAGCTATATTTTATACTAGCCGTTTGCCCGCGACTATTATGAGTGTAAGGAACACTTATAATAGTTTCCCGCGTACACTTAGAATTAGCGTACCCGATGATACTATACATATAGGTAGTTATAGTTATAGCTAGTTGAGAAAACCCGTTCCCGTGGATATATCGGTATAAAAAAATATCCTATGTTATTCCGAGGGTCTCAAACTATCTCCATACCAAATTTCATCCAAATCGGTCCAGTTGTTGCGACGTGAAGAAGGACAAACAAACAAACAAACGCACTTTAACATTTATAATATTAGTATGGAAGTATAGATTCGTAGAGCTTGAGTATTAATATTAAAGGAAAAGAATCGAGTTACAAACGTTGCGTCTCGATTTGATGGAGGAGAGAAGTCACACTTTAATATAAATGAATTATTTTGAATTATAATCGTAAAAGTACCTCGTAATGGAAATTCCGATACAAATAATTCTACGAAGAATTATTTTTTATAAGTCTATTTTTTTTGTATAAACTTTACATCACATCTACCTACTCGCTATATGTATAATGTTTATAAAGTGAAATTTGTGTGATTAGTAGGTACCTAATTCATATTACCTCATCATTAATATTAATTATTATCTATTCCATTGTTATAAGAATAGGTAAACATGTACCTGTAAATACCTAAGTTTTTAATGCTACTTATCAATTACTTTGATTTTAAGACACGTTCAATGTTATTTAAACAAAAAATATTATCCATTTACAGACAGCAGAAAATTTAATGAACCAACGAAGGCATGAATGCAACGAGGATGTTATTTAATTAGTAATTAAAAAGTCATGTAGGTACATTATGTTAGATATAAGATCAGGGTTGTTATTGTTTAAGATATAGGTATATATATTTATTGAATTATAAGTACAATAGAAATCGTGTTTTTCCTGACCCCCGTACCTGAATAAGTTACGGTTTTACAGTACCAATGTGGTATTTGTACTCCAAAACCATTGTCATTGTTGAAATACAAATATGCTCTAAATGGAGGATGTGACATTTCTCTGTATGAGAGGAGAGACAATGTAATTATATAAGACTTAAAATTTTCATACTTTGCCTGCACAGCGCCATCTACTACAACAGCCTATTTACGACCCACTTCTGGGCACAGGCCTCCTCTCATCACGAGAAGGTTGGGCTTTAGTCCCCACGTGGGCCCAGTGCGGATTGGGGACAGCGCCATCTAGATGTAATTAATGGATTAAATTTGTATCCAGGCTACCTAGGCAGCGACATCTATTATCGCATTTAACACTTATTTCGGGCGTACGCTGATTTGTTTGAAGTTTATCAATCTAAGTTTACCTGACCTATGATGAGAGGCAGCTACCACAATAACGCCGCACTGTCTGTCTTGCCTTTGGTACAGGTACATATAAGTATATGCGGTTAATAGTATTATTAATTTGTATTTCTATAAACGAGGCAAGGCGGTTTGTCCCTGTCCTTTAATTAACGCTAATGAGGTGACTATTCCGTAATGTAAAATAGAATGTCTCTCCCAATCATGTTGGATTTAATGATAAATAAATAAATTCATACTTAATATATGAACGTGACGAATTTAATGCCTTCTAAAGACAAAACTCTACCGACTTATCTCTAAGTTTTGGGATGCGAAATGATTCTTCGAATTAAGCTGGAGCTTGTAAAGAATTGTATCCTTTCAGCAATAATTTGATAAATACTTACATAAAAGGTATATCGTGATACTGTTATCGCTATGAGCCGTACTAATAGGTATTATATCTCAGGTATTTATCATAGCCTAGCAAAGCAGGGAACTATTGGAACGTGTGCTAAGTTTCTAACTTCATCTTTCAAAGTTATATTTTAAGGTGAGTACAGTTTAGTGTATGCAATGATGCAATGTATTAGAATATACTACCTATACCTACCTACCTACTTAATTTATAAACCTTAAATACACATTTTAAACAATGGATTTAATAAAAATATGATGTCATCCATGTAGCGATCTACCTATCTTACCTCAACAATTGTGTAATATAAACATACGTAAGTAATATGTTTTCAATTTTATGCTGTTAACTTAATGAACAAACAAACGGGAAGTTTCAATTTAATTCGTTTACTTAACTACACATGCACACAGTATTTTAGCTATCGAGTTTAAGTTAGACAATTTCATCACGCAATGACGTTTTTTGAAATAATTTGTTTTCTGGCAATCCTTTGAACATCTTTCAAAAATTTCTCAGAATGGGCTTGTGGTTTTCGTGCTGCGGACCTCCACCACACCATGGGCCACCCCACCATGGGCCACCCCACTATGGTCCACCCCACCATGGTCCACCCCACCATGGGCCACCACATCACGGGCCACCCCACCATGGGCCACCACATCACGGACCACCCCACCACGGGCCACCCCACCATGGGCCACCACATCACGGCCCTGGTGGTTGGAGATAAAGCACGCTCATTACAAATGTACGGTGTAAATGATTAATAAAATAAAATTGGAGAGACTCAACAACAAACGTCAACGTCCATCTCGCGTGACGGCCATTGAACTCCATGATCAAGGGTCACTGTCAAACTCTCATTATTGACGTTTGAAACCAAGAGTAACTGTCACATTGTCACATTTGACACTTTCAATTGATTTGAAGTGTCGAATGAAAGACCGAAATATCAGACAGCAGTCGGTCAATTAATATTTATACGAAATTGAACCAAACTGCTTACCAGATAAGGTACAATTTCGTATAGAAGAAATGACGATTGGTTTGAAACGGTTTGCCTAAAACAATTGCCATGCCCAATTTGTTTGGATTCGAACAAAGGGAAAAAAGAGCGATTGGTTTAGGACTGGGCAAACGAAGTGGCAAAAGCAATACAGCGGCCGTCTATGACGAAAGAGGTGTAACGATTTGTAAATGTATTATGGTCCGAGAATACTTGTACAAAAAAAGCTACGGATTTTACACGCCTACAAATAGGCTTTAAAAAAAATAGGTTGAGTGAAATCAAATGAAAGAATTAAGAAATTCTGAAAATGAACTATTCATAATTTCAAAAAATAAAAATAGGAATAATGTAAACCTAAATGATTGGTGATTTTAGCATTCGGAATTTAATTAGGTATGTAATTTACTGTATTTATTTTGTCATTGGTTTAGCATTGTGTAAGTAGAACGTAAGTTTTGAAACTCAACATTAGGTCATGTTCATGTATGAGTCAGTTCCCACTAAACAGTCATTAAACATTGATTAAGAATCTAAAACGACGTTTTCCTGAAATTCCAAGTTATCTTCATCTACAAACTATGATATATACAGATATGCTTGGGTTTTATCGACAAATTGCGATACCACAAGTTTGCGTTCACACAAGTGTCGGTTCGGTATCTTATCGGCACCAACTGCCATCAATTTGGATGGTATTGAAATACAAATAGTGAGCAAATTTTAGTAAATTTCCGTCACTCAAGGAACTAATACGTAAGTTTTTTTATTACCAAGTACAATATTTCTAGAGTAAACAAGTCTGTTAAGCATGCCTGTTTAATGTGACACACAGTTTCTACCTTAGATAGGTATCTAAGTAATTGTTTCTTACTATTTACCTCGTATTTATTTCATTAGCCATGTAAAGTGGCTACGAAATCAACTACTTAGGTATATTTGTCGAAACTTCCCTTAAATAAAATCTTTAAAACTCTGTTATCACGAACATAGAAAGTATCGCGAGAAAATAAGAAGCTTTCTAGCCCAATCTTTATTCACTTGTCAATACTTACTTAAATTGTGATTTTGATGGAAACTCTTTCAGACTAAAACATGGGAGGCTGCAGTAGCTGTTGTGACGACGACAATGGAGTAAATGTGGTGGATCAGGCTCCAGTCCATGACTTCGGCGGCCAGAACCAAGTGATAGATGACGGCGGCGGAGTTATGGTGGTCGACAATCAACCAGGCCCCATGGGGAGATAGATCGAACTTTATATCCTGCGGCCTCATTCAAGCTCATAAATAGGGACATGGGATCTCCCAATCTCCCATTCCCTAATAAACATTCACTACTTATCTTCCTATTCTGCAAGATATTATGTCATTTAAAGAGCTGTTCGGGGAGTTTGAGCTCCTACTTATTTAATTTTTAAGGAATCTATTGGGATGTCCATGTCCCTATTTATTAAACTCGTATTGAGGATTTTACGAAAACCAAAAACAATTTATACGTTAATAAAGTATTTTTAATATTTATTTGTTGATTAATTGGTGAGATGTCGCGACCATTTTGCATTTATCTCAATTCATATATGTAGGGAATAAACGTTCAGTCTTATAATGTTAAGCGCTAATTCGAGATCAAAACGTGGTCTAAAATAAATTAAATTTTAGGTAGGTAGTTTTTCCGTTTTAAAAGCCACATGCTGTGGTAGTCTAAGTATCTCTTGGTATTTTTAAAACTACTTGCGTTTTAAATATGCAATTTGATTATACATTCTTGCGAAAATACAAAACCTAACCAATCTGTCATGGCTTTTTTGATCTCAAATTTGCAAACCGACTACCTATAGGTAATATAGGTAGAAAATTAATGTAAAATTTGCAAAATGTGGCAGCAAACGTAGTTTGTACCTACAAAAAGCATATAATTTTTTGAATCTTGCAAGTAGGTACAGCACGACACAACTTTGAAGGCGCGCGGTGAAGCACTTAAGCCGTTGAACCAGAGTCTATTTTTGCTTAATCCACGCGCCTTCTAAGTTGTGTAAACCTGTACTTGTATTTTTGCTAATGATTAAATCGTGACAATGGCGACAGGGCGACATGATATACCGATTGAAATATACGAGTAGGTGGGCCGGACGTACCTACGGCTGTTTCGTAATCGATTGTGAAAAAAGTTCCAATATATGTAGGTTTTCGGCAAATAGATATCAGTTTCAAGGAACTCATCACGAGGAAACCTGCACACATCTGCGAAGTAATTCAAGGATGCATGTGAAATCCCCAATCCGCGCTGGGCGTGGGGACTAGCCCAAACCCTCTCGTGATGAGAAGATGCCTGTGCCCAGAGGTGGAACGTAGATAAGCTGTTGAAGAAGAAGAAGAAGAAAGACATTTATTCGCTGCACAGAAGACACAGTTTACACCAAAAAAAAATACATAAAAAATGCCCTAAAATAATAGTACAAACACGACATCAAATAAAGAAAAACATAAGGTTGTTGTGGTGGTTTTACGCACAAAAGCCATTCACCAAACAATATAAAATCATTTACATTTTCAGTATATTTTGAATATAAAACATTATGATGAGTGATTTTTCGTTGTTCGTCAGCCTTTGAAATGTTTTGAAATATCCGTCCTCCTTCATTCTCTTCATCGCCAAGTGGAAGTGTTCGTTTTACAAAGGACTTCGTATTGCTTAAATCTAATCTCGCTGCCTCCGAAGCAGATGTAAGCACACCCGTGGCTGCGATGAACCTGCAAGATAGAAATGAAAATTCTAACTTAGATTTATATCTAGCTAAGTACAGTCGAACAAATACCTATACACTATAGATATGTAGGTACACAGACTTTCGCACCTCATTCCATTTTTAAAAGGTCCAAAAACGTAGAGGTAATCTACTATAGCAAGTCCCGCCCCTCCACTATCCAAAATGCTTCAATGTATTTGGATTAAAAAGCACCACCAACAGTCTTAACGCGTGTTTGACACCTGTCTCAGCACACATGCGTTGAGAGTGTTGATGGTGTTTTTTAAATACTTTCCAAATACATTGATGTGTTTTGGATTGAGAGGGTTTGGGCTATAGTCCCCACGGTTTAGTTACTCTCGTGATGAGAGGAGGCCTGTGCCCAGCAGTGGGACACAAATAGGCTGGAGTAGTAGTTTTGGATTGTGGAGGGGCGGGACTTCCGAAGATTATCTCTACGCAAATATCGAGTATTGATAAAGTCGACTCACTACTATCGTAGATTTTGGTAGTTTTTAATTTTTTCCTTTTCCTTTGCTCCGTCCAGGTGGCTACCACCATCTAACCCGCTAATCTGCCGCCAAATATTATAGCAGTGCACTGCTATTTGGCCGCAGTAGGTACGTACTTACGTGTTGTGTTCCGGTAAAGGAGTAACGGTGAAATTACTAGCAAAGAGGGATTCAATCTCACCTTTCCAGGGGTGATGGAGTTCATGTGTTTGACCCGACAGACGTAGAGGGGCTCAGCGGAATGCGAGTTGCCGGCGATGATCGCGCTCGGAGGCACCTCGCCGTTGCCGGCGGGCGCCCAGTGGACCAGGTGCTCGGGGACACATAGAACCTGTACCACAGAATATTTAATAGTTTCTACTACATACATTTAGCCAGCGCGCAACTCGCGCCCAACTCGCCCATACCGTCATTTGTTTCATCCGGAGATGGAGAGTGAATCATTGGACCGCGTATAGTGGCACACACAAATGTACAAGTGTACAGACATCCTTGTACGCACACAGATGTCCTCGCACGCAAACAATGACACTTCATGCGAATTGTGTTCGAAATCGTGCTTTTATAGGCCGTGTCCGCCCGGTGCCTGTACATTGGAGAGATAGGAACTGATTGCGAGAAATAACAGAAACAATAATAAGTATCATTCAACACGTTTGAAATTCGAAACTGAATAATTTATTCTTTGTAGGCCACATACGGGTCTTTTACACGCCAAGAATGAATCTACCACGTCTTCGGGAATGATAGGATAGGGTTGTTTTCATCATTTTTCGTCAAATATTTTAGGACTCCATCCACACTACCACAAACTATGTACATGTAGATGCGGATTGGAGATTATAATTTCATAAACAGCTTGAATTACTTAGGTACTTCGCAAAGACCCTGACAGCTACCTAAATGCTCAGTAGGGGCTCTATCCGAAATTTTAAATAGGGACAGTGAGATTTCCTATCGCTGCGCTCACGCGTCGCGGCGTTGCAACCGAACTTTAAGCAGCTAGATTTAAAGTTCAACTTCAGCGCGGTGTCGCGTGAGCGCAGCGATAGGGAATCTGCCTGTCCCTATTTAAGACTTCGAGTCTTCGAATAGAGCACTAGTGGGTACGCTTAATTCATGCTCCACTGCAGTTTCATTACACTGTTTTGTCGTAAACGTTACCTGACATTTGTTATGATGACATGACATTGCAAAGTTGTTGAATAAGTATATGATGATATATTATGGATAATACACGAAAAGTGAAATATCTAACCTCAAAGTTGTGCACCGGCACTTCTTTGCCGCCGTGTGGAATGTAGGCCGAGCGGTGCTTGACGGCCAACTTCCCCGGTGTGAACTCGCCGCTATGATGGGCTCTGATGACCCAAAGGGGGCTGCCGTCCCAGCCTTCCTTGCCAGCCACTAAAGCTCGGTGTACAAGAGACGATGCCGTCACGCCCGTTGCAGGCACCCATTCTATCGGATCTGGAATCAAAATTTAATAGACATGATGAGGGGGGCGGGTAGCTTCAGGCTCTTAGCTCAAATCCAAGCTTTGAAAGTCATAGGATACACTAGGGAACTACACTGGCGACCAAGGGCGGATCCAGGGGGGGGGGGTCATGCCCCCCCTCGGCAGGACTAGGACTACTGCTATTATGTATTTTTATCCCCTGACGCGAAAAAAGGGGGGGGGGGGGTTGTATGACGTGACCCCCCTGAGTTGAAAGCTGGATCCGCCCTTGCTGGCGACACGTGTCGCCAGCGATGTCGGGCGAAGTGACGTGCATTCGCCGAACTTCACTCGACTTCGCTCGAAATGGATGTCGCTACGGAAATACTTAAGTCGCGCGATGTCGTTAGAAATATAAAGCGACATTTCGACTGGAATTATTGAATTCCACATGCATTTTTATCGATTAATTCACGCACGTTCTAAGTTTTGTAAACCTGTAGTTATAGTTATTACTTCCATGACCACAAGAACCACAACTTCAGAATATGGCTGGTAGCTAAATATAGCTCTGTTTACTGGACAGCGGCGATCTTGGGCTATATTCGAAGTCTTTAAAATAGGGATCTCCCTGTTCTCTATAGGAAGAATCGCTCATGCGTCGCGTGAACTTTAATCAACTAGATTTAAAGTTCAAGTTGACGCGTGAGCGATCCTATACGGAACAGGGAGATCCCTATCTAAGACTTCATAGACATAGACATAGACATTTATTTCTCAATATCAAATTACAGCATATTTTACATGTCAAAATAAGAGAATTTCACATTGAGATCGTCAGAAAGAAAACAAAATAAAAATAAAATGAAAATCAGGAATGAAATGCCCTTAGCCTCTTAGAATTTCAACGAGGTGTTTGGACCCGATCAAGTCGTTGCTTAGATACCAAGCTGCATGACGTTCTACCTCGCCAAGGATAGTAGGTAGTACTTAGATGGAGACGTATAATGAAAGATGTAAATGAAACTCAGCTTAGTTTCATTTCAACCGAGGGATCACAACCCTCAGTATTTAATGAAGGAACGCGACGCGAGGTCCCATCCACCTCGCGTCGCGTTCCTTATATTCGTTATTACACATCCTTAAAAATTAAACTAAATAGCTACAATAAGTACCACAGTGCACAGGATCTGGCTGCGGCTGGGGCGGCGGTACGTAGCTAGGTTGCGGCTGCACTAGAGGCGGCGCCTGCGCCGGCGGGTAGACCGGAGCTGGTTGGTAGACCGGCAACATCACCGGAGCTGGTACGTATGCGTACGCACCAGGCGCCGGTGGTGGGGGGTGCGAGTGCGGGTACCCGGGCACGTGGTAGGGGGGAGGACCCCATTGATCTGAAAATTAATGACATACTTACTTAAGTTTTAATTTCTGTGATATACCTATGTATAAATGTACGAACAAGAGGGGCCTCGTTTGTAATCCCATGTCCCTAAATAATAACCTAAATTCATAGATTATCAGCAGAGTAATAGCCGATGCCCGCGAACTTCGTCTGATCTGATGATTGATAGATTGGTTTGACCCGTGGAGAACCCGTTCCCGTGAAAATATCGGGATAAAAAGTATCCTATGTTATTGCCCGGGTCTCAAACTATCTCCATACCAAATTGCATCCAAATCGGTCCACTCGGTGCGACGTGAAGGAAGGACAAACAAACAAACACACTTTCAGATTTATAATATTTTCCTTCACGTCGCATTCCGCATTTATGACACTCACTCTCACTCGAGTGAGTGAGTGAGTGAGTGAGTGTCATAAATGCGAAACTTTGCTTTCGCTTAACTTCGGAACTAAATGACCTACATACAGACTTGAAATTTTGGATTTTAAGTATGTGATTATAGCTTACTGGATGACGAAAATTTCTGCGTTCTGGTCTTATCTGAAATTGCGGCGAAATGGTTCCAGTAAAGGATGGTACGGCAGTGTTTTCTTCGCGCTCGACTTGGCGAGTATCCATCAGTTATTTAAAAGTATGGAGTTGACAAATAATAATTATATGTTATTTTGTTAATGCTGGGTGATTCACATCTTATCGTAACTAATACCTAACCGATGTCGTCCGCGATCAAGATTTTCTCTGATTTAATATTTTGAAATGAATTTTCAAACAAAGAAAAAGACAAGATCAAACTTTGTTTTACAGATACCTATTGACGTTGACTTTTCATTCTTCTTTTCATGATATACGCGACCTTTGAACCTTTTAACTAAAGATCTTTTAATACGAGTAATTACCTATTTGATTCCTCGGTTTCGTTGGCTTTGGCGCCACAGATACCTATTGTCATTGGAAAAAATCTTATTGATGGTCAAAGGGTAAGTGGAATAACGTGTGCAACATAAGATGTACAATAAAACACAAGGGTTTTCTAATAGCACCTACGTACTGAACAATAATTTATTAAGTATGGACAATCTTCACGATGATTTAGGTACAATTGGTAGATTGTTTTTTTTTTTTAATAATTTTCACAAATTGATATAGCTCCGAACGAAGTAAAGCTTGTACTATGGGTACTAGACAACGATATAAATACTTATATTATATACAAGTCACGAGTGCAAACAATCGTCCTCATCACACAAAGTTTGCCCCTAGCGGGATTCGAATCCGCGACAGTCAGAACGGAGGGCAGGGTCACTAACAATAGATCCAAACCTATGTCGTCAATCTGTAGATACCTATTTAACTATCTAAACGTAAGCTATAAAAGATACTTCACTGAACTTACTGTGAGCCATCTTGTCCTAGTACTTATAACACAGTTTTGAACACAATTAAAATTAATAGAAACAAAACAGCACAAAAGTCGGAACCAATATGAGCTCCATTTGTTATCATCTGTAATTTTATCGGAATCATGACAAGTTGTGTGCCCTATCAATTCAAAATGCGGCTTCGATAAGATAAAGCAAGCAAAGCACTTTCTATAGAGTTGTGCGTGCTCGTTCACCTGGCGGTTCGCTCGTATCTAGTTTTTTTTTTTTTGATAAATCCATGTTTATACTCTTATCTAAACGGCTATAATCATACCTGATACCTCGATCACATACCACTAGCCTCTCGAACATAGGTACGATTTTTTTTTACAAGTTTTTATTTAGTTTCACCTGTCCTGATGTCTGTTTGCTTTTTTATCTGTAATCAAATCTTGCAAGCTTAATTTGATCCACTCCCCGGTTACCGATTGAGCTGTGCAGTGTGCACGCATGAGTAAATCGTATAACAATGCAAAATTATCATGACATGGAGCTAATCTGATGATGTAACCGGAAGGTGGCCCTCAGGCTCGTTCGATAAGAAAAGAAAGTAGGTATAGAATTTAGCAAGTCTGAGGCTCTCTTTAGAAACGTTACATTGGGGAAAAGCGAAAGTAAACTTCCATATCCCTACCGTCAACCCTAGCGTCAACCCTAGCGTTGAAACCGAACTTTAAATTGTTAGATTTAAAGTTCAATTTGAGCGCCGTGACGTTTTGAAGTTGGTTCCATCTGCAGCTTCTCAATGAAATCCCTTTAGACCAAGCTTCTAAAGAAGGATATATCGGTAAAGCAGGGAATGCCTTCCGGTTCCCCTTGTTTACGCATTTTTTTTTGGCAGAATTCGATTTTGCATAATCAGTATAGGCATAATAGTGTTTACGCCGAAACTAATCTCGCATAACGATTTTTCGTCGAATTCTATTATGCATATTCTATTTACGCCGAATAGTATTCACGCATAATTTTCGAATTCCGAATATTATTTAGGCAGAACATTACTTTCGCCGAAATTTGTTACGCCGAAAACTACTTTCGCATACCTTTATTTTCGCCGATTGAATTAAATGAGTGTCCTGTATAACATCGATGATTATCTAAATAGGGAGAGGGGGGATTTTTACTAAATGATAATTTCGTTTACTTATATAAAAAATAACCTAACCTAACCTATGCGAGTCGACTTTGCTCCAAACTTTGGTGTGCGGTAGCACACCGTAAATTGCCGAACTCTATCTAATAAAGATAAGTTGTTGAACAAATTATATCATACAAAATTTTATACTTAGCTAAAATCGTTTATGACATACATTTTCGGAATTCCAATTTTCGGACTATCAATTTTATATGAACTTTGGCGCTGTAATGTAGCAAGGACATTCAATGTTGTTTCGGACATAAATTCGGACAATATTTCGTCCTATCAAAATTCTGCTAAATTACTAGTATGCCAAACAATATTATGCATAATAAAATTCGGCCAAGTCAACGTTATGCCAACACAATATTCGGGTAAACACCCATTCGGCCAATTAAGAATTATGCTTAATAAAAATTCGGCAAAGTCAAGATTCGGCGTAAATAAATTATGCGAAGCCTGTTATGCGTAAACAGTTTCGGACAAAAAGAATTATGCCAAATAGATGGCACCCATGCCTTCCATGTAAAATTAAAACAAATTCCCAAAAATAAACCAATAGGAAAATGTTTCAATCCATACTAATATTATATATGTGAAAGGTATTTCTTTGTTTGTTTGTCCTTCCTTCACGTCGCAACGAGAGGGCCAATTTGGATGAAATTTGGTATGGAGATAGTTTGAGCGTATGTAGATCGTCCAACTGGACGTCGCCCAGTGGGGCGACCTAGATATCGCTGGAGGGACGTCGTCGAAGCGGACTTGCGGAGTCTCCAAGTCAGCAACTGGCAGGAGGTGGTGCTGGACAGGGCACAGTGGCGAAGGCTCGTTTCGGAGTCCAAGATCCATTTTGGGTGGCTGAGCCAGCCTAGTTAGTTAGTTCATTAAAATTAACTTAAATAGATAACATTCAATATTCATTATTTAAGTTACGTAGTGATCCAATCTTGATTTGATAATAATTGCATACCTAGTTCCTAAGTACCTACCTAAATTATACGTTACCACTATTCATCGACTATATGGCATATGTTAAACCTCACACCTTTGAGTATATTACGACCATTCACAAATCAACTTTGTTGTAACAATGTTCTACTATTATTTTCGTGTATTCAACTGGTGCTGCAGCATTTTCGGTTTGAAAAAGCCATTCCTTTTGCGATCAGGGAAATACAGCACGATCACATTTTGGGACAGGGTTTGGTCTGTTTTAGTTGTGATTGCATTAACAACTCTGTATCTAACAGCTGTGTACGAAATTAGTCCCGCTAGTTTGAAATTAAATTTGCACAAAATGACAAATTTAAATGATTTAGTGGTCAATATAATAATAATATTAATCGATATCGTAAACGGTGATAAATGGTGTCTTGAACTGTATGAAAGAATTAACAACGCTTTTAGCGAGTTTAAAATAAGTAACCGAGCCTTGAAAATGATGTCAATGAAAATATATGTGTGGTTTTTGTTGCCGATAGTAATATATGTGGCATCAGTTATTTTTGAAATGTATACGAAACAGCCTCCTGAATTCATTTCTCTAGTGAGGATCCCATGCCTGCTGACTATATTACATGTACAGCTTCATTTATATCTACAATGGGCTGTGGTGAAACTCTTAAATAATAAATTGTCTCAAGTTCATATGAAATTAACAAAAGATTCCCCAGAAATGGCACGTTCTTCGCAGAAAGTCCACACCATCAAATACTTTCTCGATTTGAATATACATTTCATAGAAAACAATGACTTGAGAGAGGATTTAAGGCATTTAAGCCTAACGACGTTGTGTAAAGTTTATGACGACTTAATCACATGCACTCAATTATTGCAACAACAACATGGAAAACAGGTAGGTAAATTAAAATAAGTTACCTAAGTATAATGCGTCGAATTCTTCATATTATAAACTGGTAATTTAATTTTAGATGCTGTTGTCTATATGGATGATGTTCTCAAGTGCAGTAATGGGTGTGACTTTGATAAGTTGTGAAGAGGTAACGTAACATTGTTATGTATAGTAAGTTCTCATATTAGTGATCGGGATCGGCATCGATATATCCAAATGTATTTTTTTACGTATTTTCTCATGTTACAGACTGATAATGACTGTGTGGTACTAACAAGGGCACTATTACCGTTTTCCTGGTTTTTCTTGTGCTCTTTCATAAACGATCGATTATTCAAGGAAGTGGAATGGACTGAAATTCTAATTATGAAGCATTTGATCGACTTTAGATGTGGTAAGGTACAATTGATAAGTGACGTATCACTGGTTTCCTCTCGTAGATGCATCTCTTTGGGCAACTGATAAGACAAGACAGAACAAGCATTCTATTTAGAAAATCATGCAACCTGTTTACTGAAATTTATTGATTTGTTTTGTTAGTACATGTAACGTGGAAGTATTTACTATGTACTTGATCCTGTGGTCCTTCTAATTTGATTGAATGACAGTGATAATCATATTAATTTCAGATTTACCCAAAAGAAATGTCCTTGATACGTTCAAACAACTCGTAGCGACGAATAATTTGCAGTTCACCGCTGGTAATCTGTTTCACCTGAACTACGCCATGATGCTCGGAACTGCCATGAACGTTGTCACTTATACCATCATCTTGGTACAATTGTTTATTAGTTCCGATTAAATACTTAATATCAGAAATAGCAGTGATGCGAAGGGTGGGGAGACGCAAGATGTCATGGCTCCGGAACATCAGGGAGTGGACCAGCATCAAGTCAGTTGATGAGCTCTACAAACTTGCGGTACATAAGACTAGATTCAAAAAGTTGACTGCCGACCTTCAGTAAATGAAGAGGCACCAAAATAACAAGAAGAAACTAGGCAGTTTTTGCAAGATATTTGCAGTGGCGTAACTACGAGTACTAAGTAAGGGCAGTGCCCTAAAAGAAGGTTTTCTCCAGTAAAACAAAAATTAGGGCCACCGAGTTCTGAAAGGACCCCCTATTTCCTTTTGCCCCAGCGCCCTTAGATACTAAGATAGCTACGCCACTATTTAGTAAGTAGTATCCCACCAAAAACATTGCCGTATAAAGTGAAGCCAAGGCGAGTGCTTATACGTATTGCTTCTATACTGTACTGCAAAAAAAGTTATAAGACTTGATCTCATGGAGAGCCAAGCTGTGTCGTTCAAAAAGTTGAAAAGTGGGGGCCTGGCCGTTTGAAGTCAGCGTGAATCGACCCCCTGAATATTGATTGATCTGATGAGAATTCCCAACGAGTGTCATCACGGTAATCCTATCTATCTATATATATAAAACTCAAAGGTGACTGACTGACTGACTGACTGACTGACTGATATAGTGATCTATCAACGCACAGCCCAAACCACTGGACGGATCGGGCTGAAATTTGGCATGCAGGTAGATGTTATGACGTAGGCATCCGCTAAGAAAGGATTTTGCAAAATTCCCACGGGAACGGGAAAAAAAGGGATTTTTACATTTTAATGTTTAGGCGCGTACGAAGTCGCGGGAAACATCGTAGAGATCTGAAATTTGGCATGCAGGTTCCTTGGGGAGCGTAGGGAAGCACTAAGAAAGGACTTCCCGAAATTCCCACGGGAACGGGATAAAATGGTTTTTTTACATTTTAAGGCGCGTACGTAGTCGCGGGGATCCTTGTAGTGAGATGAAATTTGACATGCAGGTTCCTTATGGAGCGCAGGGGAGCACTATGAAAGGATTTCCCGATATTCCCACGGGAACGGGAAAAATGAGATTTTTACATTTTAATGTTTAGGCGCGTACGAAGTCGCGGGAAACAGCTATCTATCTATCTAAATATATAAAAGAAGAAACTGACTGACTGACTGACTGACATATCAACGCAGAGCCGAAACTACTGGTCGTAGAGAGCTGAAATTTGGCATGCAGGTTCTTTGGGGAGCGTAGCGGAGCACTAAGAAAGGACTTCCCGAAATTCCCACGGGAACGGGAAAAAATGTTTTTTTTTTACATTTTAAGGCGCGTACGTAGTCGCGGGGATCATCGTAGAGAGATGAAATTTGGCATGCAGGTTCCTTGGGGAGTGTAGGGGAGCCATAAGAAAGGATTTCCCGATATTCCCACGGGAACGGGAAAAATGGGATTTTTACATTTTAATGTTTAGGCGCGTACGAAGTCGCGGGAAACAGCTATCTATCTATCTATCTAAATATATAAAAGAAGAAACTGACTGACTGACTGACTGACATATCAACGCAGAGCCGAAACTACTGGTCGTAGAGAGCTGAAATTTGGCATGCAGGTTCTTTGGGGAGCGTAGCGGAGCACTAAGAAAGGACTTCCCGAAATTCCCACGGGAACGGGAAAAAAATGTTTTTTTTTACATTTTAAGGCGCGTACGTAGTCGCGGGGATCATCGTAGAGAGATGAAATTTGGCATGCAGGTTCCTTGGGGAGTGTAGGGGAGCCATAAGAAAGGATTTCTCGATATTCCCACGGGAACGGGAAAAATGGGATTTTTACATTTTAATGTTTAGGCGCGTACGAAGTCGCGGGAAACAGCTATCTATCTATCTAAATATATAAAAGAAGAAACTGACTGACTGACTGACTGACATATCAACGCAGAGCCGAAAATACTGGTCGTAGAGAGCTGAAATTTGGCATACAGGTTCCTTGGGGAGCGTAGGGGAGCACTAAGAAAGGATTTCGCGAAATTCTCACGGGAACGGGGAGAAAAGGGATTTTTACATTTTAATGTTTAGGTCGCGGGGATCACCGTAGAGAGCTGAAGTTTGGCATGCAGGTTCCTTGGGGAGCGTAGGGGAGCACTAAGAAAGGATTTACCGATATTCCCACGGGAACGGGAAAAATTAAATTATAATCCTAGATTACAAACACTTTCAAGAAACACGTTTGCAGATTACCTACTGTTAGATTACCTGCCTATTGTCCAGTAAAAAGGAAATGATTAATGAGTTCACTAAAACATTCTTTAAACCAGTCTGCTATTACCTAAATAATGAATTTTGGCACAAAACTATTTATTCATAAGAGATTAATGAATCAGAGAAAAAAAAGGAAAAGTCTATACATATAATAAATAATAATTCTGTAGAAGAAGTCGCGGCTGAAAATTGAAAATTAAAAGAAACTATCAAGTAAAAGGGACTATATGAACGATACTGAACACAAAATAACGATTTTTAGAAAAAATACTGTATGTATGTATGTATGTATGTCCGGATTTAACTCGAAAACTACTGGACGGATTGAAACAAAATTTGGTATGGGGGTAGTTTATAACACTGGTCAACATATAGGCTACTTTTTATCCCGAGGAAGTGCATAGTTCTCGCGGGAAGGCTATTAACAAATTCCACGCGGACGAAGTCGCGGGCAGAAGCTAGTTTTAGTATAAACCAAGTCCAAACAGCGAATGGCACGCATCATCAAAAGCCAAGATTTCTTTAATAATTTGGTTTGAAACACCGTCAAGTAACTTATTAACGGTTTTCAGACAAACTTCGGCCTCATCTCTCAAAACAAGCACTGGCGGGAAATTAATTACACTACACACCTTGCATTACAGATAACTATTTGCTCGGTTTTATAAACAGGCGCATTAAAATCCACATACTGAAACGTCTATATATCATATCTATACACAACACAATAGCGTTTCAAGATTCAAATGTGTATAAAATGAACTATAATCAACGTATGTACATTGACCAATGGCATAATATATTAATTTTGAATACCTGATGGTGATGGCACCGACTTCAAAAACTTAAGCCTGGACTGGATAAGGATAGGGTTGGGTTGGGGAAATGAAAATTATTTTGTGATTTTCAGTGGGATCGTTTTTTGAAGGCGGTTCCCTTGAAAAAAAAGAAATTAATATTAAGTTCTTTTAGTTTTTTTTAAATTATGTATGAGAGCTAAATTTTTTTTTTCGGTTTCGTCAAAAATTCATTTAGTATCGTTTCTGTTAATGTCCCAAACCCAAGTAGGTACTAAACCGAAGTTAACGCATTCAACATAAACATGCACGGTGTATTCATCCACTCTTTAAAATATTTCTAATTGGATTCGAGCTGTGTTACTTATGTCGGTGATCTCAATTTATAGAAAAGTTTTTGATTGGGCTCATTCTCTGCAGCATTTTCTCGACATACTTACTTAATGTAAATACAAAGTTAAAAACATTTTCGGAGTGCCGGAAATAAATAGTTCACATTCATTAAAAAAAAGGTTTATTTGCGTCTTATTCTATCCTTAAAAATAATTATTACGAGTACCTATTCCTAATTAAATCTACTACAGTCAACAATTTAAAAAATAACCAATCGTATTTGACGGCCATACCTAATCGAGATTCTGCAGCGATTTGGGCCTATATTAATGAGCGATCTAACAAGCGTTTGAACGTAACTTCAAGTTAGAACACGAGAGTTTAAATTCATATTCAAGATCGAACCATTACTATGGACCTAGGGTGTATTCCTTAATGGAAGCAAGGGTCGTAGCGGTGTGGTGGGTGTGCTGCGTTGCATTGGTTGGGAGTCGCGGTTGGTCTTCGGAGTGCAGCCGCCGGCATGAAGCAGGATCCTGGCTGGAAGGTCGGCTGCGACACCGGGGCTCCAAAGCACGGGCCGTACTGTACCGGCCTGCCGTTCCCGAAGTAAGGGGCGGGACGAGCGGGCATGTAGGGACCGCTGTTGGACATGCCGCCGGCGAAGCAGGGGTTGAAACCGTTGCGTTGCATTCTGGAATTAACTATATGATTAACCTACATTAAAATAAAAGAAATACACTCATACAAGTACTGATGTCTTTAAAATCACAACACACACGGCTACAAGTGAGAAAAGTGGAATGTCACATTTCGTCACGAATTGGGCGATCCCGGGTTACCTTAATAACTACAAGACGATTAGTCTTGGAAACATGATTTTAGTGTCATTTACTCAGCTCATACACTTAGTATAGCTCGGAATTATGGCCAATCGGAATTATGGTATAGTATCAAGGGTGGACGAGATCGTCGATCGGGAACCCGACCGACTTCCCGACTTTTAAACTTTTAACCAATGACCGTGTACTGTACACCGACACAAGAAGAAGCTCTCATTGCGGAATACTTACATGAATTGATTGAAGGTTGTATTTTCGTACGGAGTAAGCCTGCGCTGCGGAGTATCGCTAGTGTGTACGTTTGCTGACTGCTCGTAGACGATTGCTTTTCAATCTGTAGCAATAGGCGAAGACCAACAATATTTATACGATTTCGTTATCGGATTAAGCCCTATATCATCTTATCGGTTCACCCACTTCCTTTGTGCTGTTTATTACATACTTTTGCAATAAAAATAATACTATATTTAGCAAAATGGCGTGATAAGAGGCCACTAAAGTATAATTTGCGTCAGAGTCGCAACTAAAAATAGAATGTCGGTGAGATAAATGTATTGGAAATTATTTTTGGCGCTACGAGGTGTGATAGCGGCAGCTTATTGATTATTATAGGCATGTGACTCGCACTTGACACTACCGGAGCGCGTGCCTCCCGTGAATTACGATAATCGTACAGCTATAATCATCTTAATCCCCTTTTTGAAGACCCGTAAGTGGATCTGTAGATCTTACAGGGGCTATATTCGAAGTTTTAAAATAGGGATCTCCCTGGTCCCTGTAGGATCGCTCACGCGTCGCGTGAACTTTAAGTAGCTAGATTTAAAGTTCAACTTGATGCGTGAGCGATCCTGTAATGAACAGGGAGATCCCTATTTAAGACTTCGAATATAGCCCCACTAACGACGTTGCATTACGGCAAGCAATGCACAAAGTTGCAGAACATGCTCAAAATACAAGGCCTGGGACTCCCTCAGGCAGGGGGCCCGTGGCATTTTGCCTGCTCTGCCTCTGCCACCCTATCGTTAAGAACGCCACTGTCTAATAGGTGACGGTGTACTTAAGTAAGTACCTCTGCTCGCACTGGCCCCTTGTGGAGAAGATGTTGTATGAATCGGGGGTAGTTGAAGAAAACAGTGTATGAGTAAGCGCTGAAGGGTGTTTATTTGTGTCTTATTGTTAAGTACTTACTTAAAAGTACTTATAAAAGAAACGGCGGACAAATTTTGAGAAAGATACTTCCCACAATTGAAAAAATCGCTCCTCAATTATCGTGTGTGTGTCGTATGCCCATCCATTACACGTAGGTACCTAAGTAGCGAACTGATAATAATTTACTTAGTTATTTTTCAATCAACTTCAAAAAAGTTATTCAATTCAATCAACCAAATCACTGGGAGGATGTGACGTCGTGATAAACTGTTTTTTTCCTCAATTTATCTATTTTTGGACTGATTTTATCCGTTATTTCCTACGAGATAATCATCTGTAGGCGGTTGAGCGCGACCGATAGCAGATATTTTTACCTTTTTAGGGTTCCGAAGTCCACAAGGAACCCTTATAGTTTCGCCATGTCCGTCCGTCCGTCCGTCCGTCCGTCCTTCCGTCCGTCTGTCCGCACTATTGCTCGTAGATGCTTAGTTCTAGAAAGCTGTAATTTGGCATGAATATGCATATTAGTTACACTGACAAAGTGGTACAATAAAATGTTGTTTTTTATAGGGTACCTCCCCTACTCGTAAAGTGGGGATGTAATTTTTTTTTCTTGCGTACCCCATGGTGCGGCATATCGTTGAATAGGTCTTGAAAAAATATTGTAGGTTTGTTAAAACCATTTTTTGATTAAGTGATGCGTTTGTGAAATATTAAGCTTTAAAGTGCTATTTTTTGTTAGGGTCACGTGCCCCCCCCCCCCCTGCCAGCTAAATGGTGGTATTTGGAAGGCTGAAAAAAATCACGGTTGTGGCATATATAACCATATATAACGTAGTTGAAAGGAAAACTATCACAGCTAAGTAGGCTGTACAAACTTTCGAGTAATAGTAGACCAACTTATGATGATGATTTTTCTCGAGCGGCAGGGGCGTCGGGCGGGCACGTCATTCATACCACAGGCTAGCTAGATGCTAATAAGTCTTAGAAAGGTACTGTGGGCATCGTCAACTTCGGAACCCTATACTTTGCGCGTGGCCCGACACGCACTTGGCCGGTTTTTTTTAATGATTACTAGCTTCTTCCTGCGACTTCGTACCCGCGGAATTAGTTAAGAGCATTCGCGCGGTAACTATGCGATTTGCCAGGTTAATAAAAAAAACAAAAAACCCGACTGCGTAAAAACTAAAAAGAAAAAAACAAGACTACTTAGTTCAGTAGTAGCTAGGATTATGTTAAGTAATTGATTGCTATTGAAGAATCTAAAGATGCCTACTATCGGGACCCATTATTTGTAACATTTTAACCTAGATTTTAAATGGGTCCCGACTGTAGGCATCTTTAGATTCCTCAATAGCAATCAATTACTTAACATAATCCTAGCTACTACTGAACTAAGTAGTCTTGTTTTTTTCTTTTTAGTTTTTACGCAGTCGGGTTTTTTGTTTTTTTTAATTAACTTTTTTATTTTATTATTTTTAGTTAGGGATTAAAAGACCGTAAATTCCGCAATCTTGTCATTTCATGGAGAGAGTTGCTATCGTGGGGATTATTAAGTAGCTTGCGATGATCTAAATTACTGATTATTAATCCCTCTAGAGACCTAACCCGGCTCAAAACGCTACATAAGCCTGAACCTATTAAAATTCTTCAAGTCAACCGATAGATGGCGCTACTGGTACTACATAAGAGTATTAGGTAGCTATTTTATTTATTTACGAGCGCTGAGTACTGACTAGTGTACCTAATTACAATACAATACAATACAATACAATATCTTTATTAAAACCTTTATTATTGGTACCTATAATCAATTAGGTTATATTTCACTGTATCACACACACTATTGACACTTTAAATGTAATAACGAAACTAAAAGTCTTCAAGTCAACGGATAGATGACGCTACTGGTACACTACATTGCACATGCGTAGGTACCTACTTTACGTGGTTAGTAAAGGAACTTTGAATCGTTATAAATCATAAACGGTTCTTTTGTCTGAAAAATGGTCAAAGAAACCTAATAATGATTTTTAAATACCTATTCAACGATACCTCACATGCCATAGTTGGTTGACTTTTATTTTTTTATTTTGTACAATATGGCGTCTGGTAGCCGCCATTTTGAATTTTGATAAATTTCATATCTTCAGTGACACTCGCGCAATTTAGACGAATCGATTGACGTATGATTCATTAAAATCGACCCACGCGTTTGATCTCTAGTGTGCCACAAAGGAACAAACATACATACATACATACATACATACATACATACATACATAGACAGGTAAACACATAACCCTCCTTTGCGGTGCGCAGTCGGGTAAAAAGTAGCTATGTTGACCCGCGTTAAGAATCTACCGCCACGCCTACACCAAATTTTATGGCAATTTGACCAGTACTTTTGGATTTAAAGCTGGACATTTAATACATAGATACACATACTGGACATAGATAGGTATATCTACCAATGGAGTCCTTAAAATTGAAACAGAGATGCATTTAGTGGGTGATTCTGAGTAGGACGAGTCCAATGTACGGGTATTGTACACCACAAAATAAATACATATACAAAAATTACAAATAATATAATGTACAAAGGCGAACTTATCCCTCTAAGGAATATGTTCCATTATAAAGGGAAGACTTCAAGGAGCACATTTTTCTGAAAATGAGGTTCTGTTATGGCTCTTCAAATGTAGTAATGAGAAACACAAAACCCTACAATCGTGTTATGTTCAAGATTAATGAGAACAATAAAGATATAAGTATCTGTAGGTACCTACAAAATAAATTACTAAAGATTTACGATTAGTTTATATTATACGCATTACGTATCTATTGAAAATTATTGCTTTAAACAAATAATATTGATTATTAACGAAATTAGGTACCTACTGATTATTCTAAATGAAATATTGATCGGTAGGTAGGTATTTGATAGATTATCAACACAGAGAACAAATGCTATGTTTAACCTCCAACTGCTTCTTGCCCTCTTCTCTATAATAAATCAGTAGATTATACTGAAGCTACGCGTTTTTACACGCGTTTGTCTGTTTATTGCGGATTTAGGCAGAACTCCGGGTGATTGATTACTCGAGTGCTGTAAAATTCGCAGAATCTGATACTATTGTCAGTAATAACTACATTATATTTTGGTATTATCCTGCTCATTTCACCTTATTTTAAAGTACCTGGGCGACCGAGCTTTGCTCGGGTGAAAATAGCTAAAAATGAGTCCATCCACATCCCGGCGAAACCGGTCTTATTAAATGGTAACTACTCCTCTCGAAGTTATTCAGCATTATGTTTATCTAGGACAGATAGTGCAGTTAGATAAAAACAACTTCTTGAAGAGACCAAAAGGAGAGTTCAGCTTGGCTGGGCACTGGGCAGCGTTCGGCAAACTGCGTCGAGTCTTCTTGTTTCAAATCCCACAATGTATAAAAACCAAGGGGCTCTATTCGAATTGTTACATATGGAAAGGGAGATTCCCAATCCATGCGCTCACGCGTCGCGGCGCACTTTAAGCAGCAACACTTCGAATAGAGCTAAAGCGCGTCCTACCCGTAATGTTATACGGAGCCGATATGTGGACAGTGGGTTGACACACTTACGGTGAGATTGATCTACCAATTCAAAGTCGCCCAAAGGGCTATGGAGAGGGCTATTATGCTCGGCGTTTCTCTAAAAGATGAGGTGATTAGACAGAGAACGAGAGTTGTCGACATAGCCGGTAGCCCAAAGAATTCTTTGATTGAAGTGGCAGTGGGCCGGTCATATCGCGAGAACTGCTGATAGTCATTGGAGTAGACGCGCTCTTGAGAGTACTTGAGAGCACGACAAGGCAAACGAAGTGTAGTTATTGGTGCTGGTCGCACATATATTAATTTACTATCTGATTTGTTACTTATATACACTTTGTAGCGACTGTTTTTGACCCAAATAAATAGAAAAAAAAGTTTAGGGTGCGGGCGCTCGTTGCCAGGTTGAGTGACATTTGTGCAAGGTGGCCGGTGTAGATTGGATGCAGCTCGCCTTGGACAGAGCTCATTGGCATACATTGGGTGAGGCCTATGTCCAGCAGTGGACTACTATGGGCTATTGATGATGATGAACGGAGACGGAGGTTTTTTTTATAATATGTACTTGAGTAATGATAATGATTTACACACGGGGTAGAAGACCCCCAAAGACCCCCTAGATGCTTTGAGAACGTATCTATACTTGCGTAAATAATTCTAGAAAATCTCCGTTTGTCACAATGGTTTATCAGATAATCGAAAGAAACTGATATCAATACCGTTTCTATTTGTTTATTAAAAGGACGATGTCCGAGTGTTATATAATGATGAAATCAATGTGGGTAAGTGTTGGCGACAAGTGTAACGCACTGAGATTTCCCGAAAGATCTAGGCTGTTCATAATAGCCTAGCTTAGTCATATGTTGACGATTGCATTGAATTGAAGTACCTAGTTGATAAGTTCGAAAAAATATATTATGAAAGTGCCTATGATGCCCGTAAAAGTAATATTCCGGGAAGTGCGTTCCTTTTAGTAGTGGCTCACTAGCCACTGCTTTGCGGACGTTGATATGTATAACTTTGCCTACACAAACCCATATAAAACATACATCTTTTCAATCAGGATAATATATGTATAAAAAGTTTTGGAAACTAGGTAGTTCACTTTTCTTGTAGGTACGTACGTACATTACATTTTACAGTTATAGGTACTAGAGATTTAATTTAATAATTTAAGGGGTGTTTTTTCTATAGTTATTTTTAGTTCTAGTTTTAAATTTTATTTTTAATTCAATTATTTTATTTTTAAGTCGCCGAATTTGTATGTGAATCAGTTTTAATAAACAACTAACTTAACTAAATCGTGCAATTTAATGCCTATGTCTTTTGATGGTGGAATACCTACTTAATCGCCGGGTCACAGCAGGCAGGGAAACTAGTGTCCAGGGTAATACTACAGGGCACAGTTTTATTGATTTATAAAATGAAAGGTGTGCACCTTATGTCAAAGAAAACTATTCTTAGTGCTTAGGTTTGGAGAACTGGAGGAGGATGGTTAAATTTGGATATAATAAGGATCTAAAATAAAGGAAACAAACAGGAATAAGGCAGCACTGAAATAATATGTACCTGTAAGAATTACACAAATGTAGACATCAGGCGGATACATATTTCTATCGAATATAATCATTTTTAGTGTAACGAAATCACTGATTATTGTGTAAAGGTTTGGAGAAGGAACTAATTATAATTAGATAGTACCTACCATTTATAATAGAGTGGGCGTGTTTCTGGCACGAATATCAATATTTAATGAGTCAAACTACCTATCTATAAATCTGAATGAGTTCGAATTTGTAATTCTGAATTTAAAGACAGATGTCGCAGCCGGCGCTACCTAGTAAAAGGACGGGGTGAGTTGCTTATTACTCGTACAATACATATTCCCTTCATAGCCATCCATGTACAGACGCTTGGCGATCTCATTATGAATTTCAATGACCTAATATGTTGGCTTAACCATTTTCGATAACGTTAAATAAGCATGAATTATCAAAGGTGTTATCAAGTCTTAGAAACCGTATTTTAATAATTGATACAGCCTAGTTCATATGCGGGTTCTTTTTTGGGGCCACCGCCCGATGATATAGGGGGCCGTTCAAGTATTACGTAAGCACCAAGGGGGGGTGGGGGGGTCTCTGTTTTGCTTATTTTGGATGACATGGGGGTAGGGGGGGTCTAGATGATGATTACGTCATCGTTAGTTATTTACTTTTTTACACGAATGGCAACCCTCACATTGTCTATGCGTGAAAACGAAACGCATTTTCGGGGATTCCCGCAAATAATGCATATGTTTAGGCACTCGCTTTGAGAACCGATTAGGGGAATTACCGCGCATTAGGGAAATTACCGCGCGCTATTCACTTGTCTAATTAATGCATCTATTATATTATATTATTATATTATTTCTGATTATAATATTTTTGTCCCTTACTCTATGTGTATCAGTTAAACCTAATCTTTCCATGGATTTTCCTATTTTTAAAATGACAATATAAAAACACATTTATAACTAAAAATGTTTACGTAAGCATAGGGGGAGGGGGTAAGAGCTTTGCTTACTTTTGATGACAAGGGGGGCGGGGGGGTAAAAAATGGTAAGAAATCTGCTTACGTAATACTTGAACGGCCCCTAGGTAGGTAGGTATCTATTATCGTTTGATAAGTAAAAAGCCTTTTACCACTAAATCAATGATTCATCTGATTATTGACCGTTGCTATGATGTGTTCCAAAGTAGGTAGTATTAGCCCGTAATTATCGGCATTGATCATCGCAATATGTGTTAGTTCTGTCGCTACGTGTCGTGTTAACATCGGCGGTAGCAGTCAAAAAAACCATGCCCGCCTCCCACCCCGAGGCTCCCTTTGCGCTTGCGAGGTCGAATAGATCTTTGCGAGGCCCTGTTCTGGGGGGGCATGGTAAAAAATCATGCCTTACAGCACAGTGTAGGCTTACAGCGTAATTGCGTAGTGATCAATCAGTAATTGTTGATGCCAACCTGAACCCTGAAAATTTCAAGTCACTAGCAGGTTGTAGCGGCTTAATTTCAGCTGGGTTTGAGTGAGTTGATGAGTGTTATTTTCTGTCTTTGAAGGGTTTCCTAAATTTTCTTGTTCACCTACCATCACCATTATTTAAAAATATTTATACACTAGCTGTTGCCCGCGACTTCGTACGCGCGTAAACATTAAAATGTAAAAATCCCATTTTTTCCTGTCTCCAGGGGATTTTTGGGAATTCCTCTCAAAGTGCTCCCCTACACTCCTCAAGGAACCTACATGCCAAATTTCAGTTATCTACAGGTGGTTTGGCCTGTGCGTTGATACATCAGTCAATCATTTGCCATTTAGGCTGGGCGCATACCTACCTACGTTAGGTTTCCGATTGCAGTTTTCATATTAGGAATTCAGATTTGGAAACCGAAAGGCGCACTTTTTATACAAAAGGTTCAACATGGCGCACACGTTCTGACTTTTTCTGTATCTACGGAAAAATAACCTAATGACGTCACTCATTCGATTCGGAAGGCTGGGCGCAAACTTTAGGTTTCCGAATGCGGTTTTCAGATTAGGAATTCAGATTCGGAAACCGAAAGGCACTCTTTTCATACAAAATATTCAACATGGCGCACAAGTTCTAACTTTTTCTGTAAAAAAAACTTCTGAAAAAAAAACCTAATGACGTCACCCATTCGGTTCGGAAAGTCTGCCGCGCGTAAGGTTCGGAGGGACGGAAAAAATCTAATGACGTCACTCCGAACGCACCGTTTTCCCATACATTTTGTTTGAACCACCGCGCATGTTCGGAAATTTTCATATCAGGAGAGTTCGAATCGCGTCAAGGATGTTCAGTGTAGACGTGTATTTTTCTGATAACGGTTTGTTCTACACGTTTGCATCAATTCGTCGTCGTCGTCCAAAACGCATTTCTACGAAAGCGGACCTCTACGCACTGGCGGCAAGAAACCTAAGGCTGTTTTCACACCTCCGCCGCGGATTCGAAACAACGGTACCGCTGAACATTAATTGCCATCGTTTGTCCTTATACACATCTTTCACGCCGTTCACATATCCGCCGCGGAACTGAAATAGCGGTTTGAACGCGGAGATGTGAGCGGCGTCAAGGATTTGTATAATGGACAAACGATCGCAAATGTTCAGCGGTACCGCTGTTTCGAATCCGCGGCAGAGGAGCGAAAGTTTATTCTTATTTAGAACCATTAAAAAAGCAAAAGCCATCAATTCGTCGTCGTCGTCCAAAGCTGGGCGCATACGTTAGGTTTCCGAATGCGGTTTTTAGATTAGAAATTCAGATTTGGAAACCGAACGGCACTCTTTTCATACAAATTGTTCAACATGACGATCATGTTCTGACTTTTTCCGTACGAAAAAAAAACTTAATGACGTCACCCATTCGGTTCGAAAAGTCTGCCACGCGTGACGGGTTTCCACGGCTGCGTTCCGAATCACGCTCAAAGCGCTCACAGCACCTTGCATCCTTCTTTCTCTTTTAAGTCTGCTCCAAGAGGAAAAAGGATGCAAGGAGCTGTGAGCGCTCTGAGCGCGATTCGGTACGCAGCCCATGAAACCGGACTTCTACGTTCTGACGGGAACAAACCGAATGAAATAAACCGAACACCTGCGCTAGGCGTTCGGAATTCCGAGTCACAATCCCTAATGTGAAAACCGCATTCGAAAACCTGACGTATGCGCCCAGTCTAACGCGCCCTTCCCATACATTTCGTTTGAACCACGCACCGCACACGTTGGACGGAAATTTTCATATCAGAAGGTTCCGAATCACGCCAACGCTTTTTAGTGTAAACGTGTATTTTTCACTAACGGTCTGTTCTACACGTTTGCAAAATGTGTGGACCCGAAAATTTATGCCAATATATTTTATTTATTCTTATTTAGAACCACTAATTCGTCATCGTCGTCCGAAACGCGTTACCACGAAAGCGGACCTCTACGTACTGGCGGAAAAAAAAACTAATGTAAAAAACCGAACCTCTACGCTAGGCGTTCGGAATTCATAGTCAAAATTCCTAATCTGAAAACCGCATTCAGAAACCTAACATATGCGCCCAGCCTTATATCATACATAAACTACAACATACTACATACTTAGTATAAAACAAAGTCGCTTCCTGCTGTCTGTCCCTATGTGTGCTTAGATCTTTAAAAATACGCAACGGATTTTAATGCGGTTTTTTATTAGATAGAGTGATTCAAGAGAAAGGTTTTAGTATATAATTTGTTATAGTTCAACGTTCAATTCCCACGGGAACGCTATAACCGAATTCCACGCGGACGAAGTCACGGGCAGAAACTGCTAGGTTCATAATAAAACAACAACTTTGACTTAATATTAAGACGCGTTTCAGAAACCTGCTTAGAGGTTTATATGAAACGCATTCATTCAATATGGCGAGGTTTGCCAAATTCCCGGTCAGGCTTTAGACGTACTCTTATTTTTGATTTATTCTTGATGCTGAACAATGCCTGGTTGAAATTGTGAAGTTCACTATACGATATAGCTTATCGGATAGGCTGTCGGTGATTGATTGAAGTCGGTTTTTTCAGCTGCATTGTCCAAACATGGATACAACGGGACGAAAATGTCAATGTAGTCTTTCAAACTGATGCCAAAATTGTGCCAAAATCATAAGTACACGTGCTAACATATTTTAAGGAACACCCTCATTTTTTCATGGATCCCATCATCAACAAAACTCAACCAAATTCAAAAGACCACCTTGGAAGTACCACCTTTCTAATAAAAAAAGAATCATCGAAATCGGTTAATAATTAACGAAACGGTCATACATAAAAAAAAAAACGGCCAAGTGCGAGTCGGACTCGCGCACCGAGGGTTCCGTACAAACCTGTAAGGTTTACAAAGTTCGTTCTTTACGACAATCGAGTCATAACTATGGTATTTTTATTGCAAAATGAAATTCATAACATTACAATGGGGAAAGATGGAGTAGCATAAATTTAAGACAAAGATCTTAAAAAATATATATTTTGTAATGTAACTAAAAATTTAAGGTTTTCGGAATTTTTCCTTTATGTGTGCTATAAAACGTTGCTTCATGCCAAATTTCAAGATTCTAGGTCGACTGGAAGTACCCTTTAGGTTTTGATTCCCTTGCGAGTACTTGCGAGTTTCAAAATATGCAGCTTAAATTGCTGTTTCTTTTGATTGCGTTGACATAGAAGTTTGAGTTTGTTACAGCTTAAAGGTATTATAGACCTGAGTATTTGGTATGAATTTCAATTTAATACCTCTACGCGTTTATGAGGAAATGGGTAGTAAGGTTAAAATTATTAAAAAAAAATATATTATGTGATGTAACTAAAAATTTATAGTTTTCGTAATTTTTCCTTTATCTATGCTATAAGACGTTGCTTCGTACCAAATTTCAAGATTCTGAGTTCACGGGAAGCACCCTGTAGGTTTTGATTCCCTTGCAAGTGTCGAAAATTTGCGGCATAAACGGCTGTATCTTTTGATTGCGTTGGCTTAGAAGTTTGATTTTTTCACAGCTTCAAGGGACAGTAGACCTGAGTAATTGATATAAATTTCAGCTTCATACCTCCACGCGTTCCTGAGAACAAGGGTCTTGACAGACGGACGGACGGACGGACAGACGGACAACAAAGTGATCCTATAAGGGTTCCGTTTTTTCCTTTTGAGGTACGGAACCCTAAAAACAGTCAAATGCAGGTCAGACTCGCATATGTAGGCTTGCGTACCACTGGGCGATATTTTAGAACTATTTATAGGTAAACAGACTATCTGTAGGTACCTACGCACTACACTTTTTCAATAATTATGTAGTTCCAGTCATTAGTTACTATATACTTCCATGTAAGCAATGCATATAAGTATAACACGATGATTGTTAACAATACATGGTGAAATGGTGAAATATTAATAATCCTTTTTTTTTTTATTGTGCTGGCCACGGCTGGTACTGGTCAGTATGCCCGACACGGGACAAATAAGTTTCTATAAAAGAAAGCATAAAACCTCTTTCCTGACTGTGGATCTGAGGAAATTAAAATGTACTGCTACAACAACATTCGAAATTTGAATAGGTACGATTTGCATTCTATTTTTCAAAATCAGTACAAATACATGCCTTATTTCATTACTACAGACATCGAGCGTGTTGGCTTAGTGGCAAATGTTGTGGAAACTTGATCCAGAGTCCGCGGATCGATCCCGGTTATTCCTATCAGACTTTTTTATTTTTTGTTGTTTTTTTTTATATATTTTCCTTTGATTTGATTGTTTTAGAGTCAAACGATTATATTTTAGAAAACGATTAATATTGTTTTTATAATACTTTGAGGTTTGAGACGTTCCGGTCATACATCATAAGTATCTATCTACATCATAGCGCCCGCCATCTGTGGTGAGAAATCAATTTTGGTAAAACTTTCATACCTTATTACTTAAATTGTGTAACGAATATCCAAAAAATCTGTAAACTGTTTTGAGAATACTTTATACAGTATCCAATTCTTAAAGTAATACAACAAAATAATGAATAGTGTCGCTAGTAAGAGCATTTTGGTACGCAATATTTTTAACCTTTTTTATTAAAGTATTGATTAAAATATGCTTTAATGAAAAATCCCTCGGACAGGTATTTCTTTATTTCTTTTGTAGAGTATTTTCGCCGAGTGTCATGATTGTAAGTCGACGCGTAATGTTTTTTTCATACAAACTTCTCCCCTCCTTTTTACCCTGTTTCGGTCAAAAGGTTAAGATTTTTTTTATCCTATGTTCTATTCTGGACCTGTCTTAACACATTTGTAAAAACTATATTTAAATCGGATCAGTAGTTTTCATGTGATGCCGGTTCAAACATACAAACAAACAAACAAACAAACAGACAAACATTTTAAAAAGTACCAAATCGTTATCAGTTGCTTATTTTGAACCTCCCTAGTTAGTTTTTTTGTAAATATATGCAATGTACAGATTTTTTAGTCTCTACAACTTTATTATATGTATAGATATAAAGACCCACGTTTGTTTTCCTGTATCTACTTTCTTTAGGCAGTTCGTTTTCTTTTTGAAATGCCGGTTTTTTTTTTCTTTCAGCGTCATAGGCATATAAAAGTAGTTAGTGATACTTCTCTTTTTAGAATTCCGTGGCTAGCACGGAGATGCTCGGTTCTAGAAAGCTGTGACTTGGCATGAATATACAAATTAGGCCGACAAAAAGATAAAATAGAATTTTGAAAAAACAACAATCATACAACCCTGGTACGTCGCCTAGACGAGGTGGTTCTTAAGGCCAAGAGGAAACTTGTACATGCTGTATGTAACACGTACGTAGAGATCTTCTACTATCTAAAGTCCCGCGCCTTCACATTTCAAAACGCTTCAATGTCTTTAAAAAGCACCACCAACACTCTCAACACATGTGTGCGTGCTGACACAGCCATCAACTATGCGTTGAACGTGTTGGTGGTGCTTTTTGAATAATAATAAAAAAATTGAAGCGTTTTGAAATGTGAAGGCGCGGGACTTTAGATAGTAGAGGATCTCTACATAGCTATATGTATAGCTTATAGTTTGAAATAAAATATTCAACATTCACATTAAAATATATTCGATCACAGATAGCATTATACTGTTACGCGGTTACATTTTCTGTTGAATCAGCTTTCTTTGCTTCAGTCTGTGGGTTTTCATCTTGCTTAATTTCTCCATCTGGAATCCAGGTTCCAAATTCAAAAGTACCATCTAAGGGCGTTTGTGGAATGGCGACCAGTTTTTCAGCTGGAGTCGGTGTTTCGTGATAATTCGTTTTCTGGCCTAATTTCCTAGTGGCCAGATACGCTAGTAACTGTATGTTGACCATGACAATACCTGGCAACAGCCAGGCGTCAGGCATACTGGATACTGTGTGTTTGTACAAGTAGGAGTAAAGTGGAGATGATAGAGTTAGCGTAGCAGATTCCAGGGCTCCTAGAACGCTGTATATTTTACCTGAAAAAAAAACGAGTTTTGTATAACGTAGTAGGTATAATTGTGTAACATGTACTGAAAAACATAGTCTCAGTTGCTCACAGAAACTCAGGATTCAGGATTTACTATAATGGCAAGAAAAAAAATTCAGACTGTGCTGAGTGACTTTTTTTTTTATTTACCTGCTACAGTTTTAACGTATACTTATTTCAATTTTACCACTAAAAAAAAATCATTGCGTACCTTGTTCGGTTGGTAAAATCTGCTTGTTCAAAATCGCTCTCTGCACAACTTGTGATCCCTGACTTATAATTCCAATCACAGGGGCTGAAAAGTGGTTTCAAATCATTACTTATGTTCAGAATACAGCCCATCTTCTATAAGTTATTATATTTTAACATCATGTTGTATGTGAAAGACCCTCTCGCGATGAGAGGAGGCCTGTGCCCAGCAGTGGGACGCAAATAGGCTGTTGTAGTAGTATGAAAGATGGGTTATGAATCGTAATTCATGACCCATCTTTCATTTAAATAATGCACTCTCTTTTCATCGATAGAATGAAAAAGCGTTTATACAGTAATGTTTTATGGTCTAGGTAATAAGCAATGCTAGGCAGCCGGTGAAATTTCTGGCACAGAGACATTCCATCTTAGGCCTCATGGGGGATCAAAGGATTTCGGTGTCCATGGACCGCAGTTACCACTTTTACCATCAGGTGTGTTGTGCGCTCGTTTGCCTATACCATCGATATAAAAAAAGGTAGTCAGGTTTTGATGATAACTGTTGTGTACCAGGCTAGCGGATGTAGATGATGAAAAACGTACACAAGGAACACCATTACACCACTAACGAGACAGTTGAAACCATGAAACTGGACGTGTCGTCGATATGACATCTGCTACGACATGGTTATACATCGTTATATCTCTGTTGTATTTAATTATAGACGATGTAATACGTACTCAGGAACACCACGAGCGTGACAGTGGCAGCCATGAGGCCCGATGTGGCGGCGATATAAGAGGCACAGCTTAGGACGCCCACCAGCTCGTCCGAGAGGCGCAGGCGCCGCTTCAGCAGCGTCAGGATTACTATCGTGCCTGCAAGTGCATTTGCATACTAGTTTATATTTCTGTTAGGATTTCTCATACTAGTTTATATTTCTGTTATGATCTCTTTCTACTTAATGGTATTTGGAAAAAAATATTGATTATGCCAAAATTTGTCAAGCTTTCATGAAATAGCCGTTAATTAACTTACAATTTACAAGATACACGAAAATTAATATTTTTACCTAGGAAGCTGATGATGTTCCGATAGGCCAAGAAGAAGCCGAATGTGATGTCGTCCCAACTGAATTTGTTTCTGTAGTACATGAATGCTAGCAAAACCTCGGCTGAAAGGATAAAAATCAATTATTAATAATTATAATGGCGAGTACATTATGACGATGATGATGATGATGAAGGCAGCGCTGGTTCGTTAATAATTAATATTATCTGATAAAATAAACCGAACTAAAGCAAACTCCGTCAATGAGGGCAACGATAAATCGCGACCGATCGAAGAATGTGTTAAAGTGCCACGGAAAAGTCACGATCCTGAGTAATGAGGGAACAACCAGCAATCAGGGACGTCTGAAAAAGTAGACCTTACCAGACAGCAGCATCCTGTCTCCCAGTGCCACGAGCAGCATCAGCAGTATGATGAACCGCTTGTAGCCGTCTCGCCGCCTCACGAGGCACGTCACCGCTTGAAGGGGGTGTCGCCAGTTGCACACGGACACCTTATTCTCCGTGTTCACGTTCACATCCTTCATGTACACTATCACGTAGATCAGAGATGATAGCTGTGGATTTACAGTTCATTTCACATTTAAGTATTGCTTAATATTGACTTTGTCTTCTTGGGAAATGTAAATGTCCCCTATCGCCTAATCTCTCTTCTGCGTCTTTTCAACTGCTTTAAGAAAAATGTTGTTTTCCGCATCATATTGTACTCTATTATTTTCTAATTCTTTATGAAAAGGTGTTTTAGAAAAATATAGTCATTATTATAGTCATGAAAAACTTACTTTGACGAGATTATAATTGCCTCAGTGAGATTAACGCTAAATGGCGGGTGAGCTAGGTACTAATTGGTCAAATCACAATGGCTTACATGAATCATGTAACCAACCCCCCCCAACCTCATTTATTATATTTATATTATACCTATCTAAAACTAAACGTTTGGCCAATGAAGTCTAGTGATAGCGAATTAAACCTCTACTGTTGTGAACCGTTGGTAATCCAGATTTTTTTAGTCATGATTTACGTATTTCAAACTTTACCTTAAAAAACATGATACAGTACTAATACCCAACTCAAGTATATTTTAATTCCTATTAAAATAAAGATCCTACTACCTTCATAATTGTTTGAAAATATTTTAGTTAGTAATGCAAATTATGTCATAGATTAAATTAGGCAGAGTAGTCACTCCTCTAGTAGAATAGCTAGATAAGACAAAGAGTAAATAAGTACAGACAGTTCATTTAAGTTTTTGTAAACAAAAACATTGTTTTGAAATAAACATTTATTCATCTGGATTTTATAGTAAAATTTTCTTTGGCCTCTGAAGGAGGGAAGGAGCTCAACCCCGCTCCCGTGGTTGCTACCACGTGGGCTAAACCCATTCCTATGGTCCACACCCACTACTGGACAGACCCCTAGCCATAATTAATAAGAATATTCGCTTTAAGGTCTTGTGATGTCATTCGGTTTGTATGGTTTACAAGGGAAAAGAGGGTTCTATATTCCATAACTCATATTCTTTAATATGGAATTATATTTGACTTATTGATCTTACATTAAAGCTTATTTCTTGCATACAAATGAGTCAATAGCTTTGTCTTGCTAGATGACTGGTAAATCTTATATTTGATTCTTTATTTTATTATATTATAATGATATATCAATTGTCGCTAGAGGTAGGTGCCATCCGTTGTTTCGTAAGCTGTTACCTCGGGTAATTTCCCAAGCTAGATTGAAATCTCATCATAGCTAATCAGGTAAAAGGTTTTCAAATACTTCTTTCTAGTACTTGAATTAAAAAGATGTTATAAGTTTTAATCTAAGATCAACTACAAGAATTATTTATTCATGATATAAGTCTCTCAAGCAGTCTTTATAAACTTTTAGATTGGTCTAGAAGCTACCACTGAATCGGAAAAACTTACTGCTGAGAAGAGCCGGCAAGAATCTCTGAAGAGTTTCTTGAACATTCCTTGTTGAATATAAATAATTTTAGAATATTCTGGCACATTCAAAGGTCTGGTCTTTATTTTACTCAGTGTCTTATAAAATTAAATAGTTAATCCATCAATTCTGATTACTTTCCAAAGCTCTGAATTGACAAGAGAACTTAGGTAGATTTATTAAGAATCCTATTTAGTTAGTCAATCCATCAATTCTGATTACTTTCCTAAGCTCTGAATTGACAAGAGAACTTAGGCAGATTTATTAATATTCCTATTGTAATTTACATTTACTTTCAAGATTTGTAAGCAAACGCTGCATCCCACAGCTCCCCATTTAAATGCGTAAGAGTGATGCAAATTAATTCAAATAAAAGTTTCAGGATGGGTTGCTTCCCTGTGTACCTGACCCTAAGACCCTATACCCGTGTGATCGAGTCTGACCGAAATTGGACTGGGTGACAGAACAGACTCTTGTGTTGATGAGCGTGAAAATATAAATATATAGACAGGAGACTAAATTCGACTGAACATGAGAGATCTTCTCAAATCACACATGCACACCCAAACTCAGGAGGCACAAGGTTGGCCCTGCTTCATATAATGCACAACCCCTGGACTCGCCTCAGAGCACCAGTTCACTCCTACCCCTAGAATTTAACCCTTCCCCACGTAGGATAAATAGCTTGAATGTACGTATATCCCATGGCAAAGCCGCGTTTCAACCCAAGCTATCGTCTCCTAAAGACACGACTTTTGTCCTATTCAAATCTCACTGGAGTTTTAAACAATATATAATGAATCAAGTAAGAGATACGTAAATAGTCAAAGAATTCCACAATAATCTCCACTTACTTAGAGACTAAAATGAAAATCAATGACTACCAATAAGGAACTCCAAGGAGATGTGAACCGTTCCGCGTTTCAAGAAAAACTGCCTCCCCACTCCACATTACGTTTCCTCGCAATCCTTTTGTTTTCCTAATTCAAACCCCAGCTTTTCCTAATTTTTGAATCTAGAAAAATGTCAAGAAAGCCGACTGCTGAAGCCAGTCACAATAAAATCTAATAATAAATTAAACATTATGAACTCTTTTAATAAATTACTGTCATTTTATGTTATATAAGTTATATTTCTAATTGATTTGAGAATTATGTAAGCCCTCACACTCTAATAAGTGAATAACTTACTGCTCCTACTCACAGCGACACCTAGCGTTTAAACATTGAACTCAATACTTCAACTAAAGACCTCCCGAATTCCAAGTTGACCATGTTTCAAGACCTACCAAACAACTCCAAACTTTCCCGTTAGATGTCACTAATTTTTACTAGACATTTAACTAAGCAAGTTTTTATGGATACTAAAATTCTGAATTTGATTCCCGACAGCTTAGTTATGATAATTTGAACCTCAATATTAATTTATTTATTAAGTTTCTTAATAACTAGACAAGTGACAAATTGGTTAGTTACAATCACCAGTACGAGCTAAATGCTCTGGAGGTGTCGAATAATTTATTGACTTACGTATTGTACGGTGAACACTTCCATAAATCTCAGAAGTTGCTGAACATTCAGTTCCTTGTCGCAGTTGAAGCTCAAATCGCTTTTGCTTTGCTGAACCTTTGCTGAACACAGGTAGATACTAAAATTTTCAGCGACTTTTGAGATTGATCATGTAAGCTCTTGAGAAATGACCTGGGGCTCTATGCGAAGTCTTAAATAACCCCGCTTTTCCCTTTAGAATCAAGTTGAACTTTAAATCTACCTTCTTAAAAAGCATGCGACGCGTGAGCGATCCTATAGGGAAGAGCGAGATCCCTATTTAAAGACTTCGAATATAGGCCTGTATTGAATAATCAAAGCTAGTACCTGTAGTAATAATACAATGGGAAACACACCGTAGAATCCGAGAAGACGGTAGAGCAACGGGCCGCTGGTGGATCCCAGTACGTGGGCTATTTGGATGGCAGCACGGTGCGTCCCCATGGTCCGCGTCACGTCGCGGCCCGTGGCGTGGCATACCTGGAATGAACAGAGGACTGGTTTATTATCTTTGCAGTAAAGAATCATTTTGTAGGAAAAAATCCTTCCTTCTTCGAGATAGGTGAAATGCAATTGCTACATTAGGTACTCGATCATACCTATCTACACGATGCCTTTGACCCTTTGTCGCTCCTAGGACATTGCTTCCGAGATAAGCAGTAAGTTATTTTTACAAACTATATTCCCTTAGTAGCCAAAATTTCATCGCCAAGGCGTAATGTAAATATCAGCATTTAAATAGTGCAAATCCAAGGCATTTGAAGCCTAACCACCCATACCCGTATTTTGTTCTGATATCGACAGGCATCAAATAAAATGCCCTTACCAAATTTGCCTGTAGTCTTTGTTCTTCTTTTATTGAAATACTTGTAAATTACATGGTATTTATGATAAAAGTCATGAATAATTATTATTTCGTCTTGTTATCTATTCTTAAGTCCAGAAAAACAACTTACATCTCCAACGTGACTGAAAGCTGCAGCTAGCAGTAATCCAAAATTGCCTCCGAGAGACATTGGTATCTGCACCGCGTACAACAGTTGAACTGTAGAAAACCCAGGAAAGATGACCATGAGAATGACGACAGTTGTCATGACGCACATGCCGACTAGAGGCAGGATCATGACTGGCTTTCTTCGGCCGCTGCAGTCGCTCCAAGGTCCGACGAAAAGTAACACAACGGTCGCAATCAAGGAACCGATGAAGCTTCTGCTGATGTTGACCCCTGCCACCACCATTTGACTTGCTGCCTGTAATATAATATAAGTTATGATGTAGGATTTTATTTAAGCATTATTGAGGACTTTGAGGTTCAGTTTTGTCGGGTAATTTGAAGTTGCAACGACTGAAAATACTAATCATTTTATAATAGTTCGAAAACACGGTTGAGAATGTTGATATTACCAAGAATTTATTTTTCATCCACCACCACCACAACAGGCTATCTACGTCCTACTTCGCAGATGCAGGTTTCCTCACGATGTTTTCATTCACCGAAAAGCTCAATGGTACCTAAATTAAAATTGTTCTTCTTTTTTATGAGACCTTAGAAATGTTGAGGGTTGATACTCAGAAGTTAATAAACATACTAAGTATCTTTTTAATCATTTCGGCTGATAACTTTACTTTTGTATCGCTACTATCGCAACCCGTCACACCTTGTGCTAAAATGTAATCTGTAATTCGATACATTGAAACTTGTAGTCAGTCAGCATTACTCACTGTAACATTTTTAGGTATTATAGTCGAAATGTCGCATTCAGATGTGTATTTTAATTGTTTGAGCGAGCGAAGTGAGCGAAGCCTCTACATTTCAACTTGGACGAAACGCTTTCGTATTCCCGGATTTCAGGATTTTGGCTGTTCTCCTCTACAGTTGTGTAGATAAGTAAGTAAGTTGTGAGATACAAAGATTTTTTTTGTTGACTTAATTTTTGGATTTTTTGAAGACCAGCTATAAGGTAAGTCATCATCATCATCATCATCGTCATTTCAGCCGAAAGACGTTCACTGCTGGGCATAGACCTCCCCCAAGGCTCGCCACTCAGACCGGTCCTGTGCTACTTGCTTCCTTAAATAAAAAGTAATGTTTAAAATAGACTAAACACTTTAAACAAAAGTGATGTGCAATAAATAAACTCCAAGATGGTTAATTTACATTGTATTCCTCACTATATCAAAATGTAAAAGTAAGATTAGTAAAACTGTTGTTAACGTAGCAACTGTGTGATGTTAGTTAAGTAAAAATTGCATTGATTTACAACCAAGTATAGTATCTGTTTTCTTATGTACCATTGCTATGTTTATTCTATTATACCTATATGCGTTATCAATTAAGAGGGTTTATTACGTTTGGAATAAACCCTCTTAATTGATTTTTCGACCTCATGCCTCGTGAACAGATCGAACGCATTTCTGAGAATTTTTCTCCTACTTATTTTGTGTGTGTTCTTCAACTTAGTTGGACATTGCCATACTCACTTCAGCACTCCTGAAGTCTGCCCCCACGCCCTTATCGCAGATGTCTGGCGCTAGGTTCAGGTCGACGGTGCAGGCGGTGCGAAGGTAGAAGTTCTGCAGCGTCGTCTGGCCAAGGTTGATGGCCATCATTGCTCCGACCAGCGCTGGCTCTAAGATAATCTGACATTTCTGCGCTCGTTTTGACTCTTTCTTTTGTGTTTTCTTTAACACATTGGATGGATCCTCTTTTGAACTGAAAATATTTTTTTTTAATCACTATTTGTTTTTAAAATTTCTGTATACAAAATACTCATTTGAAATAGAAATAGGTTCAATTAGAGCTCGGGAGAGTTACCACTAGTACGAGAGAAATAATAAAGAGCCCAGTTTCTTTCTACCTACCTATTATCTAAAACTTCTACGTGACCTTGACCTCACACGATAAATGTTAAGTACCTAATTAAATTAATTATTTTAAAATCAATACATAAAGTAATTAAGTGATTTCACTGTCACAGAACTCACAGATAAAAGCAGTACAAAAATAACTTTTCTACAATTCACATATCATTAAATCATAATTAAATAATTAATTTAATTCCAATTTTATTTAATTAATTGAATTCTAAGTATTGCGTACCTTAATTTTTCCAGCTCGTGAAGATCTACTTTGTCGGTCATGGTTTCCTTAATTAAATACCCAGGTCGGTAAAGTTCCCTAAAGTTTTTGGCATTCACAGATCAATAGAAACAACACAACACATCACAAGCGTGTTAAAGCGAGTTTCCCGTATCGTGGTACTTTTACATGTGAACTGATAAGATAGTCTGTTCAAATTCGAAACAAGTCGGTTATTCAAATGGTGATAACTGCGGTGCAGAGGTCCCCGCTAGAGACGGGATGCACAACAGCTGATCCGCGGCCGACTGCATGATCAATTGGAGTCACTTACATATGATTGGTCCTTCGATAACGGTAACGGGTAACTTATTGTAGGAACTAGGAACTATCGACACCGTCAATTGGTCGGACGATGACTCCTGGTCTAAACGAAACATCAACACAACTTAGAGAATAATACCAGGTCAAGCAAAACGTTGTGACAATATTTTACCCACAGTAGTTATATAATTATATAGCATGAATGTTAGGTTTATTATTTTTAGTTGTTAAAAAAGTAACTATGGCTCGGTATGGGATTGATGGTGTGAGCGATACCTGAATCCCATAAAAAATTTTGTAACAACTCGAAAAATATTAGAAACCTAAAAAAATGCTTAGGATTTTTATAGGTAAAGTATCGTCACAAGCACAACGTTTTACTCGACCCAGTATATATAAGGGTCACAGTTTGAGGATCATAAAGATGTCTGTTCCTCGATATATATCTTTGAATGGCTTTGCTTGTCTTCTCCTCTACAATCAGACACTTAGACACGTTTGTCTATAAACCAAAATCAAAATATTTATTCAGCAAATAGCCACATCTGGGCACTTTTACATGTCACTTTTAAATGAATTTAACAGAAATGAATTTACCAGCGCTTCTAAGACCCATTGCTTAATACACATATAGAGAACAAAGTCTGCTTTCATTATGGACGGTATGTTTATAAAAACACAGATATTCCCAAGGAATATAGAAGGTATTACGGCTGAATTGATAATTTACTAGTCATGTCGAGTCTACTGAACCTTGTTAATTGAACAAAGATCTGCGTTTAGTATCTATAGATAATTCAAGAATAGTGTTGTGTTCATTGCGACACCTACGTGATTAGCGCCACGGCTACCTCTACATGTGATGTGCTCTACATTGTGTGATAAGGTAATGATAATTATTTTACGGATGTCTGTTTCGCTTCTTCGTACCTTTAGGTATATTCTGCGGTGTGATTGACTGACTGAGGGCTGATTTTTCAATCTGACGAGATTCACCGGATAGTCCATACTAAGTAAATTCGAATTTATTCCGGAAAGAATTCAAATTTTGCAATGGACTATTCGACGAATAAATTATCCGACGTTTGAAGAATCAGCGCTAAAGGGAATGAATTCAAATTTTGTAATGGACTATTCGACGAATAAATTACCCACCAAAAACATTCTGTAAAAAACTAGCCAAGTCTCGATGGAGCTGCTCGTTTATCTCTAAAAAGTAATGAAATCTAGACAAAGTCGTGCCAAGTCTACGGTTCCTTACTGCGATTTCTTTATTATTATAGTTAATGTTGTGTGACTTGGCCGTTGAACATTCTTTATACGTTAGTGGAGTTCAAACAGTTGTGTGACTTGGCTGTTTGAACTCCACTAACGTATAAAGAATGTTCAACTTGGCTAGTTTTTTACAGAATGTTTTTGGTGGGATTTCACTTCTTTTTGTATGGGCATATTGATTAATATTATTAGATTTTGTTATTTGACACATTTTTTTTCTTTTTAGGAGTAGTTTTTTATTATTACAAATCTTTCTTTTCTTATTTCCTGTTCTGATTCTTGTACAGTAGCGTTAATTATTTATTATTTTAGACGGTTTACACGGTTTAATTTCTGAAAGATCGGCGCGGTATTTACGCCTAAGCCGGTTGTATTTTTATTTATATGCGTATTAAAAGCAGAAGAGGAGGCATTCGCCCAGCAGTGGGACGCTATAGGCTAGATTAAATTAGAAGATGTGTCCCACTACGCTGGACTTTTGCAATGACAGTCGATTTTTTTATGTACCAGTAGTAGAAGGGGGCATTACCATATCTCTAATACAGCTGAGACTAGCTGAGGGTTCTTCATCAGATACTTCAGACCTTCGATTTTTGACGTCAAATGAAGCGGCCCACCAAGTTGAATATTTTTTGTAAAGGCGGTATGTCGATCTCTAATAGTTTGGTTGGGATCTTGTGTTTTCTAATCAGGGTCACCAGGTTCTCCAGATCTTCGATTATTCTAGTTTTTATAGTTTTCCCTTTATGTCGCCATTAAACCCTAACTCTGTACCAAATTTCAGCTCTCTGAGTTTATGGCAAGTACTAGTTCTATTCTGATGATCTTGAGTGAATGAGTGAGTGTCATAAATGCGAAACTTTGCTTTCGATTAACTTCGGAACTAAATGATCTTCACACTTAAAATTTTGGATTTTAAGTATGTGATTATAGCTTACTAGATGACGAAAATTTCTGCGTTCTGGTCTTATCCAGAGGTTCTCAAATATGGGCCTGAAAATGCGGCGAAATGGTTCCAGTAAAGGATGGTACGGCAGTGTTTGCCTCGCGCTCGACTTGGCCCTTGAGCCCTTGGCCCGTAGTGCCCCCCTACGGGCGGTAAGACGACACGAAAGACGTAAATGAATATGAAGTGAAATCGCGCAAGGGTTGCCTTGCGCTACTCCATAAACATTATCAGATGTCGACACATGTTTGATTTTGTCGCTTGACGCGCTGCCCGACGCCCTGCGCGTCGCTTCGCGGGTCCCTGAAAGAAACCGAACTATGAATACTATGAAGCAATTGTCTTCCAAGTCCTTTAAAGAGAAACGTTTCTCAAATTACATACATGTCCATGAGTATAATGAATGGAGCATGAAACATAAAATTTATTCTCACTTTGTTCTCTTTTGTCTTTGCTAAGCATTAATTGCGAAGCGTCTCTCAGTCAATGAACGACATTGTGGTCATACGCGAAGTACGAGTACACCTTTGCATCGGTTTTCATGGTCGAATCTAGAGCCAGCTCTAAAATAAAACAGTTGAGAATATCGTTCGGTGCGCGCGGCTGCCGCGGCTCGCCCATTACGTGTGCAATTAGTATCTAGTTTCTTACTGTTTACTGTTTATTTACACGATTTACTCCATTATGTTATCATCAATGTGCATCTCGTCTTTTTGATAACGAGCGTAACCTACGGAAGAGTTGTGTAGTGTTAGGAGATTGTCAAAGCGACACGATTTTATCCTTCTACTATCATTAAAAATAGGTACATACCATTAATTTTGGCTTTGGTCTGTCAGTTTGATAATTTAATCTTTTCAAAATTGAAACGGCAGCATATGCTTTGGGGGCTCTTCAATAAGATCCGCTTTATTGTAACCTGTCTCATTGACTTCATTCTTTCCAAGTTAATATTATGGAAATCGTTAAAAAGGAAACAGGAGAGTCCTCTTCCCGAGACTTCTTGGAAATCAAACCAGCAGCAGATGCAGTTATATATTCTGTACATTGCAAGTTTCTTACACTACATCTATGAAATGCCCGAGTAATTGTGTAACTGAAACTATTTCGACTCAACCGACGATACTGCAACGTTAATTAATGCTATCTGCTTCGGTGGAACAAGTTTGAATGACTTCGTTTCAGGTATTACCGTTTCGACTAATATAAACTTTGTGTTGATATCGTTAGGTTTCAATTTTAATCGTAAAGAGCCAATTCTAAAAAACTTACTCAATATATAAGCCTTTAGTACGTTTGGATCATTTGGTGTTACAGCTTGTTTTTGTGCATACATATTTTGAACAAATGCAATCGTGGAGGTGTTAAGTGAAAAGTAAAGTTTTTCATCGAAGAAGTGTGTACCTATCTATGTTATCAGGTAGGGTTTGACTTGATAGCGCAATGATAAATAAATAGTGTTTAACCTTGAGACGGGTTTATTTTTATTTATAATATTTTTTAATTCATACAAGTAAGTCTAACGTAGCAAGTAAATGAAAGACGTAATGCACTAAATCAATAATAATATGTACTTTACAAGAGTGCGTCACTACTTGATAGGTATGTGATATTTAAATTCAAAAAAACATCTTGTCTTGAAACGTGAAGTCATCTGATGTCAATGTCGATCTAGTTTAACCATTTCCTTTTATTTCGGACACCTGGTTCAACAACCAACATTAATATACTTATGTATGTTATGTTCCAATAAATACATATTATTTTAATAGTTTTGCAGATGAATCTGGATCAAGCAAAGCATCAATTGTAAAATATTACAGAAGTGTCCTCTTGTCTGCTTATTGTCTGTATTACGAGTAGACAGACATTTTAATTATTCCAAGTAGGAAGTACACGTCACAAGGTTCCCTCAAGATATCGTTACGCATCAGGGCTTCGACTAAACTTTTGGCTTTTATTCAGCCTCCAACAAGATAGAGTAATGACCTGCAATGCGCGTTTGGCCATCCGTTTGCGATACCGAAGACGACAAGTAGTATTTCTTTCTATACTTAACATATTGTACTTAGGTACGCCACTCGTATTGAGTCAAAGTAAAGCAAAATCGCCGCGTGTGATGGTCGCGGGACTTTATCCAGGGGTTGTATTCGAAGTCTTTAAATAGGGATCTCCCTGTTCTCTATAGGATCTCTCACGCGTCGCGTAGAGCGCAGCTAGATTTAAAGATCAACCTGACGCATGAGCAGATCCCTTCAAATGTAGCCCCAGCAGTGGTTTTCTTTTTACTGACATTATGAAATAATGGAAAATGATGGAATCAAAGAGGCTCCTTTTCATACAATTAGAGACCTTTGCTGATCTTCAGTACTGAGGATAATCGTTTTTTGTAACATATTCGAATCGGACAATAGCATGACGCTCGTCGCGGGTCCCATCTGCATAGAATGATGGCTATCCCCTTTTGTGGCAGGCCATACGGCCTTGAAGGCAATAGGTATATTCCGACAGACAGTGCGCACTAAGTTAGATACTAATTTACTACCTATAGATACATAAGTATATATTCCGTGAATTGCGAGCCTGTTAACGTCAATTAAGAACCGATGGAATGACTAAGGTCTATACCTACGTCCCAAGTGAGTTCATTTCGTGATGTGGATTATTTTTACCCGACTGCGCTAGAAGGGGGGTAATGTTTTTCGAGTGTATGTATGTATGTAAGTAAGCGTGCCAAAGAAATATACATACATACATACATATGTATGTATGTATATTTCTTTGGCACGCTCTATAGCCTAAATGGCTTGATGGATCTTAGCATGCGAGGTGTCGTTAGATTCGTCTTAATTGTGAGAGTGACACTGGGTATATCAAAATTGCAAAAATCAAAATTACTGATTATTGGAGGCATTTTAAACGTTTCCAAAAATATTTTATTGGCAAAGCCTATCGAGTGGTCGGAGTGGTGTATCAAAATAAAGGGTTTAATGAACGGATTACAAAAATAAATAATGTGACATCAAAACTTCGTTTGCAGTTGGGTAGGTATATATTTTTTCAAAAATCGAGTTATTCTTGAGTATCGTTATAATATGTCAGTGCGTTAATCGATCAGTCAATCAGTCAGTTTTTTGGTTTATATATCACATATTATAAAGCAAAGTCCCCGCCACGTCAGTCTGTCAGTTCGCGATCAACTCAAAAACAACAAAACGGATTTTCATGTGGTTTTCGGTAATACATAGTTAGGGTTTCATGACTAAGGTATTTTTTACAATATTCACGTTATTTTTTTAAAATAAGGCTCGCTATACTCAAACATAGTTAAGACATTGAAGAATTGGCCTTGGCCTTAAGAATTTTGAAATGAAAAGAAATAGTAGATTGTATGACTAGGGAGCAAAAAGGTATATTTTACCGCGGGTGACGGATTGAATCTTGAGCTAGCGAGGGATTCAAGCTTTGTCACCCAAGGCATAAATAAGTTTGCTACCGTGTTGTACACTCTGCTTTTCACCCCTCCTATGAGAAAATCATTAGATCATTCGTTCATTATTGTCTTTAAATTAAGTAAAAAAAAAAAAATACTTTACATCACCCTTGGCCGTAAAGTGGGATTTTCTGTCCGCTACGCGGAGAGAAAATCTCACTTTTTGGCCAAGGCAAGATGGAAAACTTTTGACAAACCACGGGCGGTAATTCGTAAAGCCCCAGATCGCATATTTATGGCCCTCACCTTCGGTTCGGGCCACAGAAACCTGCGATCTGGGACATTTACGAATTCACCACCCTAGGTCTGTAATGTACTATAATACATTTAGAAACAAACAAGGTTAAAAAGAACGTGTGTTTCGCGCGCTTATCATAAATTCATAGGTAGAAGGTGAAAATGGCTTCCATATTGAAGAATCTGTAACTACTTCATTGTATTTATATTCTGTCATGCTCGCACGCGTTGCGTTCATAATAATAGGTAAATTTTAACAAATGTGAAATAAAGTACATTTTATGACAATTTCGCACATACACATTTCACACAAAGTTTTTTAATACATTTGCGATAAAATGAAAAAAGGGCAGTGCAATTCATATTACGTACTTACATAATATTCCTTTGGAATTCTCAGAGGTGTTGATCCCAATACATTGCATCACCTAAATCACTTTTTGCTTTCATTAATTTTCTACGAAATAATTCATAACACTACATTAGGTACGTTTTATTTTGGAAATTAAGTGTAAAATAATACGGCAAGGAAATGAGCGCTCACGAAATTCGCGGGTTCGATTTTTTTTTTAATTCGATCACACGAGAAGTTTGCGAAGAATGCTACGGCATTGGCCAGCACCATTCAGCCAAATTGAAAATAAAAAATAGAAAATAATTTATCAAAAGTAAGTATATATCTATGAATTTGTGGATTTTTAGTATGTGTAATAAAACTAATAAAGTATTTATGTAAAATGCCGATATATAAAATTCTAAATACGAAAAAGACGCGACTTTTGAATGCTACTTTTTACAGTCTCCGCAGCTCCGTGAACGCACTGCTAAGACGTATTTTGCTCCCTGTTAGCGGGGCAGAAATGAAAAAAATTAAAAAAAAAGCAAAGAGGTGCTATAACCACCTTCCTACAAGTTTAGAAGAAAGTTTGAGTTGTCAATTTGATTTTCTACTCTCTTGTCATGAGCATATTAAAATGCATTTAATTATTGAATATTGTGTTTATATCAAGTGGCGACGAGGATAAATTACTAAAATGAACGCAGAACAGTTCAATAAATTTATGGAAGTTCACATGAACCAACAAAATCAAATTACGGACCTTCTAAACATGGTCGTACAGGCGCATATCAACGCCGCGCCGTCAACACAAACTACGCCAACAGCGTCGACATCGCACACGGAGGTAAACGAATTACACAAAAAAATCAACAATTTTGCTCACGAGAAATTTAACCCTTCAACGTCCACGGTCGAAAATTTCATCGAATACTTTGAGCAAAAATGCAGAATATATGGCACCGAGTATCAGAAAATCCAGAAAGACTTACTCATAACATGCTTAGCACCAGAAACATTTCATCAAGTAAAAATTGCATTCACAAATACACTAGAAAATCGAACTTACGAGGAACTCAAAGCAAAATTATTTAGTTTGTACCATAAAAAGACAACAAGATTTAAGGCCCTCGTTGAATTCTGGAATCGCATAAGAAAAGAAAATGAGTCTATGGAAACATACGCCAACAAATTGAAAGAACTAAGCAGAGACTGCGGATACGAAGGCGACCTCCTGGAGCGTCAATTACGTGATCGATTCGCGACTGGCCTAAACCATGAGGTACTAGAAATTGATCTTAAGCAAAAATGGCCAGATCTGCAAGAGCGAACAAGTGATGGTAAAGTAACAGAAATCACTTTTGACCAAATATTCGCTATCGCATTGTCAAGAGAACTAGCAGAGAACGACCAAAATGGAAACAATGAACAGACCCAAATGACTGAGACATCAGTCCAACGTATCCAACAAAAAGAACGTTTTAAGAAGATAGACAACATTAAAAGAAAACTAACAAGAAATCATTGCAAAAGATGCGGAAAGCAGGAGAAACACGACATACAATTTTGCCCAGCTAAAGATTACACTTGCACAGCATGCCAGATCAAGGGACATTTTGAAAGCTGCTGTCTAAAAACGGGAAGAGCTTACGTATCGTTTCAACAAAGAACGATGAAAAATCAAATTGACAACTCAAACTTTCTTCTAAACTTGTAGGAAGGTGGTTATAGCATTCCTCCCCATACTTGATATAAACACAATATTCAATAATTTTAATATGCTCATGACAAGAGAGTAGAAAATCAAATTGACAACTCAAACTTTCTTCTAAACTTGTAGGAAGGTGGTTATAGCATTCCTCTCCATCCATGGAGATCAGAGCTCCTCTATGAGCCGTCGTGGAGCTCTTGTAGTTCTGGTGCTACGTCGCAGAGGTGCTTGGGATGCAGCGACTGTTAGGGGACTCTGCGTAGTCGGAGCACCAGGCGAGTGCATGGGCGTTAGTGTTGATGTTTCAGGTGTGCTCGACGAGTTGGGGACTTGAGGGGTTCCAGCGGGTGTATGAAACGGTGTGGTAGCGACTTCATGTCGTGAGGGTGTCTCTTCTCCCAATCGTGGCCGTATGTGATCGGCATGTCTCCGTCGAAAGACACCTTCCGGTGTTTGTATGACATAGGAATATCTATGAGTTCTTTGTGCTACAACTGCTGGTTTCCAAATATGGTCTTCTCTCGTCTTGGTATAGACCTTATCTCCCGGTGCGTGAGTTGTCCCTTTTGCTGTTTGTTGGTTTTCAGCCAAGATGTTTGCTCGAACGTGTCTATGCTGTAGCATTTTCTTTGTACTTGGGCGTGCGTTATCTAAAACACAAGTTAACTGTCGTCCGAACATCATGAACGCTGGAGATTTCATTGTAGTGTTATGCGGTGTGTTTCTGTAAGTAAATAGAAAATCTCGTAGGCGTTCTGTTGTGTTGCTGTGGTGTTCTCCTTCGGACATTCGGGACTTGAAAGTGCGAACCAAACGTTCAGCGAGGCCGTTTGTGCGGGGATGGTACGGGGATGAAGTGATGTGTGATATTCCTCTCCTTTTGCAATAGGTCTTAAATGATTCTGATGTGAACTGTGGGCCGTTGTCTGACACTATTAATGGTTTTGATTTAACTATGCATTTCTTCGTTTGTTCAAATATTGTTTCTTCGTGCTCAGTCCATCTCCATTGTTGCTTCTGGCCTGTAAGTGTATGTAGATCTGCACAAATGCTGTGGAGGTGCGGTATGAATCTTTCGTAAAAGTTTATGAGTCCGAGAAATGATCTTAACTCCTTGATATTTTGTGGTGGGGTTGCTTTGAGGATGGCCTCGATCTTTGCTTTCGTCGGTTTTACGCCTTCCTTGCATATGGTATGTCCCAGATATTCAATTTCTTTTTGAAGGAATGAGCACTTCTTGAGATTTATTTTCAACCCAGCTTCCTTGATTTTCTGTAGGACTATTGATAACGTTTTGAGGTGTTCTTCGTCGTTTTTTCCCGTTATTGCAATGTCATCAAAATAAATGGCTATGTTAGGAATGTGGTCTAAGAGCTTCTCAAGGTAGTGTTGGAAAATGGATGGTGCGGTCGTAATTCCGAAAGGCATTCGGTTGTATCTGAAATATCCTTTATGTGTTGATATTGTTAAATATTTCTTTGAGTCAGGAGCTATCTTGAATTGTAAGTATGCGTCTTTCAAGTCTATTTTGGTATATTTGTCTCCTCCGGCTAGGCGTTGTCTCATATGATCAAAATGTGGAACTGGGTATGTGTGGTTTATAAGAGCCGGATTAAGTGTGGTGCGATAATCTCCGCATATTCTTATCTGTCCGTTAGGTTTCATAATATTTACTGTTGGTGTTGCCCATTCAACAGGGTTTTCATTTGGATCGATTGGTTCGATAATTCCTTCTTTTGTGAGCCGGTCCAATTCTATTTCCACGTTTTTTCGAATGCTGAATTTGATTGGCCTTGCTGGAAAATGTTTCGGTTCGGTTCCTGGTTTTACGTATATGTTTACTTCATAGTCTTTCACTTCTCCGAGTTTGCCATCGAATAGTTCACTGTTATTGTTGATTATATGTTGTAATGACTTTGGTTGTTTTTTTATAGAGTAGACAGGGCTAGGAAATGTCATATCAAACATCTCACTCCACTGCAATCCAAATAGCATTGGATTTGCGTCTTTAATTACGATGACTGGTAAAATCTTCTGTTGCCCCTGTAACTCCACTGTTACTTCAGTAACTCCTTTAGGTTTAAGCTTGTGATTGCCATAGGCTTGTAGCTTTGGGCCTTTTGACAATTCCGGTGAGCCAATTTGCCTCCAAAATGATGTGCTAATAATTGAGTAAGTGGAGCCAGGGTCCCAATCCATCGTGCATCGTATTCCGTTTATTATAGTATCAATCCTTTTGCATCTTATATTGTGCGTTTTTATCTTAAACACGGTGTCTTCTTCACTATCTTCTGATGTTTCGCTTTGGACGGATCTGTGTCTATAATTTTGGTGTTTGTTTCTTATGATGTTATGCACTTGATTTTTCATCGTTCTTTGTTGAAACGATACGTAAGCTCTTCCCGTTTTTAGACAGCAGCTTTCAAAATGTCCCTTGATCTGGCATGCTGTGCAAGTGTAATCTTTAGCTGGGCAAAATTGTATGTCGTGTTTCTCCTGCTTTCCGCATCTTTTGCAATGATTTCTTGTTAGTTTTCTTTTAATGTTGTCTATCTTCTTAAAACGTTCTTTTTGTTGGATACGTTGGACTGATGTCTCAGTCATTTGGGTCTGTTCATTGTTTCCATTTTGGTCGTTCTCTGCTAGTTCTCTTGACAATGCGATAGCGAATATTTGGTCAAAAGTGATTTCTGTTACTTTACCATCACTTGTTCGCTCTTGCAGATCGGGCCATTTTTGCTTAAGATCAATTTCTAGTACCTCATGGTTTAGGCCAGTCGCGAATCGATCACGTAATTGACACTCCAGGAGGTCGCCTTCGTATCCGCAGTCTCTGCTTAGTTCTTTCAATTTGTTGGCGTATGTTTCCATAGACTCATTTTCTTTTCTTATGCGATTCCAGAATTCAACGAGGGCCTTAAATCTTGTTGTCTTTTTATGGTACAAACTAAATAATTTTGCTTTGAGTTCCTCGTAAGTTCGATCTTCTAGTGTATTTGTGAATGCAATTTTTACTTGATGAAATGTTTCTGGTGCTAAGCATGTTATGAGTAAGTCTTTCTGGATTTTCTGATACTCGGTGCCATATATTCTGCATTTTTGCTCAAAGTATTCGATGAAATTTTCGACCGTGGACGTTGAAGGGTTAAATTTCTCGTGAGCAAAATTGTTGATTTTTTTGTGTAATTCGTTTACCTCCGTGTGCGATGTTGACGCTGTTGGCGTAGTTTGTGTTGACGGCGCGGCGTTGATATGCGCCTGTACGACCATGTTTAGAAGGTCCGTAATTTGATTTTGTTGGTTAAGTATATATCTATGAATTTGTGGATTTTTAGTATGTGTAATAAAACTAATAAAGTATTTATGTAAAATGCCGATATATAAAATTCTAAATACGAAAAAGACGCGACTTTTGAATGCTACTTTTTACAGTCTCCGCAGCTCCGTGAACGCACTGCTAAGACGTATTTTGCTCCCTGTTAGCGGGGCAGAAATGAAAAAAATTAAAAAATGCAAAGAGGGAGCAAAATCGCATTTTGCTCCCTCTAAACGGGGAACAAAACACTTCTTTTCGAATAGGAGGGGTGAAAATATACTTTACTCAATGTTCGTGTTACTTTCAAAAAAAGAAGACGCGAGGCTGTCCATTGCCGGCCTTGGCCAGCAAAAACATTATTGTCGTGTGTGTGTTTTTTTAATTCGCTTGCTATTTGAGACACCTCTGTAAAGAAACTGACAAATCCATGGAGGTAATAAGTACAACTTCCATGGCCAAATCATCCACGATCATGGAAGTAGTAAATACTGATGTGGGGTAAGTGCGCCTAAATTTATTTCGCCCCTATGCCTTGTAAACAGCCAACTACTAGTTGAGTAATATTTATAGGTTTCGATATATTTATGTTAGGCGCACTTACGCCATCCTGGTGCACTTGCCCCGACTGACCTTACGTATTTCCTCGCTGTTTGAGAAAAGCATTATATATACCTCGGCCGCAATTGCGATTGCCGGACTCGTACTAATAGAAGGCTTCGCTTCGCTCAGCCTTCTAACTGACTCGTCCGGCAATGCGCTACTTGGCGGCCTCTGCAATAATGTACAATACCTCAGAAATGGCTTCAGCCTAAATAACATGGACATGACAAAAATCTACTGAAGAAGTGGCTCCGGCCTTACCCAATATTGATCAGAACATTCCCAATTATGACGATGGCTGCATGGCCAAGGCCTTTGCTTTGGGATAAATAAAAAAAAACATAGTAAAGGTGCAGGTCGCAATGGCCTGAAGACATTATTTTATATGTAATAATAACAATTGAAATACATGTGGCGTAGGCGGTAATATTCTTTCCGGTGATAGAAACTTGACGCCCGTACAGAAGATGAACGCAAAGTTGTAAATGTAGGTCATGCGACGACCAAGTTGCACTAACTACCAATAAAGTTGCAGGCGTTGCAGCCCCCCGCAACCCAAGACCAAGATGGCTGCATTGCATCTGTATATTTTCAATTAAATGTTACTCAATTTTCGATTTTCATTTAAAAAAGTTTTATTAACCGACTTCAAAAAAGGAGGAGGTTCCGCTTCTTTATATTCGTCTGTATGCTCCGCCAATTGTGAACTGATTTTAATGATTCGTTTTTTTAATCGAATCGTGGTACCATTGAGGTACCTTCGGATTGGTCCCATTTTAATTTGGTTTAGTTCTGATGGTAGTCTCCATGACAAAATGTGGAATTCCTTATAATCTGTTGGCACGTGTGTGATATTGGTATCATTTTGAAAGACACAGTTTACGATTACGACCATTTATAGGTACCCATGTTTAAAAACAGTAGCCGATTTTTTTTTGTAAACCAGGCATATTTTTTTTCATTTTGTGTGTGTACAACTTACACCTACTGAGTTTTATTATGACTACTAAAATATATGTTAATGATTCATCAAACTAATTGGGTAAGCGTAAGGGTAATTAACAAAGGGTAATAATTATAGTGAGCTTGCAAATCATCGGCTATTAGTTGCAAACCATTTTGAATATCGAATGTCTATGCAAAGTTTTCACTATGCATCCTTCAAGTATTACATATAACGACTAGGTACCTCTAAATTAGGAACTAGGATATAGTGCAAATCTATTTCCGTCAATAAGTGCTCATGACCTGCTCTCAATGGAGTGACGTCATCTATCGATTCCAGCTACTGTCAATGTACCTACGGCACACGCGACAGGCGGCCAACATGCGCACGCATGCAAAAATTATCTTACATACCTTAAAAAATAAAATAACACATCTTGAAAAACTAACATTGTATCTATCCTAAAAAGAAAGTCATTTTTATTTTAAAAGCCAACTTTTACGTAAAATATTTTAAGCTAGCAACACTGGTTCAACGTAATACGGTGGCTAGTGATTGCCCCTTGCGGGAAAATTAGAGCGCATGCGTGAAAAACATGGCGAACGACCTAACTGCGGGGTGGCAGTACTTGGTAGAGCAGGGACGCACTAGAGCAAGAGTTTACTAAAGTTTTGAAAGTATTTTATTTTATTTTTTATGACATACGTACGTTTACATATAAATTGCCCCATTTTATCTACCATATTGTGATAGTGAAATTAAAATCTCATCAAGTATTATGTAAGTTCCTTCTTTCTTTTAATTTTAAAGTTCCTACAGAAATATAAAATTAGGCCATATCCTAACCGTAACTTGCTCATCTCTTGTTTGATTTGGCAAGTTTGAATATAGTCTCTCTATTCTTGTTTTTTTTTTTATTAATGTATATTTGTACCCTAAAGACAGGATAGGGTTCCGGTACTGGTGTATGCTTTCAGTAATCCTTTCACTAAGGTCCAAGTGCGGCCCTGTGTGATATTTGCATTCGGCTTCGTTCGGGGCCGCTCGTGCATTTCCGCGAGCTAGGCTCCAACCCTCGGAGAAATGGCTCTACCACAATGTGAAAAATCTTTACAATATTTCCCGTTTTAACCAAAATACGTCTATTATGTGAAGTGCGTTGTATTATGGTCGTAACAACATGGAGGACTTGTGTTAAGTGATCCTTACTGTTACCGTTTTAGCCTAGTGAGCTTTGTGAAAGTGTTGTGCGCTTATTATGGGGCTGGAAACGATCGACTTAGGTAAAGAATGTATACCCAACCCTGTTAAGGTTATGACTAATCTTGCGTTTACTAAAAAGGGTTACATAAAGACCAATTTAGGAAATTCTGATTGAAATTTGCAAAATGGAAATTTCACGAGATGTTTGCTCCGCAGGTACCGAGTCATGAAAGGTGTCGACGACAATGACTGAAAAGGAAGTCAATAGGATGTTGGGTAAGTGTTTTCATTGTTTTGAAAATTGGCCCATTTATTAAAAAATAATGCTTCTTTTCTAAACTTAACTTGTGGGCCAACCGAATCCCTAAAAAATGATGTTATCGTCTACATATCATACCTAAGTAAATCAACAAAAAGGAAGTGATATTTTCTTTCGCAAACTTGTAGCTGGGTGTAAATCGATAAAATGTAGCACGTTTCACATTTTACATAAATTTTTAATCAAGATGTCGGGATGTCAAGAGATACCGATATATCCATACTAATACTTATTATTAAGTCGCAGGCAGAAATTAATATAAATTTAGAATACAATCGGACATTAAAGCGTAATTTATACAAAATGCATCTGGAGCGGATATCACGAACTTCGTTGCGATGGAAATTAGCATAGTAAATCAGGTTCAGAAGCAAAAAATTCCAAGACCATCTGTATCTTCAAGAGATTATATCGCTTAAAATCATTACGATCCATCTGTCTGTCTGTTACCCCTTCACGATTAAATTCTTAATTTTAGTTATTAAACAAGCAAATCTATTTAGCAATCGCGAGTGTTATTTTCATATAATTTACCAAGATACTTAAATGTTTAACATTTAACTCGGTTCATAGTAGGTAGGTACACTTATAGTGATCTAATTGGAACATAGAAGTAGTGTGCAACGTGACGTGGCCAGCGTTTCTATTTTATAATATTGAAAGGATAAAACTTGAAACTCGAGGCACGTCTTGGAAAGCACGCGGAATACGATGCACACTGATTACCGGTCTCGATAAATTTTAATAAAATATCGACTAGATCCTTCATAATTTCCAACCTTAAAGTACTGGACATAAAGGCCAGGATACGATCGGCTTAGTTACAGCTTAGGCTAACCCTTACGTATAGAGTCACTTTACACCTTCCCTTCGACATGGCAACCGAGTACCTATTCATTGCATTTTATGTACACTTGTTAAAGAGTGATAAATGTGGTTAACCTTTCATACTAGTTAATGAAGTTACGTTACATTTTGTTACATTAAATAATGCATAAGTGAACTACATGTTCTGATAAAAATATTGTTCAGGATGTCTAATACGGTTGAGTGGCAGCGCAGTCGCGCAAGGCAACGTTTTACTACAATATATGTATTTTGTCCATATTGAGTATCACGTCAAGGTTCCCGATGTGTTTACTTCTTAGATATTACGAGATGCGTCGGTCGTCGGTTACCGAATGTCGTCTTCGTGCTTGATAACCCATAGATAAAAATCCCCATTTCAAGTGCAGCGCGATTGAGGTGTTGAACCAACTGTTATTTAACATCCCAGCGTTTAAACCACGGAGGTTATGTGTAACTCAGCAGTTTACATTACGAAAAAAGTGCCAAGGTGTAACGATTTCAAATTTGATAATTTTTTGTGCAAATTGACTATAAAGAAAAGAAAGAAAAGACGTTTTTAAATTGTGTGTTTTAAGAGAACTAGTGAAAATGATAGCGTTAGTGTGGTGTATATTTGAAATAGTAAACGATATTGCGAGGAGAGCGAAACCATACGTGGAAAAAAAATGCCCGGAAACCCAATTTAGAGGCCTTTCTAAACAAAAGAAAAGGAAACGAAAACGACGACGTAAATGTCATAGAGGTAAGCTGAAACACGATATCATTTTCAAAAAATATAAGTAAGTACTACACACATAAAGGCTCAAAAGTCTACCTACTCAGATGATCAAAAATTTCCTGGTAGATTCAAAAGAAATTGACCAGAATCGTTTACATATTATCTACATATACATTATACATACAATATACGTCTTCATTTTACCAATTCATAACAATATGTCTGATACATGGAAACGGATTAAATTCAAGGTTTTAAATACTTTAAAGGCAGTCTTGCGTTTCTCCTGACACGACATTTATTAATTACCAAGGTTAAAGATGATGTAAGGAAATCATACTCAAGTTTCACATCTTGGTGGTTCGGGAAAAACACTCACAAGAAACGCTACTACAGTGGAATTCCAGAATGCGCGACATCTAGTAGCGATATCAAGTATTAAGTAATAAAACGTCATTGTGGCCTTTGTAGTCTGTTGTGTTTGTCTATGTAGATCACGCTAGATGGCGTTAGTAAGGGAACTAATTGCTTTACGAAAACGAAGTTTCATTGGGTCATGTTCATTTATTCTACTTCGATGCAATGACTATTGAATTTAAAAAAGGTCGCATTCTATCAAATAGTTATGATCGTGGAATAATGTTGTCTGACTTGTAGTTGCAGTTACTAGCCGACTGAACCGTTAGTCAGCATTATCAAAAGTAACGATAGCCAATTTGGGACATAGTTAACTGTTACATAGAAGAGTTATGGAACCATTCCCACGCACGACTAAATTTGAAACTTCCGGGTGTAACGTTACGTAGTACTAAATTTCAAGCATTCTGGGGCTCTATTCGAAACGTTACAAAGGGAAAAGGAAATTTCCTACCCCTACTGATATTGGGAAATAAATGTCTATGTCTACCGTCATAGCGTCACGGCGCTCAAATTAAACTTTAAATCTAGCTACTTAAAGTTCAGCTTCAACGCCGTGACGCTTTGACGGTAGGGATATGGAATTTCCCTTTTCTTATGTAAAGTTTCAAATAGAGCCCCTGATATTGGTAGCATTTCTGCCCAACCGTGTATATATCATTGAGAAAAAGGCTACAGTTAGCTACGGCCATTTGGTTTGGTCTGATCCTACTCATACTCATACTCATTTATTGATAATAATAGATATTACATGTCAAATTGGTACATTATACATTATCACTTACATGCATAGTTATTTATTTTTAAAAATACTGTTTATAATTTTGAGGTACTTACTACAGATACTTTATTACAGTTGCCTTATTTGCATAGTCACGCGACCCGGACGATGAAATTTTTCGCCACTTGACCCAGTTTTCAGCTGAACGGGTTATTTCACGACCGCTGTTGATATTTTCCATTTCCGATGAGGGCTGATTTCATGGGTCATTGGCCAGCACTCAGCAGTTCACGCCAGTAAAGTTGATAGGTTGTGGTTGTGGCAAATTATCTCGAGCTAGTGTAAATTACCTATATGCATACCTACTTGATTGAACAGTTTTCAACGTCATTCTTTTCTGTGGGTTTCTTGTGATGAAAAACTATTTATGCATGTTTAGTTGAACTATTTTCGGTTCAATGTTGTTCTGATGGAAGCATTTTAATCAGTGTAGTTAATGTAATAATTTTCAATGTTTTCCTTTCGTCCAATGGATATGTGTGTTTGTTTAGTCTGAATGTGCTGTAAGCTGTAACCCGATCTATTCTTGTGGAATGAGTGTTGTGTTCTTTGAAGATTAGCCAAGTCATTTGCAGGAGCACAAAAAATGATGTGTTAATTAATGATCTTTGAGTCAGCTCAGTCTAAATATGGTTGATAGCACACAATGCTTTCTTGTAGCGATTTAGGGGTCATTCACTTGTCTTTTGATCCCCACGTTGCTGTCTAATGTTGGTACGACTTAGCAAATGTACCGTTTGGTTTTGAACTTGCTAAATGTATACTGTAGGTACTTCACATGCGTATTTAGACCACTCCATACCGTTAGATACAATTTGATCTTCTTAACTTACTAGATCGTATTTCGTATTGAAAATACTGTAACTGAAATTCAAGAAATGTAGAATACAAATGTGCATCTTTTCTATATTCTACTTACTTTGGAAAACTCGTAAATTAGAACAAAATTCTAACCTCAACCACAAAATGCACTTTCCACACAATATTGAACCCTCTTTTCGATGTTCAAATTGCTTATAAAATGGTAATCGATTTTGTTATTAGGACATTAGATTTAATTAAAAGCCACCGCCCGCATGACTCAGTGCTTTGGCATCTGTTCATTGTTTGAGGACCTGATCACGATCAGAGGGAATTTGCTGTATATACGTTACATCGATCCTGAAACATCTGGCTGTTTTTTTTATCTATACCTATAACTTATGGTATTTGTTATGCACCCTCCCGCCATGGAGAGGCGATTGTTTGTGATCGTGTGACGTCGAACGCTGTGAAGTTGGCCGCACGTGCACGTCAGTTGCGCGCGCAGCGCTTGCGCGATAGACGGTTATACGGCGGTGGTGCAGTCGTGATCCGATTAACAACGTCAGTTTTATACTTACACATTACAACAAGATTATCTCTATCGATTGTGGCAGTACATTATCGCTTGATTTGGACAGTGACTTAACAACACATCTTGATGGATTTAACGATTTTTAAATTGGTTTCATACTTTGGAATTCCGCCTTCATAATGCAATTTAAGTTTCGCCATTGCGCACTGTTCGACCTAAATGTTACCTTGACTATTGTACTTAAATGCTCTTTTTTTTAAAGCGAAAGTATCAAGATGTGTCCGCTCGCGGGTCGTGGTATACCAGGGGATTAATCCAGGTCTATATGCGTCCCGTTCCCGCGCTCCCGAGTCCCGGCACGCGGCTGAGTTCGGACCGCTCCCCCCGCGAGCCGCCGGCTCATTCACGCGAGCCAATATTTGGATCGGGATAGCGTGCTCGCAGCTGTCAAATCAAGCGATACGCGCTACGCCAACAAAATAATCCAATAATCATTTTATTTCACGTTGCAGTGTCTTTACTTGTGTTTTGTTACGTGCAAAAACAATGTGAACAGTGGTTGTTAATAAATTTTCTTCACTTGTATCCTTTTTGACTCAATTAATCGATCGAACACGTAAAATGTGAGGTGATTTACCCTCGATGTGTTAGTGCCAAGTGATGAAGGTGCCTCGTTTGCGCTTGCACCAGCTCGCACATTCATAAAGGATACATTGGAACAAGAAAATGCGGATCAAAGCCCTCACAGACCTTCGCCCGAATGGTAAATATTCGAAATTCTTTAAATACCCAATTAAGTTCTTACCCTACCCTCATTATCTAAGAAAAATAATGAATTCACCTACGTATATTTAAGTAGAAATACTAATTATCCCCTTCAATACGAAAATCTCCGTAGAGTTTGTAAGTCGACAACTCAAACCCGTCATAAGTCTTCAATTTATTATTACACGGTTCTATACTGACTGTTCTGATTCCTTGACACCTTCCTCAAATTGTCGGTAGTCTGTAGACGGTATAATTCGAGCCATGTCCTCTTATTAGAGAGGCGTACCTAACATTTTAAATTGCGATGACTGGTCGGGCTCGGGCGCGATTGCCAGACGAGGTCGCCGTTTCATCACGAGCATAAAACAATAAACCCGGATCATATCTAACATATGGACCCGATTGTTTACATCAACCACATTTAAATTCAAGATTTAAATATGGTGGGAAGAAATTTTCGAAATCCCATAAATAGCGTATTAATTTGATATCGAACTCGATGTCTTGTCTCAGTAACGCACTTAGAATGAATACCTACCTAATTTTATGTATGTATAGGTACTTACTACTTCTAGGCCCAGAACCTCTTGGGGCGAGTGGAGACTTCGTGCCCAACAGTGAGACGTAAATAGCTGTTCTCGTGGTGATTGAGGATCTAGCTAATTAGATTCCGTTTACGTTTCATCATAAAAGGCAGAATATCATCGTAACATTCTAGAGGCAAAATCCACTAACCTAAACTAATAGGTGCGAAAAAATGTATTTACCAAGTGTCAAGCCTATATGATAGATGAAGGCCGAGTCCAAACAAGCAATATGGAGCAATTGCTATTTTTCTTATCATATTACAAACGACGAAGTTGATAACCAAGAAGTTTTTAAATGACCTACATTTTCCGCGTTACTAAAAGTACATTAAATACCCCTTCTCGTATGTAACCGGAAAATTATGTAATTTTAAGCAATAATTCCTTATTTGTTCTTTTATGCTCAATTATTATTATTTGGCAAAATAACTCTTTCCAGTTGGCCTCAACTTTTTTGTTTAATACTTAAAACAAACAAATAAAATAAAATATATCCGACAGCGTATGGGTTATATACACACTTTTAAGTATGAGTTAAAGTTATAAATTTTTCCTGTGGACACTTGGACATTCCAAAGTAAACCTCACGGCACTTTACACTTTACAATATACATGCAGCTACATATTTAGAGGAAGTAAGTACCTATAAGTCTCGATAAACATAGCAATATTTCGGAGGCAATTGAATAGCAAACTAAAAATCATTATGGCCAGCTTTTGAGTATGCCCAAGCGGAGGCCTATGTTGGGCAGTTCCTGGCAATTTTATAGCCTCTCAGCCTTTGTGAGCTTAATTCCAACGATCAAATTGGATCAGGTACTTATTCACTACGCTATCTACGTGTGAAACCGTTTCGATTAATCTAGACTTAAACCAGGTTAGTAGATTATTTAAACGCATTTTCAAGACCCAACACAATGAATCTCGGAAGTATGCCTAGCTGAGAACGAGGATGTTATGGAGTCTTTTGTGGTTCATCCACAACCCATTATTCGTTTAGCTGTGTATTCACTGTTGGTCGAAACATTCAACCCGCCTATTGTTACACGTTTACTTTTCAAATCGTTATCATTATCACAGGAAATGCCTGATGATCTGCTTATACAACCGTTCTTCCTTTAATAGGTACGTGTGTAAATGAATATAATACATAAACATGTGTTTCAGGAAGTTTATAATTTTATACGCGTTGGATGAATCGCCAGTAGGATAAATATCGTGTAGGCGTTAATGCGAAAGTATCGATTTCACGCTGCTTTGATTATTTTTATTAAAATATTATGTTGATTTCTTACAATTATATTTAGTAAAAAATTGTTTTTCCAGATATGAGACCTAGCTAAGTAGATCGTTTTTAGGCAACCGTAAACCCCGATATTGCTAATTTCGTCCAAATCTTTAGAACCGTTTCTGAAATCGTTTGTATAAATAAATATCCAAGATGAGCTATCATCGTTTAAGGTAGGTATTAAAGTAGGTATTTAAAGAACCTACCTATAGAAATTTAGATTTTTGTGATAATGACATTCATAGTAACTAATTGGAATATCTCATTTCACTATTGTAAATTTAAATATTTTAGTAAAAAAGTCTATCAGCTGCTTGGAAAAGACATAAACGCGTCATTTATGTACCTACGAGTAGATAAAACAAAGTTTTAAATTAAAATTACTAGACTATTTTATATACATCACCTTCGGAAATTGCAATAAAAATAGATTGCTTTGACATAATTGCGACGCGTGCTCAAGTTCAAGAATTTCGAAGTCCGCCCCTTGATTGATACTGCACTTGCACCCCTGTCTGGGGGCTTTCTTGCCCGATCGATTCCTCCCGACTTCTTTTACAACTGCAAGATATAGATGTATACCTACACGCTAGACCTACTCTCACTGCACTCGTCTGTTGTAAATCATCATATCTCTTCCGTTAGGTACTGACTTTTCTAAATACTAATAATGTCTGTAGAAGATGTCGCGTCTGAAACTTGAAAATTAAAAGAAACTACCTATCAAGTCGAGGGGAATACGACTGGAGACGACGAGTATGTTATATACAGAGTGTCCCAGGAAGTACCTGTCAAGTTCAGTTTCATTCAGTTCACAAGTTTCGATTTTTTTTTCCGTTTGAAAAACTTTAAATTATATTTGGAAATATGTGTTTTCCTAAACAATTTTAAGTGATAGCGAACAGCGACAGTTACACTTTTGAATTATTTTTGTTCTGATTTGCTAACTTTAATTGGATATATTCACAGCTGCGAGTATATCTTCGTTTCTACGAAATAATAACAAGAAGACAAGATGTCATGTTACGTACTGTACCTCTACATAAATATTATAGGGAACTTTGTAACTAACTTACCTACCTACCCATTTTGATTGTATAAAATTATGATTTACGTTCACACTTCAATATTATAACAATGCTTTTTTATGCTTTTTATGCCCGTGGCGTGGCCCACGTGGTCATCACCGCCATGTTAAACAAAGGTGTTATAACAATGTGGTGACTTTCTGTGCATTCTATAATTTTGTAGTTGATTTTATGCAAGTATAAGTATAACTATTCATATCCCAATCAAATTAGGTCCATAAAGTGTTTTGAGGAATTAATTTCCAGTAAGCTGGAAATAATTGTAATACCTTGATTAAGGACAATCAAATATATGACATAAACTATATTTAGGATACTCATATGATATATTGCAGAACTAAATAATAAAATCATTTAATATATTATCATTTGAATTATTATTGATATATAATAATATCAATTTATCACGTGATTTGTGGTAACATTTTAGTCTCACGAATCGCCTTGAAAGTGAAACTTAAATCTGCAACTGCTAAGAATTCCACGGGGCATTCGTCCGTTAAGCGATCTCGTTTCGACGTTTCTTACTCGAATCAAGATTCGGTTACCGCAAAAAAATCCAGCATAATTATTAATAGAGGGCATTTCAGACGAGTTCGAGTTTCACAAAATGCCAATCACCTGATTTGTATGCATGCAGTGTCTGTATTTTGCCAAATATTTGTATTCCATTTCTTTTTCTTGGCTATAATTATTTAATAACTCGATTTTTGAAAGAATAATATACCCGATTTTTGGAAACGTTAAAAATAGGTACCTCAAAAAGTCTGCAATTTTGTTATTTGCAATTTTGATATAGGACCCAGTGTCACTTTTAAAATTAATACGAAGCTAACGGCACCTCGCATGTTAAAATCCATCAAACCATTTAGGCTACAGAGCATGCCAAAGAAATATACATACATACACTCGAAAAACATAACCCTCCTTCTGGCGCAGTCGGGTAAAAATAGAGCAAATATAATTAATACTAATAAATAAAGTTGTGGCTGGACAGTTCCAACCTCGACATGAAAGGTTGGGATTAAGATAAAGCAAAGGCAAACGAGAAAATTAACGCGCCAAAAACAGTTCTCACAGTTACTTGACAAGGTGGCAAGGTAGCTTGAGGTGAGAGAGTGGTTAATATCCGAACGTACATATCAAAACTCAAAACAAAGATTCTATACCTAACCTTAAGTATGGTACGCAACTCTTGGTAGGTATAGAATTTTTACTCTCACTTGCCTAATTCTTGATTAAGTAGATTGTACAACCTGATGTTTGCTTAGGTCTGATAACGGTATTTATGTTAATGCACAAAATTTATTATGTACAATTTGATTTGAAAGCTTATATGAGTTTAGAGAGTCCGAATCTGACCTCGATGCCCACTTCTGACTACCAGTAATACCTACGGCCTAAGAAATGGAGATGCAATAAAGAAGAAGGCACAATGAGATAAAATAAAAATGTTAGATATTTTTCTTCGTGATTTTTTTTCTTTGATTTTTAAATATCGAGCTTAATAATATAGGACCTGAGCGACCCAGTTTCGCTAGGGGGAAAATAGCTAAAACCGAGTTTTCTCAGATAGGAGACCAAAGCTAGATCGATTTGTCGCCACCGTAAAACCCCTATATTCTAAATTTCGTCCAAATCGTTGGAGCCCTTGGAGCTGAGATCGCTTGGATAAATAAATAAATAAACTAAACAGATGAATCAACTTTAGCGCGTTAAAAGTATAAGATGTAATCTAATTTAATCTTTATATCACGTGCTCAAGAAAAATGGCTCAGATACAGCGAAAATGAAGTGTAATTTTCTTCACAAAGTTGTTTGCTAAGGACAGACTGAAAACGGCCTTGCCCCTTATAACCGAAGAGGTCGTCTTTCTCTCCGTTCCCTTAGCTTTTTCTTAGTAAATTAACCACAATATAAAATTAATAATGATAAGTAACTGTTGGCCGCTTCTCCATTCACGTAGATTAGAATTTGCAATGGTATCTAGCTACTTTTAGTTATATACTTAGATCTAATTATCTCCATATGTCCATACCAAATTAATTACAATCGGTCCAGGTGTTTACGTGAAGGAAAGGACGTACAAACAAACATACCTACTTACTTTCACATTTATAGGTGACCTCATATTAGTTTGGAAGTATGGATCCAAGTTATACTTTATTTAATGAGTTTCTAATTATTTGTCTAAACATAGGTAAGTACCTACTTGAAATAAAAAATGTCACCCTCACCCAATTATTCCCATCGAAATTCCTGATGGCGAGGTGTGCGTAAAACGAACTTTTCCTTAATGGTGTCTTAACATGAATCCCTAAAATTGACCCTTGAAGAACCATATAAACTGGTGGGTTGGTGTGGTCTGATGATGTCATGATTTATGGCGTCACTTTAACGCTGCTTTTGACGCCTTTTCCACTATTCTACCTATTCATGCAATTTAAGGAACACCACATGCTTGAATAACATACTCATAGTCACCGCAGTGCATTCAAATTACTGGAGTAAAACCGGATTCCTATTTACCGAGTCTCCAAAAACAAAGGTAAAAGTTCGTAGCTGCGTAACCTTTCCATTTACTATAGTGCCTATAGATCTTATGTATGGCTTTCCTCCTCCTATCCTTTTCCCGAGCCGCGATGAGTCATCCAGTGCGTGCCTTCCAGGAAAAACTCGACAGATTAACGCCTCGGGCTACATTGGGGATACTTTACCCCTGTGGCGTATAAATCTTCAATATCACCGCCACAATTCTCAAGCCAATCGGATGATGAGATTTTCTTTCCCATGTCCACTTTTATTTTGATATACTAAGATGGTTCATTACATGATTTTCTATCGCATTAGCCGTAACCTTTTTAAATGCTACAGGTTGTTGCGTGCAAACATTTTAGCTATATCACAATATAGTCCAAAGTTTCAAGGTCAGCTTTTGAACGCTATGAAGCAAAGCTATTATTAGCTAAGCCATTTAGTACCCTACCATGGAGTTGTACATATTACATTTATGTATGTTGTGAGATTAGTGGCTTGATCACGTTACTTAATTAGACCTGTAAAACGATAGTGATTTAATGGTAAGTTAACGAACAGAAAGTTGGCTTCAGTTTCCAATGAGACTTTCCTGGAATCCGACTGCCTGGGGTGGCCCGGATTAGGCCACCGACCCCGCTTACCCTCTGTCTGCGTCGATACATTTTAGTTACACCCTTGTTTTTATGGTGCCACGTTAGAAGAAGGTGCGTGTTACTAAAACGGCTAATGAACGTTTATTATTTAGCTTTTGAGCGACGCTAGCTTCTCTTAGATTTTACCATCTTCACCCTTGAACTTAAGTCTAGATGTATTCTTTTTTTCTTTTAAAACGCACCTTTTATTAAAGCCATAATTCATGTAACTAGATTAGACGTGATAAAAGCCTGTCTCGACGCGATTTTAAGTGATGGGGGAGCGAGCATCCCTCTTTGCGTGCTAAGCTCGGCAAAATTAATTTTATTCCCTCTCCCCGAGTGACTAATACCCGCATTGACACGACACATTCATGATATTAAGCGATTACACCTAATCAAATTCAGTTTTGAACGCTGAAATCCAATCCGTAGAAGTTTTCGCTTCTGCAGACAATAAATTTTGAACTCGGATAGTCTGCTGGCTCGGTGCCCACTTTTCCCTGCGATTTGACTACCCGCCCCGACTTGGATGAACATTTTGCAGTCTACGTCCAGGACGGCAATAACCTATTAGTTTTATTACTCTTTCCAACGATATACAGTAGCCAATCGTAATTCAAGTTGAAGCAACTGCGGCACCAAAGGATGTCCTCAAAATATACATATATAGCTTGGTCAAGCAAAAGGTTGTGCCGATTCTAAACATGTTTTTAAGATTTTTTTTTCGAGTTGGTAAAAAAATGTAGTATTGCCCTGTATGGAATTGATGGTGTGAGCGATACCTGAATCTCATTACAATTTTTTTACCAACTTAAAAAAACATGTTTAGCATCGATTCTGTGGGTAAAATATATCGTCACAACGTTTTGCTTGGCTCCGTATTGGCAAAGTACAATCAGGTGACGAATATGATATTCTCAGAGTCAATTTTGTCCACCCAATTTTCCAATGTTGCTACTAAAAAACTGAAGCACCAGCACCACTAACTGTTATGCTGTATGCCGCACGGCGAAGCACTCATTGAAACAGAGTGTATTATTGCTTAATCGGTGCGCCGCTGCGCGCGCATCTTCGGCCTTTTCGGGTTAAAGAAAGTCGTGATGTTAAAATCACGGTTCAAGGTTTAATTAATACAGCAGTCTATTGTTACACGGACTTTCCATATTAAATTAGTCAAAGTGTCGCGCAACGCGAGGAAAGTGTTCATTATTTCCCAGTGTCTCTAGATGACTGATAACAGTAGGTATAAGCTGAGCCATTGTGCAGGTGATTGTCTGTACAGACATAAAGCACGACTGAAACAAAGCCGTTCAAACAACCTTGTTATCGAGCAGACTAATTATCAAAGTAAAAAGTGATCATACGCAAGAACATTGTCATGCGACGCTATTGTTCCCGTATTTTACATGAATATTACTTACTTAGTTCTTCCATTACAGTAAGTGATTGACCGATGATTTTATTGTCTACATAGACGTATACAAGAAATTTTCAGATGTTTGTTTAGTAAGTTTAGTCGGAAATAAACTATATATCTACTTTACCTACTTACTATATTTGCATAGATCACTCGCACGTCTAGCTTTTTTTTTTATAGACTATTAGAGTATCCTACTGCTTGGCAAAGATCTTATTCCGCCTCTTTAGTGTGAAATTAATTCTACACAAAGTTGGGAAAAAATATGCTATAACATTCTCATGATATAAGTATGTATATCATCGCATGAGCAGTTATTACGGTGAGATAAAAATACTGCAAAAGAATTCGGCACCTACCGACACGGCGATGGAGATCAGACAGTGTTAAGTGCCTGACACGCGTTATTAGGTGCGAACCTCTTCTTCAATGGGCCTCTCATCCGAACATCTTTCATAAAAGCGGTTGGATATATTCAAGCGGTGTTATACATCTTCATCCTGTATGTTAAAAGTGGCATTGCCATGCTGGTGGAAACACGGATCCCATTAAACAACATAAAGAGCTTTTGTCCTTACACATAGACATTAGACGATTTCATCGAATTTTAAAATGTTGCTGGTATTTTCGAACACTCCAATTTCGGTGTTTTGTACTCAACTTCATGCGGAAATGGCTTTCTTTGTTTCGGTCCGGTCGAGTGATAAACAGACAGCTGGTTACAATGCGAGACAATTTTCCTCGTCGGTACTTCTTGCTTAATTAGCGTTGAGTCCACGGCCCTCGTATCTGCATGTATAGGTACGTATATACGTATATATACGTACTCACAAGTAATTTCATGTCATGGCCGCTCGTTACATTCCATAGGGGACTTGCATCCTCATAATACTATGTATCCTTCTTTTCTGTCTATACGAATCTAAGGTAAATAAAAAATAAAATATGTAACATTATGATATCAGATCGTAGTATTGAGAACACATCTGTTTTCAAATTTAGATCACTCCTGAAACTTTTGGACTGTTCCTACTCATATAGTGCCAAGTTTCGACTGCGGGGGCTACCGTCTTCTCGTGTGAATAATATTTATTTTAAGTGACTCATTAGTATTCTTACCTATTTTCTGTTCCATCATTATGTTTATTGAAACGGTCCAAATAACAATCGGTCAAGGCTCAATTCGAGAACGATCGCGACTCGCACAAGACTTTTAAATCATCACTTGTAACCATACTGTCCACTTTTTATTAGATGTCAAGTGGCCATTTTAGTCTCTGAGTAGGTACTGTACATGGCACGATGATTCATTAAATGAGATCAGAGTCTTATTGCTTGCATATTGGCCGTAAAAAATAAGTAACACACATACGTCCATACTTAAGCAGTTTATCAGCATAGATTTCAATACTTAAAGAACGTTTACATTACATGTCAATTAGGTAGTTAAATAGTTACCAACGTACATTTCTTCAAGGTCCTGTTGTATTATTTATGTTATCCAATTTTCAGAAATGTGTTTGTGTCATTTTATTGTGCAACTGGCATTAAAGTGGTCATTACAGGTGTGTAATTGGAAACCTATTTGTTTTATTACTGTTCGCTTCCTTCAAAGCGATGGCATACAAGTGAAAGTCATAATGGAACTCAAACGGAAGTGAGCATTGCGCAAGGCGGTGTCCTCCGACTGCATGGAAATTGTCCTCTGCGACCACTCATGTACCTAAATAACATAACATAAGATGATTGGATGGAAGACGTTTGGTAACCTAAGATTGTAAAATAATTAATGAACACTAAAACGATTTGCAGAAATAGAAAGTGAAACTAATAAAATGCTAATAAAGCAATAAATAATACCAGTTAAATAATACCATAAACAGGCAGTGAGGCTGACTGTCAACTTGTTTTGGCGCTGACAGGAATAAAATGTAGGGTGTATGTATATTTCTAACAATATAATACAGTGGTCATAAACACAGCTCCATCGTGCCACACAAAACAATTTTGATGCATCTCTGGGTTTAGCAAAAAAACTGCGGCCGTGACATGACAGCAGTTTCGCTTCCGAGTTTTTGCTCGAGTCAGCCAAATTGCACCGTTCCCACAACACTGGAAAAGTAACGAATTGGTTTTACAAACACCGACAGAACGGTTTTCTTCGGTGAAATTTGAAATTATAGATGAAAAAAAAAGCCACTAGAGATGTTGTTACGAATTGGAAAACTCTGAGAGTATAACGCCGGGTTCCTATAGGTACTATTATACGTATCCACCTCAAAACGCCCTGTTTACGCTATGGATATTTATAAAAAGACAGATTCTCTATGTCCGAAATATCGATTTCTAACCATCCGTAGCCAAAACGAGGCCAAATTATGGATATAGTCTGATATAGAACCGGGCTTAAGAGAGAAGAAAGAGTGCACTCACGTTCACTATTAAAATTTTCATTTGATTCCGTTTAATAGTAGGGAACGTGCTACGACGGCGCTAGTCTCTTATTTCATACAACATTTCACGTTCAGCATACCCGCCGAGTGCCAAGTGACATTGGGTTGGGGCGTCTAATAATAAACGTTTTGACTGCAAACCGAATAGCAGCGTGTAAGGTCGTTCGGAATAATTAAATAGCGACAAAAATTGATTAACAATATTATTAACGTTTTATTAGGCAGTCTATGGAACAAAAGTGTTAAAAGACCGCGAAGAATTAACGACTTTGCTCGTACCTACGCAAGATAGACTCATCGACACTAAATAAAATAAAATGAAAATGCTTCGTAAACTTCAAAACGGGCAACGAGTAATTGATACATTGAAAGTAAGACATTTACACTCTCAACAGTCCTCAGCTCTCAGAAATCCATTAAATAGAGAGAGCTGGACTGATAAGGACACGGGGCAGGTGATAACTCAGACGGGTCTAACCACTATACGAGCCTAGACATGTGCAGAAAAACTCCCCGCACGACTTTCTACTAATATTGATGCGGTCACCATACTGCTTAGGGACCTAATTAAGGAGACACTTTATACGGGATTTTATGGAGTCGTGTGGAACCTACTCTTTATACTACGAACAACAGTTTTAGGACACGATTTCGAATGTTGCCGTATCTGGAGACATACTAGTACGGTACGAGGTACGAGTACGAGTAGTATAGCTCTCCGCCTTTGTCATTAGTACTGTTGTGTAATGATAATGAATGCTCATGCGTTGGCCGTACGTATCCGATATGCCCGTGCAACAAGTGCCTATGTAATATCTTTTGTTTTTATTCGGCTTTCGCTAAACACAATGGGCGAGCACCGACACCCACCGTGGAAAGTGTTTGCCTACGACACAGTTACATTACTTTGACATCGGTGAAAGTCGCCATTTTATGTGTGTTGCCAATTTTTGGCAACTTCTAGTCAACATTTGTAGAGGGCGTTGCCTAAGCGCCGGCTATCCGTAAACAATGTCATGCTGTGGAGGATAAAAATATCTCGAATATTTCCGTCTCGATGTCGACGGCAGATGCTAAATAATTAACTTTTTAAATTCTTATTCTCCAATAAGATTGTAAAAACTTGAACTTTACGACAGGTGTTCTTTACCGACGAAATGTTGTTTTCGAACTGTCATGCGTCAATTGAAAGCAAAAAAAATGACTAATTGGAGTCGTTTGATACGAAACCATTACCCCATTCACATTAACTATTACTCAATCGTGCATAAAAGTATTCTATTGTTGATGTCCAACTGACGTGGGAAGAACAATCCGTTAGTTGTCTATCATATCATTAACAATTACTGTGAGCACTGTGGCGATAAATAGAAATGGATACTCAAAGGCATCATTCTAATTAAAGATGGAAATTACACAGCACTGATAAACGTTTATTTATGATGGCTGCATTGGACCCGAACCGTAACAGAGTAGCTTAGTATTTGTTATGATGTTATTTAAGCTCCATTGTTTACTTTACCATTGAACAGGACCCGTCTCTGAAAAGTCAATGAGCCTATTCATGTGTGCTGCGCTTGCGCCCGCATGCAGTGAAAGCAGTGGCCCTTTTAATTGCTGATGGGTTATAAATGACCCATTCATCGCATGATTCACTGCAGGTTATACAAACATTGACCACTGTAAAGATACAAAATAAATCTATGAAAGTTAAATCCCAATAATAAATATGTAAAACGCTAACTTGACATTATTTATATTTTGTTACTAAGAGTATTAAGTACCTACAACAATAAAGTAAACATTATTGCCAATGTTTGGCGCTAAAAAGTACATAAAACGCACTTATCCTAACATGTCCTAACGGAGAAGTCAGAACATCACATAACTCACCACAAAGTGCGTTTGTCCTATATTCACTTTGTAAGGCACCCAGAACCCTTTATGCAAAAGTACTTGAGTTCTCGGTTTTTCCTTCAGGCTCACAACGCATCCTTTCATGGTTCATGCTTCGCTGCCGCAAACTCAGTAGATTTTCTTATGCCATACAGTCGCTTTTCATTCTGAATTCGTGTCTATGCTCCACGCAGCAGGTTTCAGAAAGGGCTGCGTTGTTTGTAGACGGTATGAAGCCGTAGCGAGGTGAGCAACTGGCTCACAAAGAAGAGTGTCCTTCAGGCAAGCTCCATTCAGAAGGACACGCTTGCTGGTGTTCATTTCAGTCGTTAACAAACCGTCGACCGTTGTGCTGATTACTGCCATTTCTGTCTTATTAGTTGTCTTTATTTGTTTTTAAAAAGGTGCGGTAAGTTTAATTTGTTATCCGAAAAAGAATAAGAATTTACTCATTAGTTTATAGTTTATTTAACTTAAACAGAGATATACTACTAGTAATCGATAATACCGATTACTTACCGATTATTACCAATTGCACAACACAACTGGTTATTTCGGAAGTTAGAGATTAGGCGGGGATGTCGTCGGCGTGATGTATTACGATCTAATGACTTTATCTATTCATATAATACCTAGATTAACGCACTCACATAACACACTACACGGCTTTCTATAAGTTTCTTACGTAATTATTACTTAATTCCGTTTATGATTATTGATTCGCTTGAATCTTGATATGTTTGATGTTGGTGTCTCGTAAATATGATCTTATGTCGGAAGCTGGAAATTAAAGATAAAAAATATGATGCACACTCACATAACAACAATCCTTATTATGATCAGGATCACACAATACAAATAGAAGAAATCTGTGAAATGTAGCAACTGAAAAGGTCTCCACTCAGCATGGGAATTACATTAAATTGTAACTTTACTTAAGTAGATCTTCAAATCAATGTAAGTTTCCTTTCATGTCCCTGTTGGAAAGTTAATTTCACTTTCCTACTTCATGGTAACTGATCATTCCATTTGGTTGCCAACTTTTCTCATTTCATTAGTTCGTTCTATGTTGCTGCGTAATATTGAGTTCATTTTTCACCCTAGAGCCAAAAAGCGAGTTTAAATATAGGTACATATTATTATTGATGTTGTTTGTAATGAATATATTTTTTTTTCAGGTAAGTGACGATTCATGTTCAACCCAAACCTGGATTATGTGTAAGTTCAAACAAATTTATAACAGAATTCACAAAGTTTGAATACTTACGTAATTTTGTACGTCGAGGTTCTGTGTAATTATAGGTACGGACAACATTTGTAGACTGAGAACCGCGAGTAGGTATATAAATAAATCAAAATAGTAACACTTGGAAAGTTGGGGAAAAAAAGCATTTTTGAAATTTTCGTTTTACTACGTTACATCACGGTTTCACAGTCCAGATCGTCTTGATCGTAATTTTGTAAACGACAAACGGAAGATTGGCCCGGTTGCGTCCACGCTTTGTGGAGCAGTCGTAAGTTACCGTCTTCCAATGTTTAGTAAAACTAGGACGAGATAGGTTGCGGTATCATTTCGATTGTCATTTTGGCCGTGCGACGAACAGCGCCGGCTTTGAGTGGAATGCAAATGCAACGCCACAATCAATGTGACGATAAAAATCTTTATCACGCATGTATTGGTATACCGAGAAACAGCCACAAATATATGATCACTGGTTTCTTTATCTGTGTTGTGTTTTCCATGTAGACATTTCACATATTGTTATTACAACAACAATTAAAAACAATAAGATTATAGTTAGCAATTTTTAAATATAGGTCCCTACTATATCCAGATTATAGTTTTATGAATATTGTGATATGACATGAGATATTAACATCTGTGATGTCGATATGTGCTGCAATATTATCAAATATAATAATTCTTATATAACTGCCATGTTTACTCAAGAAACACGTACAATAGATTATCTTCAACTAAGTGAAGTGATTACTACTTTCACGCAATCGACCGCGTAGGTTGAAGCGAGGTTTGAAAGGGTACAACTAATGATGCCTATTTACTCGTGCTATGCTGTACCAGAAAGTACAAGATTATTGTACTTGCAAACATGTGCTTGTACGTTGCTTGTATTTTGTATACAGGCTATTAAACGCACTGGCTTTCTCTAATTACTTAAGCTAATAAAATTACCTTTGATGAGGAATTAACGGGTTTTCTATACGGGTAATCGAAAATATGGAAATTTAAATTCATCAATTTAATTCATTCAATTTCATTTCATTGGTAAATAATCTATATCATCATACTTATATACGATACGGGGTCAAGCAAAACGTTATGACGATATTTTACCCACGAAATCAGCTATTGATTCTAAGCATGTTTTATATGTTTTTAACTTATTTTCAGTTGGTAAAATAAAGTATAGGATTCAGGTATCGCTCACACCATCTATCCCATACTTTTACTAACTTGAAAAAAAAAACACAAAAAAACAGTTGCCTTTTTTAGTAACACAATAATGACTTTAATTTAATTGAGTAATAAAATGACAAACTGATTTCATAGTTTTTCAAACCCCTTCTGGTATCTCAATCGAAATTTTAACCTCACCATTAAATTAAAAATACTAAAATTGAGTACTAAAATAACTTTAAATTAAGTGTTGCGGAACATCAGTTAACCCAAACGTGAGGTTCGAAGCCACAAACCACTTCTAAAAAAAGGAATTCGGAACGGAATTGCAAAGTGGTTTCAAAATTTTGTGTAGATTAAAGGTGATGGAATATTTCATATTTTTGCCATCTCTAGAAATCGGGAATAGGTGCATTGCTTCCTTAATGTGCTAAATGTAATGTAATGTAGCTACCTATGTATAGCAAATCAAATTATTCTAACCTAACCCTAAAAGCTAAAAGGCAGTCACAGTTTAAGGCAAGCCACAGGAATTCCTGTGATCTCATTTTAGCTCCAGCTGAATTTATTACTTTCTTTAACGGCCCGTAAAATTGGTTTATTTAGGATTTATCCGTGGCCTCTCGCGTCAATCATACCAGGTAGGTAGTAATCTTGAAAAAAAAATGCAGTTGACACAAGCAAGGGAACTAGGATTTCTCATATCCAAAATAAGGATAGACAGTCCTTATTTTTGCTAGAGAGCAGATTACTCGTATAGTGCAATTCTAAGACGCGCGCGCACTTTATACATTTGCGCGCCTCGCTCATACATGTTCACGATTGAACTGGGCGCGGTCAGCTATCTCACTTTATTCGTCTAACGAGGGGATTAACTAATTCACTAACGGTGACTTTTTGACGTCTTGAACAACAGGTTTATCCGTGAAGCGATAGACAGATTCCTTTTCCGTTCTCTATAGAATCACTTATTGCGCTCGAATAGACGCCCAGGTCGATCTCGTAATTGTGCCATTGCTGGCACGGAGATAACTAACTCGTCGGCTGATACTCCGGCGCTAAGGCCATCGCATAATCTGCTGCATTATTTGATGATTACCGTGGGAAGAAAAATCCGGTCTGTATATGTGTACCAAAAAAAAACCAACACGTTCATTTGAAATATGGAATGTCGCCAAACGTAAATGTGCGAGAGGTAGTACACAGACAACAACTGAAATTGTGTGCAAAAGGACTAGATAAGGAGAGCTCTTCTACCATCTAAAGTCCCGCGCCTTCAGATTTCAAAACGCTTCAAGTTTTTTATTATTATTTAAAAAGCACCACCAACACTCTCAACGCATAGTTGATGGCTGTCTCAGCACGCACACATGTGTTGAGATTGTTGGTGGTGCTTTTTAAATACATTTAAGCGTTTTGAAATGTGAAGGCGCGGGACTTTAGATAGTAGAAGATCTCTACTTACTATACGATTAAGGATAACCTAACCTGTCAAAGAAATGTCTTGGGTAGGTCGCAAAAACGTTCACGCTCATGCCCTTTCGCTGCTCATCCATATGGATCGTCTCGCCTGCGGAATGGCGTTCATTGTCCACGCCGACCGGCGAGCCAGCTATTTATACGCCCCAATCAACTCCCACGACGGGATATTTACCTCTATAACTATTGAATATCCTTTTGCTCGCGCTGTGAGTTTATGTAATCTTAAATGTCATGCATTCACGCAACCGTCGAACTCATCACTGCGTTCCTTAGGCCCGGTTCCTTTATCCACAAAACGTCTGGTTTGGCTATACGGATAGTTAAAGTTTGACATTTGCGCTATGGAATCTGTAAAATTGTAATCATCCGTAGCCATAACGCAATAGCCCATGCGTTTTGTGGCCATATACCTAGGAACCGGGCGTTATTAGCCAAAGAAAATAACTAGCTTTGGTATACACAGATATAAAATAAATACATAGGATATGATATCGTGTGTGTTATTTTCATTTGACATTGGAAAAAGAGACGGACAACAACAATAACCAGTGCATAAATTCGCAGATCACGTAATCGTACCATAAAATATTGCTCAAGAAGCATTTAAAGAGAAGTACCTATGCCACCATTCTTGATCATGACGCTAATAACTTACTCTAGCTCGAGACTTCAAAATTGATTGAGCGTTTGTGTGTTCTGGTGGGTGCATTCGGATTTAGAAAGTCAATGCGGTGTTTGCGGCTAACGTCGATCCGTTGTTGTGTTGTGGTCAACGACTTTACCGTTTACCCATCACTTGTCGCGATAAATTTTTTGTTTTTGCTAGAGTACCTACTATTACTGGTTATTGATTTTGCTCTCCATTATCGTACCGTTCGTTAACGGGATTACCATTGCACCAAACGTGTCTGACGATAAAATAGTGACTGTGTTAGTAAATTTAGTTTAACGACAGCTTAAATAGGCAGTCAATCAATCGGTTAAGGAACCTTTTTTCACGGATTTAGTAACTATAAATTACTTGTGGGTGTAGCAAGGCTAAATTTGTTTCAACGACTTCTTAGGGTTGCTTGTGGTTTGTCTTCAATAACTTTAAATCAAAGATCTCGTTTTATGATTCTCGAGTTTTAGGAAATGAAACGTTATCGATTTATTTAGTATTTAAGACAGTCAGACGGCATGCAAGAGTTGTTCGTGACTCACGCGATTTAAACCTTACCGAACTTCCCCACTGTAAACGTTCGCTCGGAAAGCCATACGTCACGGTGACAAATGCCTAAGAATATACGTACGTAAATCGCCAATGAAACGCCACATGTTTCTTTTGCCGTTCCTTGGATTTATTAAAATAAATAATGCTTATCACAAACAACTCGGTTGATACACTTAAAAGAATGCTATTGTTGTTTTAGACCGTTCCAATCGTATTTTTCTTGTGTCCGTACTTATGACTAACACTTTGCTGTTTTTTGTTGTTTCGGTGCAATTTTGAATGATTTGAAATTTAGATCTATTGAAGAATTTAAATCTTCAAGTTTTACTACAAAAAACATAATTTGAGGAATTGGATCTACGGCAACCCTATTGGGGGCTCCAATGGCGCCAGCTCTTTCTGCGTCAAGTCAAGGACGACCGCTGCGCTGGCGCCGTCTCGCGGTATTGTTAGCTTAGCTGCCTTAGAGACATTCATACACTGCAATTTTCCGAAATAGACTTGCACCGATTTTGAAACCTAGACCGTTTTAAGATTCTATTGTTAATAGCTCATTCAGGACGGGAAAGGGGATATTTGCTCTTTCCTTCAGCTGGTCAAAGTAGGTTTAGCAGGATCTCCTTCCTTTCATTTTACTTTCATGCCGAATCAAGTATCTAACCATCTTCCCTCGTCTCGTTTGTTTTAACTATCTCTCTCTCTCTAAAATCTCTTCGTGTGTCTCTCTGTCCAACTAATTTACGTAACCTATATTGTGTTTGTGACACCGCTGGCTTTCGTGGGCCGAGTAAATATTTCGCTAATTGGAACTACGTCTCGTTCTCGTTAGCATGCAATTCATTCTGTCTTGGCAATTTACGTCAGCCATGCTGTTGCACTTATAATTCTATATGTAGAGCTGTTTTCTACATGCGCATTCTACGGAGAGAGCCTGCTTTTATTTTAAATTGAAAATATTAAATTCGACTCTATTGCCATTTCAGACTGAGCTTTGTACATATACAAAACTAGCTTTTCCCCGCAACTTCGTATGCGCAGAAATATAAAATGTAAAATATCGTTTTTTCCCGTTCCCGTGGGAATTTCGCAAAATCCTTTCTAAGCGTATGCCTACGTCATAACATCTACCTGCATGCCAAATTTCAGCCCGATCCGTCCAGTGGTTTGGGCTGTGCGTTGATAGATCACTATGTCAGTCACCTTTGAGTTTCATATATTTAGATATGGCGCTGCATGCTTTAGGGATTGTAATGAGTAAGTCAGGGAGGTCTACGGCAAGCACAAACGGTGATCGTGTCTCGGCTCAAATGATGAACCTCTGAATATCTCTACTGAGTAAGCAATGTGTATTCTTGGTAAGTACCTACAATATTAAAAGAAGCATAAATGACTAATGATAAGTAGTAATACCGCTTAGCAACATGAGTCAGTATTCGTATTTTCAAGCCGCTTGGTTTAACTGCAGTGAGTGAGTGATACACTGCAACAGAACAGAAGCTTAGCCCTATAGGGCTGGCGGCCGACTTCCAAACAATACCGACCGCCGCAATCAGCAGAGCCGGCCTTTCTGGCGAACAGCTAAGGAAAACGTTAAATGTAGGTCTGACGTTTTAGCGTGAATAATAAATAATAGGCATTTTATCCCTAATCATGAAACCTTTTTAGTTATAGTTAAAGTAATTAATCCATAGTAAGTAATTATCCATAGGAAGTCTGTCGGACCGCCTATTACCTTTTCACGCTTAAACCCCTGGACTGATTTAGATGAATCGTGGTATGAAGATAGTTGAAGTCCCGGGGAAGGGCATAGGTAGGCAGGCTACTTTTTATGTCGGAAAAACGCATAGTTCCCGCGGGAACGCGATAACCTGATTCCACGCAGACGACGTCGCGGGCAGAAGCTACTATTAATATATTTAAAAAATTCGTAGCGTATCTTTATTATACTCGTACCTTCCAATAATGTAGTGAGCGATACCTAATGCAAAGTAAACTTTGCTAAACAAAATAAAATGTCAGATTCAATTCAATAGAATAGACAAACGAGACCAGAAAAAAATTAAGAATAAATTACTTTATATATTCTTTGTATATAATTCACCTAATCCTGAAATCATAATAATTACTTATAATTCAAATAACCCTCCACCGAACTACGTCCACGTGGAACCCTTGTCACAAATCCCACGCTCGTAACAGACATTTTTTCTAAACTTTAATTTACTGATCTTACTGATCTGATGATAGTGTGTTCATGATGGATTTATTTCAATATTTTTAAATCATACCTATTTGTTGCTCCATATTAAGAGTATAATATGTGTAGGTAGTCTAATATAACGTAATATGTCAGTGGGCGAGTTAGATCAGTGTATTTCAACTATCGAGGCAGAGCCAGTTTTGTTTTATTTGACCACAAATTACTAAAAAATCTTTACTGATGTATTTTATTATCGACCGTTCCTGGAGTAATTATCAAAAAATATTTAAAATCTGGTAAATTTGGATATATTTCTCACGCAATTACTTACGTACTTACACTACATAAGTACTTACTTAGTTCTTGGACGAATATAGGGCTGGATGGTTTAATCCCTACAATACTATAATAACCGTAAGAGTAAAAACAATCGAACGAAATGAACGAGAGAATTGTATTGGTTTGCGACAACCTGACAATGGAGTCGATCAGGGTATTGTATTCTAACGAAGGCAGGTCGACGAGACTTACTTAACATGTTATGGATGCTCTGTCTGTGATTGTGCTTCTATGTTACATTAATTAATTGTTAACGATGTTTTTTTTGTATAGTTTAGGCTACGACTGTCGATCAATCAGACTTCAAAATTTGAATTCAACTTTTGGTTATTTTTTTACAAACAAGTAGGATAGTTAGGTAAGGTACTTAAATGGATGTTGCTTGCAGAACTCATAGGTCCGGAATAAGTTAGTAGGCCTCCAACATGGTGGAGTGAAGATCTGGTAATGATCTCAGGAAACGGTTGTTCGATGCATGTAAACTAGCTAAGTACTATTGTTACATGTTACAGTTCCGAATTGCGTAATATTGGGCAGTGAATGACTTGTCGTTAGTTTTAGATGGGATTTCAGCAAAACCTCTAGTATTTACTTGCTAAACTGGTGAAAATAATAAGGAACTATAAACATAATAAAACAGAATTAATTAAAATATTTACTAGGCTCACTGAAACCATAACCGTGACGTGACTTAGTCCTGGCATACGAATTTAAAACTCATTGTTGTTGTTAGTTGCGTATAATGTTAGGCAAATCGTTTGGTATGAGTTATGATACTGCCACTGCTTCAATTTAAATGTTCTGCAAAAAACATTTATTAACATAAATTCAACATTTTAGATATTTATATTTTGTGCTCATTATATTTTAATTAGGCTAACAGAAGTAATTAAACAACACAAATGATGCTGTGTGGGTGTGCCTGTTAATACTATAATTGAAGCCAACGTTTTAAAACATTACGTATTGTTGTGCTCAGTTTTACATACAATCATAATACCTTCTATGACCTTCGACAGTGCAATGTGTAATTTGTTCGCCACCCATGCACTTCCACACAATAAATCAAAAGTAGAGGCTGAAGACATTAATTTTAAAGAGGAACGCCTTTGACATTATTTATTTTCTGCGTAGAATTCACATTTCGCTTAGGCACATCCTACTAATATTATAAAGGCGAAAGTTTGTTTGGATGGATGTATGGATGGATGTTTGTTCCTCTTTCACGCAAAAACTACTAAACGGATTTTAATGAAACTTTACAGTAATGTAGCTTATAGATCAGAATAACACATAGGCTATAATTTATAAAGATATTGCGTGAATTGTCCAAAATATAACGATAAATGTCATTTAAGTCTGAAAAAATTCTGCAATCTGCGAGCTATTCAGGCGTGTGCTGCAAAAACAGTTAGTGCTACATGTATATAATGTATGGTGAAAATATTTATCACAATTTTAGAGAGAGAATGGCCGCACCACCTAAAACGACGCTAACTGCATTTTTCCTGCTTTGCCAAAATGACGCATTTGCAAAAACATTACTTTATGTTGATGTACCCCGCTACTATACATGGAACGTGTCGTTAAAAGAATGGAAACGTCGTTTACAAGGAACCCCTGTCGACGGTTGGCCAGGTGTGAAGGCAGGAGATACTCTTGGGCGCATTTACACAGTGCACGTCAGTAACTTTGAATGTTACTGTTTGCGAATGCTGCTGAATGTAATACAGGGCCCCACTAACTTCTTGGATCTAAAAACAGTTGACGGTCAAGAACTTGAAACTTTTCGACAAGCGTGTGAGAAGTTGGGGTTGTTGGAAGATGATAACCACTGGGATGCCACAATGGAAGAGGCCGTGCTGTGTCGTTCTCCTTCCCAAATAAGAGAGCTGTTTGCACTATTAATAACCACTTGCGGTTTATCTAATCCTCTACAACTATGGGATAAGTATAAAACTGCGTTATCAGAGGATATCTTGCACAGATTTGAAAGGATGAATCAAGTCAACGATGATCTTCTTTTTTTTTTTTTTTTTTTTATTACAAATGGGCTTGCGTTTGACCCTGATCACACCTGATGGAAAGTAATGATAGGGTCTAAGGTGGAACACGCTTACCCAGAAGATGCCTATTCACTCTAGACTTGAATACACCAAGATTATAGGAGCTGGGGAACACACACGCAGGGAGGGAATTCCATAGTTTAGCAGTGCGAACAAGAAAAGATTTAGAGCATCGCTTTGTACGACTCATGGGAAACTCAACCACATGAGGATGGAAACCCTCCCGTCGTCTAGTAGTCCGATGATAAAAGGTAGACGGTGGTATAAGGTCGTGAAGTTCCTGAGCGCACTCTCCATAATACACCTTGTAAAAAACCGACAGACAAGCAACTCTACGCCGATGCTCCAAGCTTTGAAGCTTGGTTCCAACGAGCGTATCGTCGCCAATCATCCTTCTAGCTCGACGGTCTACCGAGTCCAAAGCATCCAGCTGATACTTTGCAGAGCCATCCCAGAGGTAACTACAATATTCCATACACGACCGAACTTGTGCTTGGTATAAATGGAGCAACTGTTCCGGTGTGAAGTACCGCCGCACCTTTGAGAGGATGCCAAGCTTTTTTGCAGCTGTTTTCGCTTTGGACATGACAGACCGACCAAAGCTCAATTTAGAGGATATGTCCATACCCAACAGCTCTAAATGGTCGGACAAAGGCAAAGGTGTATTTTGGAGAGTCATCTATGTTTGAATGAAGCACTGACACTTATAGAGGACAAAATAATAACGATTTCCGGAAAGAAATTGTCCAATTTCGGTATGCCCACACCACAGCGACGAGGAGAGCTGTCGACCGATTTGATTAAAGAACTAAGCTACAATACCGCTTTATTAGATGCCCAGGTCAGCGAAACTGAGCCACGCCTGCTGCCAGAGCAAAAAGAAATTTATGACAAAATATCACAACGAGTTGAGCTTGGTGAAGGCGGCCTTTTTTTTCTTGATGCTCCGGGCGGTACAGGTAAAACTTTTTTGCTTAATTTGCTTCTAGCGAAAATTCGTAAGGACCGTAATGTGGCATTAGCTGTGGCATCCTCTGGGATCGCTGCAACATTACTAAGTGGTGGAAGGACGGCACACTCGGTTTTTAAATTACCTCTTAATCTGGCAAGTGAAGAAACCCCAATGTGCAACATCAGTAAGAGCAGTGCCCGCGGTGCCCTGTTGCAACAATGTAAGCTAATCGTGTGGGACGAGTGCACTATGTCACACAAACGCGCCATCGAGGCGCTTGATCGCTGTCTACAAGACATTCAAAGCAATCGAAAGTTGATGGGTGGTGTGGTAGTTTTATTGGCAGGGGATTTTAGACAGACTTTACCTGTTATCGAGAGAGGCACTGCAGCAGACGAAATTAGCGCATGTCTAAAAACATCATATCTGTGGAACAAAGTTGAAAAGCTTTATCTTACCACTAACATGCGAGTTCAATTATTCCACGATGTCGAGTCAGGAGCATATGCTCAAAAACTCCTAGAAATTGGTGAAGGCCGCCTGGACACCGACCCAGAAGGTATGGTTCTTTTCACACACCAATTTTGTCATGTTGTGGAGTCGGAAGACGAACTAATTGATCAAGTTTTTCCGAATCTGCAACAATATATTTATAACGAAAATTGGTTGTGTGAAAGAACCATACTGGCTCCAAAAAATGAGACTGTTCCGAAAGTAAATAAAAAAATCTTGGACAAAATAACTAGCGAAATATTCGTGTATAACTCCATCGACACAGTTATGTCATCCGATGACACTACAAGTTATCCCGTAGAGTTCCTAAACTCTTTAGAGTTGTCCGGGGTGCCATCACACAAGTTGGAATTAAAGGTAGGTGTACCTGTTTTGTTAATGCGTAACCTGGACGCGCCAAGATTATGCAACGGCACTCGGTTGCAAGTTAACGAACTAGGGAGGCACATTGTGAAGGCCACAATTTTAACTGGAGAAGCCAAGGGAGACAATGTTCTTATACCGCGCATCCCAATCATACCCAACAACTTGCCTTTCAATTTTAAACGCCTGCAGTTCCCATTGAAAGTCGCATTTTCAATGACGATCAACAAATCGCAGGGTCAAACCTTAAAGGTAGCAGGCATACATTTGGGCACGCCATGTTTTTCTCACGGTCAGCTCTATGTGGCTTGCTCACGTGTTTCCAAAGCGAAAAATCTGCATGTTTATGCTGAAGGAAAAAAATCGCTAAATATAGTTTATAGAAGCATACTGCAGTAGCTACCTATAGGCCTATGATTAGGGGTTTGCAGTGCTTAATTACTGTATTTCTTATGTTGACAATATTGTTACGTTATTACAGTGCGAATGTAACATCTCAATATTGTCAGACTGTTATATTTTTCAAATACGACCCAAAAATTATGTATGTTATAATTTTAATGTCATAATGTTAGTTCTTTTCACGCTAATATAAGCTACTCGAAATACTAATACTGCGCACACGAAGTCGCGGGCACCAGTTATTGATACATAAAGACCTTGCTTTTATTCGAATTACACGCAGACGAAGTCGCGGGCAAAAGCTAGTATATCATAATTTGTTATGATATATGTTAACCAAATCGGTTATATTGAAATGAATTTACTTCATTTAGGTACTCTATTTCTTTATAACATACTTACCTATTAATTACTTAGAAACAATCATTTTCCTGTGGGGACTATAGCCCAAACCCTCTCGTGATGAGAGGAGGCCTGTGCCCAGCAGTGGGACGCAAATAGGTTGTAGTAGTAGTAGTAGTAGTAAACATTTTCTTAGTACTTAAACGAACTAGCCATGATCGTTAATTGATGACCCTGACTTATTGCCGTATTAGAGCTTCGAATTAGTCACAGTTATAGTCTATCAAAAAGTTTTGAACCCTATTTTATCATAGAAATTAAGGCGAAAATATAAAAGGTTGTTTTAGGTCAGTTATAGGCGTAGGTACATTGTATTGGTAATGTTGTAATGTCATCATTACAACACTACCAAACCAATACAATGTAGGTACATTGACAGGTTATTGACAGGTGTCAATAACCGCCTACATACTATACGCACTCATCTAATACATAGTAGTAGTACCTATAATGAGACCAACCAGCAGATCTGCAGCAGATTAGTAAGCCTTAGTTGAAGAATTTCAAGGAACTAACAATAGAAAAACAAAATGATCTTAACTAATTTTAGCATAGACGATAATGGTTTTCCTAAATGCTACAATTTTTTTATTCTAGAACAAATTCGAACTTTGCTTGAATGGACTATCCGACGAATAAATTTTATCTGAAGATTGAAAAATCAGCCCTCAGTGTTCTGTTTCTATCTTCAAAGCGACAAAATCCTATTAAGTAGCTGGGATTAGACCTATATCAATCACTGTAGTCACAATACGGTAGTGCATTAGGAGGCATAGGAGATCTATTCGCGCAAGTGCATGCTGCAGCACCCGTCTTATTGCTTGCGGTTACAAATTTAGAGAATTGGTCATACACTGGCAATGAGACTATATTTACGTTACAAGTTTTCTTCCATTTTGAACTGCAGCTACAACGAAATTGGCTGGCGCCTGGGAGCTTGTTACATTTTCTTTTATTGTCGCTTCTTTCGTTTTTTTTTTCTAATGACTCACTAAGTCTGTTTTAAATTTATCCCGCAGTGTATTTTTACATGACACTGATCGTATTTTTTCGGTTCAATGCTGCGTAGTACCATTTACATTTACTAGTATCATTTACTGTTACAGTATGTAACAGTTTCCGTTATGAGACTACATTAAAAGTATTTATAATAAAAGAAATGAAAGAGCCACAGGATAGTTTGCTATCCATTGCATAATGGGTTTACGAAATAAATCTGATTTTAGCTTTATTACTTGAACGAATGGATGAATGAATCTATTTATTGCAACATTGTGAGATTTATATTAAACACACTAAAAACGGGACTTAATCGCGTAAAAAACTATTTATATTTCCCGAAACGTCGAGGTAAAATATAAATAGTTTTTAACGCGATTAAGTCCCGTTTTTAGTGTGTTTAATATGAGTGTGTGTCGCGAAAGTTTGAGACAATGTATTGTGAGATTTTGGGTACATCCATGGTACATCACAATCTACCGGTATTCGGCACGCAATTTGTACTTAGGGACTATACTACTACTACAGCCTATTTGCGTCCCACTGCTGGGCACAGGCTTCCTCACATCACGAGAGGGTTGGGCTATAGTCCCCACGCGGACCCAGGGCTTAGGGACTATAAGATTAGAAAAATATAAGATTAATTAAATACACTATGCCCTTAAAATTATTCGTTAAATTGTAGTTAATGTCGCAAAATATAGGTACAAATAATTATTGATTTCCTACCCAAATCATAATAATATTATATCAGTAATTCATTCGAAATGTTCTGATATACATTTACATACATACTAAATTGGCCATACCGGCGATTTAAAAAAAAAACAACATGTTTATCTTTTATAGGCATATTTTTTGTTACTTAAATTATTAGAAAAGGACTTATTTTAATCCCACAAGATTTCCCACAAAAAAGCCATGGCTCCAACATAACAATTAAAAAAAACATTTTTAATCCGACACATTGAAGGTCAGGAATGTGGCCTTACCGCCCTGCGTGATCGTAAACAGCTTACAGATATTTCATTTTCAAATCTCCAACAAAGCGTGTCAACGTTATGCCCGGGTTGATATTGTTTATTTAGGCTCCTATTACAAACATAATCTCTTCGAAGCCCTATCAAATATATGCACACCCTACTGATTCTGAGAAGCTACTTTATACGTAGGTATCTTGGATATGCAACAACCAATAACACACTCGTACTCGACTCGAACACGCTTATAAGGGTGTATATTCTATCAAGTTTGGTAGTGACTGCAGCTTTATGACAGTTGTTTAGTATGGTATCGCTTCTCCAGGCTGGTGGTCCGTTGGCGCCGGTGCCGTATAAGGCTATAGTACAGTCATCGAGGTGAGAGGTTGGCAAGCGCAGCGCTACGATTCTCACAATTAGCATGCCGACGCTACTTGAATCGCATCTTCTATCAATATACCTACACGCAAAATTGTACCATGTTCGTTTCACTCCAATCTATGGGACTGAAGTTCATGGGAGTGTCATCAAAAAAGGAACACTTCTTTGCTATACAGGGTCAAGCAAAACGTTATGACGATATTTTACTCACGAATCAGCTATCGAATTCTAAGCATACTTTTAAGGTTTTCCGAGTTGGTAATGTTCTACACGATACTAGCAAAGAAGTGATTAATTATATTATTAATTGCACTGCTTATAGACAAGAACTACCCATTGCCTATAAGAATTGCCTTTTTCTCGGAATCTCGGATCAACTGTTCGTGCTGCACTGCACTGCATGCACTTAACCGTTTTTTTTAGTGTACAATATTCATTGTATGTATTTTTTTGATAATTCAGAATTCCTGTGTACTGGTCGTTAATAAGAATAATAAATTAACACGCTCCATGAACCTCATCACCTTGGAAGAATTTCAGTGATCAAATACTTTTTTCCCACAACGGTTTGTTCAGCGTCTTTTGTTTTTCTCATGTCGTCACAAAGGCGACATGCACCAATGTCCTTTTTAACAAAAGCTTTTTTCTTTTTAGTGTCCGTTAAATTATTTAAGTGTAACTTTGAACTCGATATGGTTTCCGCAGTCTGTAACCGTGAACCAGTTGTTGGCCGTGCGAATATCACGGACAAAATTTCGGTTAATTTACCCTTTGCAATTACCAACCGGAAACTCATTCGCTTTAAGCTACTTTCCTTTATTTCTTTTTTAATTTTCAGTGATTTTTTTTTATGTGGATTAAAAAAAAAAACCTTCTGCTGAGTTTGTTGCGGCGCTTCTTCCCAAGCAATGGGTCTATGAAGCGCTGGTGGGCAATTTTCTGAATAAATGATTGATTTGATTGCTGACAACCAACCCAGATTTCAATCGACAACCTCTTCAGTGCGGTTATAAATATTAGCAGATTATTAAACATGTTTCAAACATCATTTACTTATGCGCCTTTTGACATTCACAATGCAATCACGTAGCAAGATTACAAGTTTTTTTTAATTTAGTACTGCATGAAACGTTTGAACTACAGTCGCTTTAGTGGATGCCAAGCGCGGATGCCAAGCGACCTCCATTTTGCATCACGGCCAATTTAGTCGAGCGAGCGCGATCTCACGGGCACTTCTGATTGTCCGCCTGCTGGACTTCGCAAAAACACACACAACGCAATCCTATGATACGAAACAAAAACTAAATTTTAAATCAGGTATGCACATATGGGCGGTGAAATATAGTTGGGTGATATTTATGAGCTTAACTCGTCGTGACATCCGCTGTATTATTTAAGGACTTAGCTCTGCCCTCCTCGCGGCTTAAGTCCTTTTGAAAAATGACTTGTCTCCAGCCAAGCAAGACAGAATAGACCGGCTGACACACAAATAACTGAGACACGAATAGCGATATGTGTATAAAACACGTGAACCCGGTTAAACATTGCCTTCGTGTTTTATTTTTCGGAATGCTGCTCTCAATAGCCTAGAAAATAAAAACTGGAGCTCAGATAAAGCAAACGGCATTAGTTTTCGAACTGGCTGGCACCACGCCATTGATTGGAGGTGTTATCAAAACAAGGATGAACAATTTAGAAAGCTTTCTCGCTGCGTTCCATCGAACGCTTGAGTCTGTTTACCTTACGGCCGAATAATATGCCCTAATTAATGGTGCTGGCATATTATTTTAAATTAAGTGTATAAACAAGTCAAGTTTAAAAAAGGCATGTTTATTTGCCAGAGAGCATCCAAATTTTTTCAAGAAACATTATGACGTGTTCGGAGGCATTCAAAGAGCTAAATATGTTAATGTGTTATTTCAACCTCTGTGTCGCTCTGATATTTATAGAAGAAATGCATATCACATGTGTATCTACATTTATAATCACCTACCTGAGCATATCAAACAATTAAATGGCAAAGACTTTAACAGAGCACTCACGAAATTTCTTCAAAGTCACTTTTTTTATAATGTGAATGAATTTGTAAATCTTGAAAACAAATAATAAGCAATAAATATTATGCGTTTTGTTAATTTATAGAACAATTAAATTGCTTTGTAGTATATTGATATAACGTTATATTAAATTTAATATTTGCATGTCGAATTTTCGATAGAACAATGTACATAAGTAAACGAAATGTCACCTTCTATTCAACATGTTCAAGCAAATAAATTCTTCTTCTTCTTCTTCTTCTTCTTCATAGTATGTAGAAAGAGTACCTATAAGACTTATAAATAGAAATTTAATATTCAACACCATGTAAACAAAGTATGTATATATGCCAATATCCTGTTCATCGCCTACACAGTCCTTGAATTTGGTGTTATGTGATGCACAACACAATTCACGGTTCATAAAAACATTTTTAGAATCACGTTTATTTAGATAGCATGTTAGTCTACAGGAGTAAATGTTTGTAAAGTTTACCTACACCTCATTGGAATAAGTGACGTTGCCCTTGTTCATAAATTGAAGAAATGAAGTAAAGCAACTCGACGCGTCCGCCCACTAGTCACCATCTTGTAGCTCGCGCGGCGGTGGTTCCGAAGTGCAGTTAACCGCATACTTTTATAAAATTTACGGTTATATCATTGACTGTTCACCAAATTTACGTTCGAGACAATCTCAAACGCATTTTTATTTGAAAGGCACAGCTTTATGTCTATCGTTACTGCAAATACTGAATCATAAAGTTGATCATATTTATTACTTAGTTTACAAACCGCGATCAGTCAGACAATCATCGGGCAGGCAGCGGCGGAGACACTCCTGTTCCGATATTAATCAAGTAGGTATACCCACAGATGAGTCAGAAGTCCTTGCGTCATGCTTTATTTAAACCGGCAGGCACATGGATTCACCGACCTGTCATGTATCATCTAACTAACGTGACGGTTATTGACCTAATAGCAAGCAGACATAAGCGGATAATCGTACCAGCTATTTTGATCAACTCTTGAAGATCATACGATCTGTAATCGCTGAGCCGACTTTCAAAGTCGAGAACTGACCAAGTACCTACCTACGACATCGATCATTTATGTAGATGTGGGCATTTGAGTAGGCGTACAAAAACATAATCAGCTTAGTTGAGCAACATTCAATGCGTGAGACTGACCATATTCAGTTTCCAATAATAGCCATTTACTTCGTCTAGGACCCGAAAGCCAGAGTGCAGCTTGCTTGTCGCTGCAGCTAATAATAGCCCTTTTCCTTATAGCTTCTCTGGGATATCAACATTCCCTAGAAGGCATGTTGACCAGCAAGCGTGCTCGCCCACGCCCCGTGGAATATCCACTACCCACAGTCGGGTATTACAATACAATGCTCTTACCGGAGCAGTGTGGCGCCATGGGACGCTAAGAGAATTGTAAGCGATATCTCTATCGAACTAGCTTTTGCCGTTAGAAGTTTCTAACGTGTAATTTGCTGAAGGTTTTGTTCTATTTATTATACTAGGCTACAATGGCTCCCTATTGTTATTGAAAACCCTAAATCCAACCAAACCTGTATTGTGAGGAAACTAAATGTTACGAACAATGTTAGAGTGATTCATTTCACTTAATACTTTTTAAATGCGAAACATTTTCGCAAATACCTATGACACAATACTCTTAAAAGCGCTAAACTGACATAATCTTCGGTCTAACTGAGGACTATTGTAATTAAATAATTAACAGTCGGAATTATTGTGGGAAAACACATTGGTTAATGGATAGGTACCTAAGCAAAGACTTGTTTAATATCTCAGATGGTACTCACCATCCGCTTAGGCAATAGTTTATTTCTACTTGCTGCAGCGTTATCGGCATAGTAATGACGATTATAGGCTATTGTTTAAATCGTGGGACTAATCCATCGAATTAATTACAGTATAATTTTATAAACGAAGAGTGTTTTGTTTAATTGAAACATTGGAATAGCATAAGTTATTAATTAGTTGTCAAATGCGACTACGGTTTTTACTGTTGGACTATAGTGTCTAGAGCTCAAGAAAGCACTAAACATAGTACTGGACGATAGATAGATATATCCCTCATTTGTAAAGCAGAAGTGTTCATGAGCGTGCATTTAATTTATCACAAGACTGATAACATCTACAGAACGGACGGGAACTGAATACCAATTTCCAAGTACGAATAAGTACAATATTTTTTGGCATAAAGCGAATGTTTACAACTGCGGCAGTGTGTGGCTGTAAATGTTACCTTCACTGCCTTGTAGTCTCTATCTCTGTATAACAATTCAAAGAGTACCTACCTACTATATTCCATGATCTAGGTCTGACTTTTTTTAGGACGACATCACTGATATTGTTTGTTCATAGTTCATAGTTCTTTATTTGCCATAAATTGTATGTGTACATTAGGTTAAATATATACAATGTTTAATAAGTTTCAATACAATTTTACCGTTTTGGTGTAGCAACTGGAGATTTCACAAATAATCTTAACGTATAAAATTCGATTCTGAGTAGTAGGTATTCGCCGATTCTGGAACACGGGGTGGGCGGGTCCGTGGGGTGAAATTGGGCGGTAGGCGGACCACCATCCCCTTAAAAAAAAAATAAAAAAAAAATAAAAAAAAAAAAAAAAAAAAAAAAAAAAAAAAAAAAAAAAAAAAAAAAAAAGGCCCCCACTTGGAACGTTTGGGATAGGTCTCAGGACTCTCAGATAGCTCGGTTACGACTTACACGATGTGCTATATCTTCACTAAAAAATCCAAACCCCTTATCTAGACCACCGACCCTTTTCTATTGTCTATCCATGCTCGGTTGCTATTGTTTACCATTTCAATCCTTACCTGATCCGCGGACCCTTTTCTATTGTGTGTTCGTGCTCTCGGTTGCTATTGTTTGCCATTTCAAAGCGTACCTGACCCACCGATCCTTTTCTATTGTCTACTCGAGCTCACTTTTAATTGTCCTCTCAACAATTTGATGAATACCTAAACTATTTCTATACTACTGCCACTTTGGTTTTAATTGATCATAGTTCTAACCTAACCTAACCTATGCTACAGAAGTCTCTACAAATCGGAGGAGATTCCGTGTTTGGAACGTTGTCCTAATATCATGTAATTTAATAAATGCGCCAGTTTGGTTTTAATTGATCATAGTTCTAACCTAACCTAACCTATGCTACAGAAGTCTCTACAAATCGGAGGAGATTCCGTGTTTGGAACGTTGTCCTAATATCATGTAATTTAATAAATGCGCCAGTTTGGTTTTAATTGATCACAGTTCTAACCTAACCTAACCTATGCTACAGAACTCACTACAAATCTGAGGAGATTCCGTGTTTGGAACGTTGTTCTAATTATCGTGTAATTTAATAAATATCCAAGTAGTTATTGCCCAAATATATTTTATAACTTGTGTTAGCGTATGTGTTTATAGAACTATTCAGTTCTTTGTATAATTGGGTGGTCGTTTAACTTGTAACAACACGATGGTCGTTTAACTTGTAACAACACGAATAACACGATCCATTGGACTCTATCTATTGTTAAATAATAAAAAGGTTTAATGTTTTTATGATGGGCGTCTATTAACAAAGGGCCGAATGACTATTGTAATTTTATTATTTCGGTGTCGGTGAATGCAGCAAACGCGTTCCAACTAGTTAAGACGAGATTTTAACGGTAAACTATTGTTGCATCCTTATAAAAACCGAAGGATGGAAACGTTTTATATGTATTTCGACTCCAGTTGTGCTTGCTATCAGAGCTCTGTTAGTATACAGTAGTACAGTGTTGAATCGTGCTAAAGTGTTTTTGGTGTAGTGTTTATCGACTCCACATTATGGATGTAAGTATTTAAATTAACTGCTTTTTAATTTATGTGACCTAACCCAGCCTAACCCATGCTACATGACTCTTTTGATGATAGAACTCACTACAAATCTGAGGAGATTCCGTGTTTGGAACGTTGTCCTAATATCATGTAATTTAATAAATGTCCAAGTTTAACTTGTAACAACACGATCCATTGGACTCTATCTATTTTTCACTCGTGTTCATAGTTTTTGATAGTGCTTTAAATAGTTGTGTAATTGGTTTCAGTTTACCGACAATACTTTCAAGAATTATTACTACCTTGAGACTAATGGCGAAGCTAGCGATGAAGAAGGAACGGTTGGACACCAAGTAAAACAAGCTATCGCGAGAAAGCGTGCTGGAAACAGCATAGATGGATTTTTTGAAAGACCAAAAAAGAAACCTAAATCGGCGAAAAAGTCTTCAAGTGTTTCACAAAGCACTAATGACGGTGTGGCATACATATCATCGGGACAAGATGACGGCGTTTACTCATCCCATTTGATAAAAATAGAAATTTTTGATATTCAAAAAATCAAGAACATTGCACCAGGGGAGCAGTGGAAACACGCTGACGTCAGGTTGAAGTTTTATACGTCTTCAGAGGAAGACAAACAACTTGAAAGCACTCGTGATGTTATTTTTAACATCACAAAACAATTGGTGGAAAAGGACACCTGTGTTAAATATTTTATAGACAATAAGAAATTGTGAATTGTGCTTGTGTTATCTTAAGACTAGGTTAAATTTTTATTACATAAAAAACCCATAAACTTAAAAACAACCTTCATTTGTATAACAAAAATATTTTAGTATCGTATTGCTTTTTCTTAAAACTCATAAACTTTAGTGTAATGTTTTATTGCACACCTAAGTTCTAGTGAAGGGTCGGTACCTCTTAATGTACCTCATTGTTCTTATATACTAAACATCCATGACTCGGGTACAAACATTCATGCTCATCACACAATGTTTGTCCCTAGCAGGATTCGAACCCGCAACCGTTGGAACAGTGGGTATGATCATTACCAACTGAACCAAACCTGTCGTCATTGTTCTTATCTAAATTTTAACTCTTATTGTCTGAAGTTGTTGTAAAAAATGTTCTTTTTTCCTTTTAAACCGAAATCTATTCTTAAGTGTAGTATTTTTGTTTCTCGTGTAGAAGTGGTAATAATGTGTTTTTTTATCTTTTATGGTATTCATATAGAAATAAAAGCCAGTTTTTAGTGAACACATTGTTTTATTTTACAAAAATGACAAACATATTTCTTAAAATTAAATCGTTATACCCTTCGTTACCCTCGATTCTTAAAATATAAGTAAAGTAAACAATATTCATCACAAACTGAAATAAATGAATTTAAACATATTTCTTAAAATTAAATCGTTACATAAAAAATTCTCAGAAAACAAACTCAGCAAATCACTCATATTATTCCCTTGATACTTAAAATATAAGTAAACTAAACAATATTCACCGCAAACTGAAGTAAAATAATGTTGAAGTGGTTTTTGGTTATAAAACCATCGTTTCGCATTTCTATTTAAAAATAACTTATGATACCCAGTAGGTTTCCGTCCAAACGAATCAAAGTATTCCCCTACACCATCAGTATCAATATGCATAGCAACCCAGTGGGAACCTGGTTTCGAATCAGGATCCAAATTGCTTATAATAAAAACTGGAAGATCAAACCGAATAGGGATTTGGTTAGCAGCAAATACGTTTGATTTCAATCTAGAGTCTAGTTTTTCCATACAATATTTAATTTCATTAGTATCCATAGTAGATTAAAATATAATACATTCATCGATGATGTTTGGATCAATGATTAAGAAGAAATGAAATTCTTTACTAATGTCATTGTATTTATATTTATCTTAACTGTTATAATCTACAGATACTTCGCGATTTTTGTTTATTTCAATAACATTATCAAATTCAGCGTACACAATACAGTTAACAGTAGTACTCAGAGCTGAATCAAAACGAACTTCTATTCGAACACTTCCGTGTCGTACAAGGTTCCAGTGTGAGGTTGAACTTGCTGATAGATCAGGAGTTAGATCAAAACATAACAAACAGTTACCGCCGCTATAATCGGTTCTGCTTATTGCATTACCTTCATTGTGAAAGTGAATGCCAGTCCCAGAAAAAAGAGTGTGATATGATGATGCTATTAAACCAGTGCTAAATGATGGTTGTAAAGTTTTAGAAGGAACTTCATGACCATCTACAAATAAACTGAAAGAATTCATGTTATAATGTTGAAAATTGAAAGGGTTCAATGCAAGATTACCATTAAACGCAGAATTTAATACAAAACCAATAATACATCTCTTAGGTACTTGTCCAAGAAATATGTTATCCAAAGTTTTACCCTGTATTCCCGATGGTATTGTCAGAACCTTCACTTCAGCTCTTGTGATAGGATATTTTGCTGTTGTTGATGCTAACACTTTTTGGTGGGCTAACAAAACACTAGGACTGATTCTAGCTCTTCTTATGATAAGGCTAGCATCCGTTATTTGTACCTTAAATTTCTTATCTTGGTGACAAATAAGATTAAATGATTCTTTTGATCGCACTAACTTAACACGCATTTCTACACCATTGATTAGAAACTTCTCTTGATTAAACATATCGCCATGTAAGTGTCCAATCATTTCAACTTGATTACTATTTTTAACAAATTCCATTCTTTTTTGAAACCCTTTGTTATTTGCATCAACGGCATCCACATAATGTGCTGTATCTTCATACCATAATCCACATGTGAGGTGAGTTTCTTTAGCGGCTGGTCCATAGTTAAGTAGATTTTCCATATAAGCACGGTAAGCATATGTATTGTTTGGTGGTGAGATGAGTTTTTGATTTAAATACACATCGAGCTGGTTAAAAAGGGAGTGTAACCAATTATTAACGGGGGCAACTTGAGTATCAGATTTTAACTTTGTACCATCTTGGTTTAATATTTTAGCTTTTATGTGTAATAATGTATGTGATAGGTCAATGTAGTCATCACCTGATCCAGGGATTTGAAACTCAATAGGGCCATCATCACTTAAAGATGAAATTGGATTGTAATGAACCCACTGTCCACTCTCAATACTCGTCTGAGTCGAAGGAAGGGCAAATATATCTAATTCAGATTTTGCACATTCACACGAATGACTATGTGGGAATGACATGATTTACTTTGAAAATATATCGTCACTATATTTATTTCTTTTAGTTCCTCTTCGGCGTGATGCTTTCGAGGTAATGAGAGGTTCCCGTCTTTTGGTTGACATTTTATACCCAGATCCCGACATGAGAGAATCAATCTTTTCATCAGCTTTTCTTTTTAATTTAGCACTAGCTTCTTTAAATCGAGTCCTAACTGAACTATCCATAGGACGTGAGTTTATCATATCAGATAACAAACCAACACCAGCATCTAACGCTTCTTTCCCCACGGTTTTAAAACCACTGGATAATAATGGAATTACTGATCTAAATAGTCCTCCCAAAAAACTTCCTATACCATGACCCCGTTGAAATGGAACACCTTTATAGACAATTCCTACACCAGATCCAGCTTGATGTGAATAATAATGATCGTAGGGACAAGAGTGATATGATTTTTTATGATTCATTTTATTCGTTGAAAGTGTAGTTTCACACAAGAATTTCCGAATTGAAATGGCACTCTTGCACCGGTAGTTGTTCTTATATCTATTTCCACGGTGTCAAATTCTCTACGCAAAACAGATACATAATGAGCGGGTGAGAAAATGTGTGTTTTATATGCACCATAAATAAATTTTGTAGGGTCTAATGGTATTATTCTAAGCAATGTTGTTATAACATCACCAACTATCTGTGGTTGTATGATATCGGTATAAATGAATAATTGTGATGGTAATCCTAAATATAAATTAACGGGGTTTTTCCCAAATGTAACTTCTCTTAAATTAGTTCTTGGTTTAAAACCTAACTGCAGACTTAGTATTGGTGTTGTTATAAAAGAGGTTAAGTCATTATTGATTGTTGATACCCCAACCATTTTGGTCAAATTATCATATCTAAATTTAATGTTATTTTTTAATTGTGGGTTTTCATTGAAAGCATTAATAAAATGTTCAACGCTATCATATGTAGTCGCTGGTATATGACTTTTTATATCCACAATTTTGGTTGTTTTATCAGAGGATGACACTACTTTCTTTTTTAAATAAATCATATTTTCATGATCTTGAACATTATACATTGAACAGGGGTATTGAAATTCTACTAATCCAACTACCCATTCTCCTTCCAGTTTTATACTCTTGGGTAATTTGGTTAAGAAGTGTGCAGTTGTATTGTCCGTATAGTAGTCTGCGGAACTGTTACTTAACAGTGTAATATAAAAACTGTTATCCATCATATTTTTTTCAAGCTTGAAGCGAGTATCCAAGAATTAAATTTGTTAGGATAACCTCGCCACTTCACTAGTACTTCTTTTCTGGCACCAACACCACGCGAGCGTACTATTTTATCTATTTTATATTCAATGGTGGGGAGGTAAGTTACTTTTTGTAATTCTTTAGAATAAAATGTACCAACGATGGGTTCACCATCTAAATCCCTTAACGTATAGACAACTCGCGGAAATCGGTTTATTATTGATTCAATTGTAAATATTTCATCACTCCAATTAGTTTCATAACCCTTTTGAAAAATATGTTTATATTTTGTAATTCTAACGTGATCACCAACATTCAGTTTTGTAGTTTCCAATGAAATTTGTCTATCCTTCTTTCTATCATACAAATTACACCAAACAGTCATGATGTTATCAGAATTTACATCAATAGGTCGCATTTTAATACTAGAATGATAGCTATGGTTATAAGAATAAAGGAGATCTTGCAAAATATCTACATAATTGTAAGTATTTTTATGAGTAAAGTACCGCCACATTTTCATTTTAAGAGTTCTTTGAAATCTTTCTACTATACTTGCTTTAATATCGGGATTATTAGTAGTATAATAATTAATGTTTTTGCTCTTAAAGTAATCTCTAGCTACCTTTGAAACAAATTCGGTACCTTTATCAGACTGGATGTGACGAGGAGTAGAATTAGCTTCGGTAAATATGCTTTCAAAACATTTAATAACAGTTGTGCAATCTTTCTTCTTCATAGCTCTTGCGAAAGCATATTTACTGAACACATCAATAACACACAGAATATATTTGTATCCATCATTATATTCACTGTAAGTACTCATATCACTAAGATCAGCTTGCCAGAGTTCATTAAAGTTAGATAAAATGTATCTATTTCTGGCGAATCGTCTGTGAATAGGTTTATGTAACGTGTACGTCTCTTGAGATTGTAACCATTTTTTTACTTCATCTTTGTTCATTCGACCTTTCATTTGTTGACTTAATTTATTTAAACTACTATAGCCAGCTGGATTGGAGACATCATAATAAATTTCATGAATGTCTACTAAGGGTTCCATTTTTCCCACTCTAATTTCTTTTTTGCCCTGAGGAGTCCACTTGAAAGAGGTGTACTGGTGCTTGTGGCTTTAAAAGATGATGACGATCGCGCACTTGACGGAACAGATGATGTGCGAGGTTTATTTATAAATTCTAGATTAGTAGGATTACCTATACAATACGTAGGCACTTTTATATCCCTTAATACTGAAGCAAACTCTTCCCATCCTGTTGGTTTTGGACGTTTAAGAGATCTAACCGTATCGCTTACCAAATCTAGAATATTGCTATTTGGAATAGTTCGATTGTATATTACAACTTCTCCATTAGTTTTCCACCAAATTTTTGGGTTACTCAAAACAATACATCCCAATAAAGTTCTAGCTTTTTTCTCATATGATTTTGGTAAATTTTCTATGATACGAGATGGACTAAATTGTACAAGTTCTGGATTTGTTCCAGACGGTGTTGTTACAGTATTTGTAGAAACATCACCTTCTGGTAACGTTTTATTTGATACTGATTCATAATTTTCATGTTCCTCATTTTTAATTACTTCCTTACTTTCATTGTTGTGTTGATCAACCCCCTCCATCATAATTGGTATTTTAAATGGTTTTCGATCTGAATCAATAAAGTGTAAAAATCGTTGTAGTGCTTGAGAATATAATGCCCACTTTTCACGATCGTTCATTTTACTCTTAAGTATTTTTTGCATCTCTCCATCTAGACGAGATGATACATTTTCGGATACACTATCATTTCGTTTCAATCTCTCAATAAAATCTGGTTCAACTAACAACATTTTTTTTGTGTTTTCCATTTTATTTATGCTACAGAGCTTAATAAAGCACTTAAAACCGCACCTAATATTATAGGTAGAAATGCACCTCCTTTTTGAATAATAACAGTTTTTCTAAATTTATGTTTCCCCTTCGAAACTAAGTTTCGTAATGTGTCTTTATATTTTTTTAGCTTTGATTTATCTTTTTTTTCCAGTGGTATTTTCCCCTTTAAAACGTTGTAAATACACTCGCAAATAATATTAATCTCTTCATCATCACAAGATTTTAACAACGCCGTGCGATACTTTGGTTTAAGTAACTGCAGCGCTTCAAGTAAATGTTTATATGTGTTTACTCTTGCAGACATTATTTGGAACTGATTAAAACATGTTGATTCTTATCGTATTTAAACCCTTTTTTAGGAACGTATACAGTACAATGTCCATCAAAAGGAAATATTTTAGTTTTAAAACGACATATGTCATCTGTATTTTGTTTCAGATCAATCATAAGGTAACCATGAGCATCTTTAGTGGCATCTTTGTAAGCTTCATCTACAAATTTTGGGTTTTCTGGATAGACTTGTCGTGACAAGTAGCGGATTTGTGTTTTATCCCTCGGATTCTTGAAATATACAATATAGCTAGTATTCAATGAAATATCACGTTGTCCCCTACCTTGATGAAATATGTTTTGAGTTATATAGAAAACACTTAGGTTTCTATGATGACTACCTTTTGTAAAAATATCAACGATTCGTCCATCTGATTCTCTCATCAAATCATCAATTATGAGAAGTTTGGGTCTTTTCCCATCAAATATAGAAAAATCTGGTATTCCTTGGTTATAATTTACATTTTTCAGATCATATAAAGGTTGCATTTCATCATAACACCAAATAATTTCATCAAATTCAACATTACATACTTCTTTTGCATTGTTCAAAAAGTTTGTAACAAACTGAGTTTTACCACAACCACTAGGTCCTGCCACAATAGTGGTGAAAGGGTGAAGAAAATGTATCATTATAAATTCTCTTACTGTGTGTTGATATGAAAACGTATGGACTTCAAATGAAAGGAATCAAAGAATTACAAACATTTATAGTAACATGGAATAGGAAATAAATAAAAAAAAATGTTTTTAATACTTTTGCTTTTTTATTATGTCTACTAGTGCTACAAAAAGGAGGTTGTTGAGAAGAAACAAGAAAAAATACAATTCTTACGTATAGATTTTATTACATAACTTATAAAAGTAAACATTCTTTTACTAAACATTAACTTCTCAAGACAATCATTTTAAACCCATAAACTTATATACAAAAGTTTCATGTACACTAATTTGTATTTACAAAACTTAAAATAAATTTTAAATATTTACAATGGATACCAATCCCACAATTGAGGTTACATATTCTTAATACAGTATTCTACAATTTAGATTTGATTTCTAAAATATACAATGTACAAAATAATGATGGAAAAAAAAAGAAAAGAATGTACTATAGTTTACGTAAGTATTTATTTACATCGACAACAGATATAAGGTTTAAACTAAAATGTTTGATTTGGTATCCTGTAATGACCCCACGCTAGTGTGTCTGTTGAATTTTTTAATAAGTATCGTTTAGTATCATTGTAAGATAACGATATTTTATTGATATTTTGAGTAAATATACTATGTTTTATTGATTTAAAACGCAACATTTGAGCATACTGTATTGTTTTTTCAAACAAACAAGTCTTATAGTCACTAAGAGTTAATTTTTTAGTAACGCACTTATTAATTCCTTTAGCTTTAGATATAACACCATTGTTCTGAATATCCAAGGCATACATTTTTGATCTGAGACCTACAAATTCCTTTAGAATTTTACCATTATTTTCATCTTTGAAAAAACCTAGCTTTTTTTTGTTTACTAACGGCAACCCATATTCGTTGTTGGGTTTGTAATCCGATGTGTCGTAATGTAAATTTAGGTCCGGTTTCATGTCCTCATAAAAGTTAGAGGTGAATATTTGATATATTAAACTATCGGTATCTGTATAAAGAAGCTTGAGATTGTCTTGATATTTGGTTTTCATATAATCGTAGTGGAATTGATACATTAAGGTTTTCGATAGGTCTAAAATGCAGAATCCAAGATAGATTGGTTTATTATAATATATTTTTGTTTTTTTTAGTTGCACAGCTACTAAGTTTTCAGAAAATATTGATAAACTATGAAATTCAGGTTTAGCTATTAAAGATTGAATTCCTTGAGATTTACCATGATTTTCCCAGTGGTTTAATAATTTAACATTTACACGTTTTGCAACATTTTCCATGGTTTTTCCAAAAACAGAATTATTCATGAGTTTGAAGAAATCTTTTTCAAAATCAGTTGATGCCAGCGAACGCATGTGGGTATTTAAATCTATATAACTTTTTAACCAAGGAGATTGTTTAAACTTTAAGATTCGATGAACTTTTGTTAAACGCAAACCATTTTTTAAACATTGTTTTAGATTTCTGTAATGTATTACGTATTTGCATTTACTATTTAAATTGGGAATCAATTTTTTATTCTTGGTTTCTCCTAAACATACATTTTCTGGACAGAACGGCAAGTCTGAATGAGAATCATGTAATTCCTTAGGGTACTCTAGATCGACTTCTAAAATAAACCCGAATTCGGCATCATCCGGAACATGAAAATCAGTTTCGTTATTTACCCATTCAAAATTACCGGTGGGAAGACATTGAGACATCGCCCACCCATATAGATTATTTGCGTCTAAATACATGAGATAGGATGTCGGAATATTGGGGTCATAGTCATCCATAAATTCATTATTTGCTTTTGCGTGTCTGTTGCTACATTGGGAAATACCTCCTCGAACATTATTTGCTATAAAAGCTATTTTATTGATATCCGTCAAAAGTTCTAAATTAATTCTGGTAGTCCTTAACATGGCGTCCCACGAAAGTCCTGGGGCCGTGTAATAATGGGCAGGATCTAAACCATATGTCTTAAGACACACATTTCTAAAATTTTCAAATACATCGGTTAGTAATAAAACATCTGTTTTTAGATAAAGATCGGAATAATCCCCCATATTTTGACATTGAAAATGAGACCAAACATCTTGAGCATGTAAAAAATCGTTTTCTGAAATGTGATTGTCAGTAAGAGTGCTATAGAATTGATCCCGAGCAGGTAGAGAAGTTAATTTCAAGGAATCACATGATTTCATGTATTCATAAGGATAGACACCTTTTCGTATTAGACGTTTAAAGTCTTCTTCATTCGGGAAATTCAATTTCATTTCATTAAATTGATTGTTTGTTAAGTTTTTAGCTAATTTGTCTAAGCTACTCGACATAAATTTTAGAGAATCAACGAATCTCAGTTTTACAACACGGTTATTTACTTCTAAACATTTAGAAAACGAAATGTACTTTTCTTTATTCTCTGGGATCAATTCTATGTCACCATCTTCAAGTCCAAGACCATGCACTATGAAATGACTATCATAGTTGCTTAAATTATGGAAAAATACTGGTACAAAATTAGGAGATCTGTATTTTTCGGAACAGAACTTATGTGCAATTCCTTCATAAACACCAGTATGGTGGTTATAAGAAATATTGATATCCCCGTTTAAATTTTTATCACAAATATAACAAGTACTAGCTTGTGCAATGTCTGCATTATTTTTGGATGACAGTGGTAGGGGAGTTTTCACAAAGGTGTTGCTTCTACAAATAGCTTCTAAATCTTTTTTAACTGATTTCATAAATGTTTCTGCACAATTTTTGCCTTTGTATGTTCTATAAACGGATAGTGTATCATCATACGAACATTTGATATAATAACCAAAACTATACACTTCATGTTTTTGCACATTAGTAGTCGAAGATGTTATTGGGTTATTAGAACAGGACTGAATTGGATTTAAAAATGCTTCAAAATCTGCATAAATGACAAAAGGTACGCGTAATTTTCGATCATAATTATCGAAAGTAACTTCATTACAAGGTGTGTTTTCATTAAACCAATTTTTCTTTTGATCTTGTTCAGAAGGTAGTTTTGTGCAAACGTGAAAACAATCATTTTGTTGGTGATTGTTTAAGTTGTCTTGTGATGTAAAGTGGGTTAGACAACCATCACAAATGTAAATGGCGTGCTGTGTGTTTGAAAATTGTTTTGATACTAATCGAGATAAATTATTGATTAAACAATAATGTCCTTGACTACCATTTGTCAAATATAACAAATTAAAATGGGTTGGTTTTCTGTTTTTTGTTAGGTGTAATGGACCTACAACATCATGTTTTTTGTTTTTAGAATCATACTCCAGACCAAAAACGTTTATACTCATATTATTCATATTTTCAAATTTTTGTGCATCACTCAATTTAAATGGGAAAGCTAAGTTTCCGAAATGTAACGCCTCTCTGTGTTGCACATACGAACTAACAAGGTTAGAATGCTTTGTAACAGGATAAAGTCCTGATAAGATAGCCCACCGGAAACATTCATGATCATTATTTTTGACATTTATTATAGCTTTTTTGTTTTTTATGTCAGATGGTAGATCAACATAAGAAGATCCACGAAGCGGGTTATACTTGTTTATGTTAACATCTAGATGATTGAACTTGGTAACGCTCCACCCACTGTCTTTTCTCTCGAAGTTCGATAATCTAGTTGTCACTTCATTAATTAAAGATGTGAATAAGTCATTTTTATCGCTACTGACATCTATAATATTATTACTAAGTTGAAAATCAAATGTATTATTTAGTTGTTTAGTTTCCTGAGTAAAATCAGCATTCAAAATAAAATTTACTTTTAAAGCACAATGAATAGATAGTGAACGATCTAGCAATGTAAAAATTTTATCTTTATTATTTTGCAATATTATTTCGGGAACAAGTGATTGGTTTTCTTTTTCATTAAAAAGTATTCTATAGGTTGCAACCCTATTCCTAAATGCATTTTCAATTAGTTGCACATTAACGAATTCGCTATCAGATTTAGTAACATTACCCTTATGTATGTTACTATTCAGGTGACTAGCAAGAAATCTTTTTGATATGGTTATATTACATACAGAACATTCAATTTCATTATTATTTTTTGCGCTTACATTGTTAGATCCTCTCCTGGATGGTTCTGTTGATGATGCAGCTGCAGCTACATCACGACTGGTTGAGACATGATCCCGACTGGTTGACGGACGGTTTCTCTTCACAGGGACTTCTGTTTCGAAATCTGTAGCTGATCTCTTAGCTCCTCTTCCTATTTGCATAGATCTGTAAAATATAAAAAATAATTAAAGTTGCGATTCAAAAACTTAATAACACATTCAACATGGTTATCATGTTAATTATACTAACTTAAATCTTCTCTACATTGTTGACAGTATGCTTGCATTTTTAAGACCCCATCAATTGCATCCGATGACAATGTAATAGTATTTCGTTTCGATTCATCGATATGACCGTGACATGGTGTATAGTAAGGTATGATATCCGGATCTTCAAGAAACTTTTGGGGCAATCGATTGTCTATAAACCACAATCTTATATTTCTATGAAAACACTGTAAAACGAATTCTTTGCTTAAAACTGCTATTGTATCATAAGTTAAACTGGACCCCGTATGAAAATATCCGAGCACCATGTTGGAATTAGTATATACGCACACACACACAATACACTCAGTAACTTGACCACGGTAAAAGAATGAATGAATGAGATCAACTCGAAGGTTCTCTCTTTTATAGAGGTTCCCCACCTAACAATAAACAAACAATGAAAACCTGTCATAACAAGTTAACAGCAGTATTTGAACACATCGAAACAAGAATACAATATCAAGTTAAAATATAGGTGTTATAAACGTGTTGGAAGAGGAATATTCAATATAAAAAAAGCATTACTTACGCGTTACGATGTAGCTGACTCATTAGTTCACCAATCTCAAATAATTTCTGATCTTCTTCCAGTTCTTCACAAAGGCGGATAAGTTGTACATCGTAGATATCACAATTCAAACTGTCCATGGTGAGAAGAAAACAAGAAATAAAGTATTATATTGTACTCTTCGGTTCTTAAATAGTGTACATCAGGTATGGAATCTTTAAACTATAGTGGGGATGTAACCTAACGAAAATAAATATGTAACACATTTCCTATTACCGCTTTTAGATAAGGTACAAAAATGCCACACTTAACAATAGATTTCGGTTTAAAAGGAAAAAAGAACATTGTTTACAACGATCATAAACATTTAGAGTTAAAACTTAGATAAGAACAATGAGGTACATTAAGAGGTACCGACCCTTCACTAGAACTTAGGTGTGCAATAAAACATTACACTAAAGTTTATGAGTTTTAAGAAAAAGCAATACGATACTAAAATATTTTTGTTATACAAATGAAGGTTGTTTTTAAGTTTATGGGTTTTTTATGTAATAAAAATTTAACCTAGTCTTAAGATAACACAAGCACAATTCACAATTTCTTATTGTCTATAAAATATTTAACACAGGTGTCCTTTTCCACCAATTGTTTTGTGATGTTAAAAATAACATCACGAGTGCTTTCAAGTTGTTTGTCTTCCTCTGAAGACGTATAAAACTTCAACCTGACGTCAGCGTGTTTCCACTGCTCCCCTGGTGCAATGTTCTTGATTTTTTGAATATCAAAAATTTCTATTTTTATCAAATGGGATGAGTAAACGCCGTCATCTTGTCCCGATGATATGTATGCCACACCGTCATTAGTGCTTTGTGAAACACTTGAAGACTTTTTCGCCGATTTAGGTTTCTTTTTTGGTCTTTCAAAAAATCCATCTATGCTGTTTCCAGCACGCTTTCTCGCGATAGCTTGTTTTACTTGGTGTCCAACCGTTCCTTCTTCATCGCTAGCTTCGCCATTAGTCTCAAGGTAGTAATAATTCTTGAAAGTATTGTCGGTAAACTGAAACCAATTACACAACTATTTAAAGCACTATCAAAAACTATGAACACGAGTGAAAAATAGATAGAGTCCAATGGATCGTGTTGTTACAAGTTAAACTTGGACATTTATTAAATTACATGATATTAGGACAACGTTCCAAACACGGAATCTCCTCAGATTTGTAGTGAGTTCTATCATCAAAAGAGTCATGTAGCATGGGTTAGGCTGGGTTAGGTCACATAAATTAAAAAGCAGTTAATTTAAATACTTACATCCATAATGTGGAGTCGATAAACACTACACCAAAAACACTTTAGCACGATTCAACACTGTACTACTGTATACTAACAGAGCTCTGATAGCAAGCACAACTGGAGTCGAAATACATATAAAACGTTTCCATCCTTCGGTTTTTATAAGGATGCAACAATAGTTTACCGTTAAAATCTCGTCTTAACTAGTTGGAACGCGTTTGCTGCATTCACCGACACCGAAATAATAAAATTACAATAGTCATTCGGCCCTTTGTTAATAGACGCCCATCATAAAAACATTAAACCTTTTTATTATTTAACAATAGATAGAGTCCAATGGATCGTGTTATTCGTGTTGTTACAAGTTAAACGACCACCCAATTATACAAAGAACTGAATAGTTCTATAAACACATACGCTAACACAAGTTATAAAATATATTTGGGCAATAACTACTTGGATATTTATTAAATTACACGATAATTAGAACAACGTTCCAAACACGGAATCTCCTCAGATTTGTAGTGAGTTCTGTAGCATAGGTTAGGTTAGGTTAGAACTGTGATCAATTAAAACCAAACTGGCGCATTTATTAAATTACATGATATTAGGACAACGTTCCAAACACGGAATCTCCTCCGATTTGTAGAGACTTCTGTAGCATAGGTTAGGTTAGGTTAGAACTATGATCAATTAAAACCAAACTGGCGCATTTATTAAATTACATGATATTAGGACAACGTTCCAAACACGGAATCTCCTCCGATTTGTAGAGACTTCTGTAGCATAGGTTAGGTTAGGTTAGAACTATGATCAATTAAAACCAAAGTGGCAGTAGTATAGAAATAGTTTAGGTATTCATCAAATTGTTGAGAGGACAATTAAAAGTGAGCTCGAGTAGACAATAGAAAAGGATCGGTGGGTCAGGTACGCTTTGAAATGGCAAACAATAGCAACCGAGAGCACGAACACACAATAGAAAAGGGTCCGCGGATCAGGTAAGGGTTGAAATGGTAAACAATAGCAACCGAGCATGGATAGACAATAGAAAAGGGTCGGTGGTCTAGATAAGGGGTTTGGATTTTTTAGTGAAGATATAGCACATCGTGTAAGTCGTAACCGAGCTATCTGAGAGTCCTGAGACCTATCCCAAACGTTCCAAGTGGGGGCCTTTTTTTTTTTTTTTTTTTAAGGGGATGGTAGTCCGCCTACCGCCCAATTTCACCCCACGGACCCGCCCACCCCGTGTTCCAGAATCGGCGAATACCTACTACTATTCTGCGTAATAATATTCACTCAAGTTATACGGGCAAAGTTCAATGAGATACTTTTTTAGAGAAACCAAGAATTTAGTATCTGGTAAGGACTTAATCGAAACCGGTAAAGCGTTGTAAACCTTGGCAGCGACATATCGATGGCATCTCTGGAACATCGCTGTTCTACCGAAAGGGGCTGTCACGTTATAGGTATAATACTCAGACGCGGAATGCACTATCATGAAATAGGTAGTTAATCACGGCAGTAGATGAAAACTATACTTAGTTCACATAGGTAGGTACATACATAAATATTTGCATCGTGCTATTTGAAATTATGATAACATACGAGTACCTATTATGTGGTGGGAAATTCTTAGACGGTTGTTTTAATCTTTGTTAAACGCAATGCAATCATTCTCAAGATTTTCCTTTCATATTTTTATACATAAGATAAAATGTGAAATGCTGCTAAGTAGGTTAGGTACCTGTGTTTATCATTATCTGGGGATATATTCTTTAAGCAGCTAGATTTAAAGTTCAACTTGACGCGTGAGCGATCCTATAGGGAACTATTGAAGACTTTGAATATAGCTCCTGATCTATTGTTAACATACGACTACATCCTCACTGCAAAAGTGAAAGTCTAAGTGTATATAAGTCTTTTCATCGATTTATGTTTTGCAGCTAAGGCACTGAACTAACTTACCAGGAGGTAAATAGATGATTTAGATGAAGCACATACAATACATTCATAGGTTTCGTTTTCCTAATCTGTATTTACCGACATTTCTAGTTGAGCCACCGATGCTATATAAAGAACGTCAGATTATGCTATTTGTGACCGATTATTACTTTGGCATATGTTGATGATGTAGTGGCACATAACCGGTGCCACAAGAAAACGTCAGCTTAATAGAATATGGCTATAGATTCAATGATTTATTACTAAGCAGATCACATTTGCCATTGTAAGCCGTGGTGGCCTAGTGGTTTGACCTATACCGCCTCTCATGCAGAGGGTCGCGGGTTCAAATCCGGCTCGCACTTCTGAAATTATTTATGTGCGAAATTCAAATTGAATTTATCACTAAGCTTTTCGGTGAAGGAAAACATCGTGAGGAAACCTGCACGCATCTGCGACGTAATTCAAAGATGTGTGTGAAGTCCCCAATGCGCACTGGGCCCGCGTGGGGACTATAGCCCAACCCTCTCGTGATGAGAGGAGGCCTGTGTCCAGCAGTGGGCCGTAATTAGGCTGTTGTAGTAGATCACATTTGGACACTATTACACGTCAAACATGAACTTAACTGGACCTTCCGTTCGAGAAAGACCAAAACACAAGGCCTTTTTACTGACTTCAAAAAAGGAGGTTCTCAGTTTGACCCTTATGTTTGTATAGTACGACAAAACTTAGAAGAAGCGCAATGAAGCACTTTGAAGCCGTTGACGCAGAGACTACTTATTATTGCTAGTCTATTATCCGCGCGCTTTCTATGTTGTGTCGTGCTTTATGTTTGTCCGCGATTATCTCGAGTTTGGCTGAACGGATTTCGACGCGGTTTTTTAATGATTGTTGTTACGTTCCAGGGCCACCGCCGCGGCTGCTGAAGGCGGCGAGCCCCGCCCTCGACGAGGACTGCAACAGCAACACCAGCCTCGCCGGCAGCCAGCACTCCGACCTCGACGCGCACTGCGACAACTCCGGCTACCTTTGGTTCCTTGACTACAAGTGAGTTCGGGTTTACACTACTTACTTAGGCTCACTTGCACCAAGCCACTTACCTCGGATTAGCCTCTAAAATTCGAGTTAACTCCATACAGTTAAATCTATGTTAAGAAGCTAACCCGAGGTTAGTAGCTTGGTGCAAGTGGCCTTTAGAAGCCGTTTTGCTTAATCCGCGCGCTTTCTAAGGCCGTTTGTCCACCGCCATCGTCTACGCCCGTCACTCGAGCGGTGCGGTGGTCATAGGAGATGACGGCGCCGATGTAGCGATACATAGATTGTCATTGATATGTATCTACATCGGCGCTGTCATCTCGTTCTCAGTGACGTCCCGGTGACGGTGGCGGTGGACAAACAGCCTAAGGGTCGTGCTATTACGGCGCAGTCAGTTCAGTCACACATGCAGGAACCGCGAGGAATGCTAAGCTAGGCAGGGGTCGGTGAAACTATTAGAGCCGGTGCAGCCGGACTGCAAACCAACTGCAATTTCTTTGAGAGCTGTGCAGTTTGGATGCCGTTTTCATACTGATTACCTTTCCGCCTGTGCCGCTACAAAGACCTAAAACAAAGACCCTGATGCCGGAATAATCTCGATTTTTCGGAAGCTCATAGAGCAGCAATTTGCTGTTTCAGGTATTTTTGACTGTTACAAAATTGCAATCGAGCGAGCCTACTTACGGGAAGCCTATATCGAACAGTTGACATCTTTCGGCTGAAATGATGATGAACCTAAGCTGCTGTGGTAACGCCTGTGTTTGGGTTCGAAATGAAGCCAATTATTTGGCAAGCGTTATTTACGAAAAGTCTGACCTGAAACATTAAAAAAATACGAGGGGTACTTGACATAAGATAATTCCGCTCATCTTAAAGTTAAATTACTCTGACCTGTATTTTTTTATTACTTAAGTTCATGCTAGTGTGAACAAGAGACAGGCCGTAAAGATCGAGATGTACTTGTACATACTTACTACGATAACGGGTCTATTCTTGCTAACTACGTTTATCAACACTTTTTGCGTTGATAAGCAGGTGACACTCTTTAGTTATCCACTCATTTACTTAATCCAGGTCGAATTTAAGACATTGTTATGCTAAATTAAACTGCCAGATTCAAATCAACAATTTTGACTACATGTACCTATCTAGAAACCGCCCCTCTTCCATCCTAGCCTCCGTAAATTACCTATACCCGTATGCCTATTTGTCAAAGCACTGGAATGTGGATAGAGGGCGTAACTACCTACAGCAGAATGTTTCATTAAAATTACTGGGAACACGTCACCTCTGCCAGTGCATGCTTGATGACACAACTGGTGTCTGTCTGTCCTGTCCACTATAGAGGTCATCCCAACAAGTGGTTGTGTTTGTCAAAATATGTGTTTATTTTTTCATTTTTTTGACGTGATTAACGTCTTATAAATTGATGAACGCCGGCTGTGCGCGTACCCACGAAAAATCATGACGCAATGTGTGTCTATGTATGTCCTCATGGCGATGTACCTATGTCCTACGTAACGGTAGGTACATATTTCATTAATGTTTTCTTATGACGTTATTACGTAAAATTATCGTCCATAAACTATCTAACTTATTTGATCCCTAGCGCCGCCCGTCCCTGGCTGGATCTTAGATACTTAAATCATAGATCTAAAAAAATTGGTTGTCTATAAGACTTTATAAAGTATCTATGATTTAAGTATCTAAGATCCAGCCAGGGACGGGCGGCGCTAGTTAGTTTTGGCTGTGCGTTGTCTGTCAGTCACTGAGTAAGTCACACAGTCTTAGATTAAGTACCTATTACTAAATTATAAAAAAAACATAAGTTGTAACGTATCGAAATTTTCGTTCTGATTGTATAGATTTAACTCAATGGTTCCCAAACTTTACAGGGCCGTGACCCAGAAATAAAATAATAATATAACTTCCATATTCATACTCCTTTTCGGTTTTCATGAAGATCTAAAGCTACAACACATTGAATCGATGAAAAAATTCTGCCTGTTGAAGTCATTAACATTAAACAAATTTAATCCTTCCAGCCCGATATTTCGAGACGGCTCCTGCCACCACACGTCGGTGCTGTCCTCCGTGTCTGCCTCGTACAAGGGTATCGGCGACCTCGCCTCCCGGCTCGAGTTCACCTCGCGGTACAACGACCTGGCCCGCGACCTCGATGCCAACCTGGCCGAGGCAGACATGGAGAGCTTCAAGACGGAAGACATCCACGCCCTGCTCATGACGGCTAACCTCCCGCGGGACGCCATTCACGATGATCGAACGCATGACGTGAGTATTATCATACCTAGTAAGGTGCACTCAGTCGTCGACGTATTTAAGTCTGAATGTCATGAACATAGACATAAATAATACTTCGTATGGACCCGGCCTAACGTAGATACATGTCATGTTTCCCCACTTCATTGGTGTCCAATCCAAAGTTAAACTTATGTCGTGACACTAAAGCTGGGTCACATTTTTTCAATAACGAGACGAGTTTTTAGATACTGAGAAACAGTTTCGAAAAAAGTTTTTTTTTAAAACGCTTGTTGTCACGCACGCTCGGTGACAGAACTTTGGATTGGACACCGTGGAAGTGGGGACATATTACGTGTACGTTAGACCGGGTCTATATTATTTATGTCTATGGTCATGAACCATTAAACCTTGGAGACGATCGTAATGCTTATGTTATATAAATAAATAAAAATTTAGCTGGAACCTTGTTTAACGTACTAGTAACGTATTAGTGGGAGTAGTTTAAACGAGGCTACTAACTGTCGGTTCTTGAATGAGATGATCTCAAAGTAATATGTTGGAAAGGTCGCAAGTCCTGTAGGAACGCGAGATAAGTGAGATTTTTTGTTGTGTATCCCTGTCATACATTTCTCACCTGTTCGATGCACCGTCTTTTGTTAATGAAAGTGTTGGTGGTTATATCGCAGCAGCAGCAGTAATCGTACGCAACCTTGCCAAATTAATTATGATTGCACGGTGTAGGTATTGTGTAATGTTGAGACTCCGTGAGCCCAGGGAAATTCTGTAAGCTTCGGGTTTCCCATTAGCGTGGTTAAATGTAACCCTTGAATGTGTCACAGCGCGGCTAAAAAGGAAAACGTCATAAAAAGATATGACGCCGCGATGTCACATTAAACGTGGTAAGGTTAAAAACTTCACACCAGTAATATAGTTTATTCATTAAACACGACTGCCGTTTTATGGTAAACGTCTTGAAACGCGTTGAATTTATTGGCAAAGAACAAAAGGGTATGGTACCTACTAAAAATCAGTTACGTATTAACAGTTATTTAACGATGTAGGTTATGTTATGTTTTGTATTATATATGTATGCACCCATCTTACATGCCTTTTATATGTATATGTTTATTTTTCAGTTATGACTAATTTCTTGGCGTTGACGTTCATATCGTGGTGTATTGCAGAGTAACCCCCGGGGCGAGATGTTTGCGAGCATCTCGAGCTCCCTGATGGAAAAGTTCCGATTCGACAGCTCTCTCAGTAGCTTTCAGGTTCGCCATTGCTGTTCGATGATTCATATCATCTTGGTCTGTTCATCTAGTCGCATCATCCATCTCATTTTTAACACTTTGTAAATTATCTGCACCCTACATTCCAATCTAATGATTAATGAATATCCAGTCATATTAGAAAAGTCACACACCGTAACGCCATCTATTGTAGCGACGCGACAACGAGGACGAGGTTAGCTAGAGGTTAGTTAGAGCCATTAGATGTTAGTTGAATGGTATAGATGTCGCTTTTGGAGTATTTAGGAATTACTTTCCTTGGTTTTATCTTAACTAGAAAGTTATAAGTTTAGGGGTCAAAGTTATTAGACAACTCGTAGAAACATGACACATGATGTTATACTGAAATCATGTAAATATTCAGCAACTGCTTGCCAACAGTAAGTACAGCTGCTGTTAAAATGCGTCTAAATTGCATCTTAAAATTCTGATTCAGTGACGACGTAATTGCTGTACCTTGAAAAGTGTATTTCGCGGAAGCGGCTGAAAATTAATCCTAGGTCAATAACCTAGCGTCAATAAGCATGACACATGTGATAAAAATCTGGATGTAAACACTACAATAGGTGCCCATTTTACACGTTGAATTCTAACTAAGTAATGTAAAAAAAATTTAGTCATAGTTATTACAATGATACTCGTATTAATGAACTTGTAAAATTTACGTTTTTTTCGATAAAGGATACTTGGCCATGTTTGTTTCGGTAGTGTTTTAGTTGATTATGTCGTCATAAATGGGTTATGTACACCTTAATATACTTACTTATGAATATAAATCCTATGGAGGTAAATTGAAATAACAGTAGTAGCATTACCTACGTTTCAATAACGTTTTAATTAAATTCCATACTGCTTGTAAATATTTATACCTTCAGTCCGACTTATTTATAACTCTTTTAGATAATATGAAAATAAACTGTGCCTAAATGTTATTCTCTGAAGGTCAAAAATGAGTTAAAAAAAATACTGACGGTCATATTAAACTCAATACTCGCACAGAAAGTAATGATGAAAATTGTCACGCAACGATCTCAATTAACTGTAAGTGCCCCAAGAGGCACGCACACAGACACGGTGGAAAGTCTCACTCCGAGACAGTGTTCGGTACGTCGGTCCCACGGGATGTACTCGGTACCAGAAGTAAAGATAAAATAGGAGCACTGTTGGAGTGTGAGTCAATCGTTATTCGTTCACACTGAATTGCGTCAATCTCCACACTCGTTACTCCCCCATCGTACAGTCGCTTGCATGTGTGCGACAGCTCTATATTTAATTGTCCTTCTGTGTGGTCGTAGCATATTGCCGCCATGTGTGAGTTACCAATGAAGTCTATCCTATAGCACAGTGGTACTCAAACTGTACGATACTAAACGTTCTTTCGTAAGGGCTAACTGTAGCACAAAAGTGGCAATTTACAGCACCTAAAAACCTTGAAAACTTAACAGTGCTAATTAGTCCCTAATAAATATTACGATGCTAATGATACATCCATTGCCCTGTAATCATAGAGCGGTATAACAGTCGGGTTTGAAGTTTCGCTGTGATAAGACGTTGTTGATTGGGGAGCGCGAAGTTTGAGAAGCGCTTGCGGTGGCTAATATTAAAATGAGTATTCCCGCTGCCCCAGTCGCGCCCAGGGCTCTCCGGACGGTTGTACTCTGTGCTTCCTCGCAATGAAGCCAACTACTGGGAACTTTAAAACTAAGTTTGACCCGAGTACGCCGGTCTGGCCAATACTTATGTACGCCTAACAAACAATGGCCTCAGTGTAATAGTGTTAGTAGGACTTTATTAGTGACGGTTGTGATTTGAACTTCAGTGTCACGTGGACAGTGATAGGCGTATTCAAAATGGGTGTGAAGGATTATGACTGGGACTCCTACAAGGGGTATTATTCTGTGAGTCATTTTGGATAACAGTCTTCACGTTCACTTTCTTTTTCGATATTATAATTGGATTTGGTGCTTCCCTCATTTTCATTAAGATTGACGTCACCATCTTTTTCAATTCATAGTTTATTTATAGTTTTTGCAATCGAGTCTTTCATTCATTTCATAAACGCAAGCTTCAAAACATCTCCATGAAACTCTGCAATAACACTTTAATTTCATCATTGCACTGTTATTACAATGTCATCTCATTATCTTTATCACTCACGCCATTATTAATAGAATTGTTTACATTTATTTGTTTAGTGCATATTTTAACTGATAGCGCTAACGAACCTACTGTTAAATTGAGTACTTACAGTAAAATTATAATCAAAGAATAAACATCCGACTACCTACTCAATGCTTTACCAATTAAATTGATTCCATAATGTAGCTACATTTCTGGTACATAGATGAGTTGTTGTTTGGTTTGTGACCTCATTTTATAGCAGGAAAAGGAATTAAATTGATGATAACGCTTGCAGCCGCCATGTTGTTTGTCATGTCCTGCTGGAGCCGAGTCAAGCTGATTCGTTACACAAATCGATTCATATCGATTAATAGTGCTCGAAACAATAAACTACCACTTTTGGCGAGTATTGGAAAGTTTGGGTACTTACCTAATTAAAATTAAGAGTCTTCATTTCACCTAGGTATTTAGAAATCAAATAAATCATTCAAATCAAATGGGTTTGTCTCAATTATCCAATTCTTATAATCAAGAAACAGACAGATATCCCATATAGATAATTGATAAATTACAGTCTACAGTTGTAAAGTAAAAGTTACAGCGTGTTCTATTTTAAATGGCAGTTGCATCCGCATCCCAAATTACCCGTGCAGCGTAAATGTTTATGTTCCAACCTGCTGCGTTCACTTGTCGAAATCTTCTGAGAAACATATCGGGAGCATTCTTTAAATAACATGTTTTGCAGCATAGGTATGCTAGGAAATGAAAAAACCACACCAAAATAATGTCTGAAATATCTTTAATGAAAACATTGCTTCTGTTCCGGGAGCTTTAGTGTTTATAACAAGTAGGTACAAAAATATTGTTTTGGTTCACATATTGTAAATATGTTCATTAGCTAAACATAATATGCAACAAACATGTGGGAAGATCATTAACATATTACTTACATTGGTGTTCACAAATAAATGGTCACTATGTAGGTACCTAGTATAATAAATAGTAGTTAATTTTTAACTGTAAAAAAGAAATTGGAATCTCCAGTGGCCTGTAAGTTTGTAACTAGCAAACGTCTTGCGCTTTCGCAACTAACATGGTATGAGACGCCTTACGTCGTTGACATAAAACTATTGCCTAATCCACGCGCCATATTGGTGTCTCGCTATAAGTAGGTACGGTCGAATATAAAAACAAGAAGATTCCTTTGTCATAAGGGACCATATTCTCCGCCATTTTGAATGAGATTTGTCCAACAAAACGTTAAACGCGATGGAGACGTTTGCTTAGTTTAAACTTACCCGCATTTGTCAGATGATTTCGAAACGAATTCTAATTTAAAAAAAACATCCAATCAGGGCGAAGAGTCCGTCGGCTCCATCAACACGATGTCGATCTGCAAGTCGGAGCTTCTCTTCTCTCCCGTGAAGGAGGCGCACGGGGTACATTTCAGCGTGGACAGCCTCGACTGCGAGCTACCGGCGGAGCAGGACCTGATCCTCACCTGTCAGGCCAACAAGGACAACTACACCATCGCCTTCGAAGGCAGCCTCACCATATACTCTGAGGACAGCGAGTGCGCTGAACTGGCCGTCAATCAAAAACATGGTAAGGGTCACTGCTTGGTCAAGTTACGTCTTACGTTTCATTGCATCTAATTCGTTAAGACTCTTGCATGACTAATAAGTAGGGCGTCATCCCATCTACGAATACCTTGACCATGTTAGAAAATGGCAATCTGTTTCCAGTTATTTTTTCATGTCACATTGAATTTTCGATGTTTTTCTCAAAGGTATTAGGCGTAGAACGAGAAGTAAAGGCATTGTTCATATTGATACTAATGCCTAATCTCAAACATAATTATATCAGACAGTAGCTAAATAAACTTAACTCTAAAATATAAGACAACTTGTAGCCGATAGGATGTGTTCCTTTTTGGGCCGTCTGCTAATCATTTCCACCTGTCATCAGCGTTGTCGAAATAGGAATGCAATACTTAGCTTAAATGCGAGCATTTCCATATGAACACAACACGTGGCTCAATGACCAACCAATGACCAACCCTCTTTAATTCAATTATTTAATTTTATAACGCTTTGGCCACTTGTAGCTGTGAGTTATAAAATTTAATTGATGTAAATAAATAAATATAATATGTGATCGTTACTCCATATCCGATGATATCTTAGATGTTGATAATTTTATGCGCCCTTTGATGTTATATAACTAGGCACAAAATATTCCAATAGGAAAATAGATGCGTATAAAGTGGTGTATAGGCGCTTAAAGGACATTAAAACCATACTGCGCAAGATACTTAAGGAAACTCAAAGGGACTTTAACATTTTGCAGAATATGAGGATATTTCGATGCCTGTTTATTTAATTGCAATAGGACTTATATATGAAAATAAAGATCACATTTGCATCTTACGGTCAACATCAAATTTAACTACGATAGTTTTTCTGTTAGACAATGAACTAATCATACTCATTATTCTGATTATCTCGTTTTGTCCTACCTGCCTAGTTTACATTCGCATATTGATATCAAAATTATTATTAAAGTGGAATACCGATAATAGCTTCACATAATATTTTATATTCATGGAAATATGCTTACAAACTGGCAACTTCTCTTGGAATTCGAGATAGTGACATAATTGTTTACATTCTGCATGATTATACCTAATAATAATAATGATTCATAGTGTCTAATTTTACTTGATAACGATAACTCAGCCGCCGATCTTCATTCTTTTTCAGACAAATCGGAAAAGCAAGAAGATAATGCAACTTTAGATGAAAGAACGCGCAGGAATTTAGAATTATTAGAGAGATGTAAGAAATTAACCAATAAGCTAACTACGTCTATGGCTAGGAGCGATTTAGGATTAACTACTTGGTGTAAGCTAAAGAAACAGACCAACCAATCACCACTGAGAAGGTAAGCGAATTCAATATAAACCATACCCTTTATTTTGATATTAGTAAGGTATTCATCAGAACTAAGATTGATATTATTTTACTGCGCATCCTCAGGCATCCTTCTGGCAATAATAATGAAGACTCTCGTGAAACGACTGATGCAACAAACGATATGAACAACTCTGTTATCAAAAGCCAAAGTTTGCCCAATCTGTATAGGAAAAAACTGATGAGCAGTTCCATTAACTCAGCAGCTCTCAGCAACTCAACGGTACGAAACTACCTTTTAATTATATTTTATACTTAGAACTTGACATTGTTGCACATATTAACAGCTTTTTATGCTCTATTTGCAGGTGGACTCATTCACAACGAACCAAATGCTAACGGGTACCTCAACGTGTATGAAAGTCTACGATGTATCGCAACATCGCTCAACTATCGGCAGCCAACATTCGGAACCGATGAGCACCTCCTCGACCGAAAACCCTTCATCCTCGGACAAAAGCCAGCCAAAACAGCCCTTTAATTTGGTGAAACTGTTCATGAAACAGAAAAGCAATGATGTGGTTGGTATGGATCAGATAGACAGGTCTGAGTGCTGGCCTTCTAGTTCGGGTGGTGAGAGTGGAGATTCGATGCAAGAACAAAGAGATGATTCAAAAACAACGATACGCTCCCAAATGGAACTACCTCACGATGTAGTAGATGAAGGGTCAGCTGTTTATGATGAGATTCCACCTTCAAACCCATACAACAATAGAGTTTACGATGAGGTGATAGAGGTAATAGAGGAAGAGGAGAATATCGATGGCGCAAAGCTGAGCGATAGTGAATCAAATCTGTATGCGACTGTGAATAAACGCCATTCGAGAAGAACAAATGTGAATATGGTGAACAGTCCTTCGAGGCTAAGAAGTAATAGAAAGTCATATTCTTCTCAGTCCTCTAACACTAGCGTTAGTATATCGAGCTGTTCAGAATCTGACGGGACTCAAATAACTAAAATGAACCGAAAGTTCCTAAGAGAACCTTTGGATCATAAAGCTACCTCCACCCACCTCGAAGCTACCACTATAGATAAGAGTATGCAAACATCCAGTTTGCAAATGTCAACTATTTCACATGAACGTGAATTGTTCAAAGTGGTGGAACCTTCATTTTTGGAGAAACTCAAGGAAGGAGATTGCGAGAAGCCTGTGTTTATTTTGTACCCTAATTACACGCTACCCGACATCAGTTTTCTGAACGGTAAACCGAACATTTACTTGAACCCTCTCAAAGTCAACGTATCTCCTAAATCGGGTGAAAACAAGAGGAGTAGGTTAAACGTTAAAGGTAAACGACCATTTTCTTGCAACGACGTGGAGATGTTAAAAAAGAAAGGGTTGGGGCACATTAAAGATTGGGATTCACTAAACTTTTTGCTACCCACAGAGTGCAAACAGATGTTATCAGAGTTACCAGAGTTAATGCACAATATTAAGGAGAAAGAGATTTCGAAATGCGGGGAGAAATATTGTAACGCGAAAAGTAAGAATAGGCCGATGAGTTGCGATTGCAACCATTTGACGGGGCACGGGGCGGTGTCGTCGAGTTCGAGTACGGCGACGCAGCCGTCGTCGGGCTACCGCGGCTCGTCTACGATGCTCACGGACTCTTCGGCGCAGAACAGCCCCGCCCCCGCAGGAAACTTCAACCCCTTGTTCGTGTACCGATACGACAGCGCTACCAGCTCCGAAGCCAGCAACAATGACGGAAGAACCAACCCCGCCATACCCAAACGACTGTCCATGGCCGAACAAGCTCGCCTCGCCAAACAAGGAGAATTGGCTCCCCCGAGACCACCTCTCCCTAAAAGCATACTCCGTAAATCAATGGACAAAACTCGGAAATCCAGCACGCAAACCAAACGTTACAGTATGTTCGAAATGGACGAACTCTTGCAGGACCCCGTCGTATGTATGACAGCTGCGACAGAACACAAATCTAAAAGGAGATCTCTACAAGAACCCTATTATTTACAGAATCAAACTACTGAGTATAGGAAGAACAATGATTTGGCCGCCAAAAGATTATCGCAACAGTTTCTCGATGCGGCAGAAAAAGACGCCGATTATAATGAATTTTTCCACGATGAAGGTGTCGGCACTGAGAGCAGTCTCGAATCGGGTAAATCTAATGAGATGAAGTACCACAGACCACACACTCCGCCAATGCCTAAACCGAGAACAAAGAAAACGGAATACACTGAATTCCCTCCCCCTGGGGCTCTAATTAGTAGCGCAGATTTACAGCAGTTAGAGGAATTTTTGAAGCTGAGCGGATACAACTGCCAAAATATGGATGAATGGGACCAGAATCAAGTACAAAAGGTAAGAAATCAGGTTACAAAGTTCCTTCAGATGAAACGATCTCAGGAAGAGAACCAAAGGTCCACAGACTCTAGTGGCAGTAGCTGCAATAGCAAAAAGTCAGTAAGCTTCGCTCAGAAATCTGAAGCAAAGCCCGAAACTCAGCAAACCCAAGTGAAAGCAATGGAAGAGCTGAAGGTTGCCTCCCTCTCTACTCCACCTAACTCACCTAATATATCTGCTGTGATTTCACAGAGACCATATCAGGTATCATTTTCTTATTTTTCATATTAATCGACATCATTGCCTAGCTATTGATTTCTGTGAGTACCTTTGGTTGAATTATTTTCCTTTGCGTCTGAAAGCCACTTTTTGTTCACTTTTCGGTTCGTATAGTTTTGTTGTTTATTGCACTTTTCATTTTCACCCAGCCTCGATTTTTTTGCGAAGTATGTTTATGTTGTTCAATCATCCATTCAGAGACATTAAATGTTAATTCATATGCCGATTTTTCTTAAAGGTGATTAATACAAGCATCAAATTATTGCAGGGCAAAAACCTAGCGGAGATACCAATCTGTGAAGAAGCTGAGATAAGCCCAGATGAGTTCGCTAGTCCAATACACCACAACAGCCGAGGAAAATATGACTCGATTGATGTATCCCAAAAAAGAGGTAGGTCTCCTTCAGGCTGCAAAAAAACTGTATTTCACTCAATAGGCACATTTACAAAATTTCCCATTTATTATTTTTAGCATTGGTCTCGAATGTGACGGACGCGGTAGAAATGTTGATCCAACACTTTTCGTCGGCCACCGATCAGGCTGAATTGGCATTCCTCGGCGACTCCAAGCAGTCACCAGCGTGCGCCAAAATTGCACTCAACGCATTGTGCCCTGCCTTATATGCCATATTCAGAGATGGACTTAGGGAAAACATCGAAACTTCCTTTGGAGCTGTCAACAACTCTGTCTGGCAAATGGTTGAGGCTACAGCAAGGCAAGGTAAGGCACCACTCGGCTTTTTGTTCTTGAAAATAAATAGAGATAAGGACATTGTGATATATTTTATCATTTTTATAGGTCCCATAACAAAGTCCTTGAACGAGCTGGTATTAAGGATCAATAGCGAAGACGCCGTAACTGAGGGGCTGGTGAAATTCAACGCGTTTATACTTGGGCTGCTGAAGTAAGTTTAAAATCACATTATTTATACAATCACATTTCGATAAATTTACACTTAATATAAAAATAACGCAGAAGTACCAAAGTGACTTGATAGTAATTTTGGCTTGGCAGCTTGGTGGCCAATGTCAAAATTAAAGTTCCAGTTCGTTCATAATCAAAATGTCAATACAAAGATACAAAAACGTTAAAGGAAGCAATATTTTTTGTGAAGGGATTTTTTTTATAATCTTCCCTTCTCTGTATGATATTTTTTGTCATTAAAGTTTTACGTTGTATCATTTAGACTTCGAAGTACATATTCCAAGGGATGTCTAAATAAGTATTAATACGAACTCAATTCGCAGCGCACAATCGGTGGACGCGTGGGTGTCTTACGTTCGGACCAGGGAATCGGTTCTGACGAAGCACTACGACACCGACGGCCTCGCCCTGGCCGGAGCCCGGGACGCCCGCTGCCGCACCCTCTACGACTCGCTACTCGCGTCGCTGGAGCCCCTCCGCCTACTGCCCTTCTCGCTCGACCTCATGTTCGAGATGCGAGAACTCCACCGGAGCTTCAAGAAGATCGAGAGCGAGATGCGAGCTGCCAGTCGGGTGAGTGTCATTAAAATGTTGCACATGTATAATAAGTTTAAGATGTATCTGAAATAAAAACTTGTCAGTCACTTCCACTTAATCCTAACAGCCTCGCTGCAGACGCTTCATTTGCATTTTATTGTTTGCATGTGCTTACGGCGAACGTAAAGCGTCGATTTCCTTTCGTGCACAGCTTCCATAAAATGCAAATAAGCGATCGTACGGCTGAAGACAAAGGCATGCTGCATGATGCTAAAACTTTGGTGTATTTAACAGCCTACCTCGATTAACACTCCTCCACTAACACTGAACCAACGGAACTTACTGAAACTTGTGCGGTCGATGCAATCGAGCGGGTTATCGAGCGACGACCAGGCGAGCGTGATTATGAGGCACAAGGAGACAAAGAATAAAGAGCCATCTACACCGGATCTTCTTAATGATTCTGCTAATGTGAAAACTGCTGTTGAGAAGAATAGGCCGCGGTCTTGCGTGAATCCTTCACCGATTGGATATGACCTGTGTCCTAACAACAGTAGAATAGAATTGGAGAACAACCGACGGTGGTCGGGAGTGCAACTAGGCTCGAAGCTGATGCAAGCCTTTGATCGACTAGTTTTCGACGAGAGCGACGATTACACCGACAGTCTCGAAAACAACAAACCCGCTAAGCCCACCGGCACCGATTCGAAGGTAACGCGGGGCTTGTGTTTGACTGTGCTCGTACCGTTACCGTGTTTCGTTTTTTTCATTTTCAGGTTTTGTTTTTTCGCTGGGATGCTTACTGCTTACTAACCATTATTATGATTATTTTATTTAAGTTTTCTATGCTTTCATTGTAGTGCACTGTATTGTTTTTTTCAAAGTAAGTAGATGTTTTGTTCACTTGTGTATTTAAGTAACCTATACAAGATTTTATTGCCGTATACTTTTTTGTATAGGCACTGGTTTATTTGAGTCTAAGTTACTAATCAGTCGTGTGGTGTGAAAAACTTGTATTCATATTGTCGTGTCAACTGCTTTTGCGGGGAAGTAATGAAACAATAATTAATTGCTTTTCAACACGCTAACTTCTACGGGCAATTTCGGGAAAATGCTCGTTTCAGGATACCCCAATAATAATATCTTAAAGTTCAATGACTCATTGAAAATAAACATTAAACTTACCCAACTGTCATCGGTTCCACCTGGAAACAGCTCCGTTTGGTTCAACGGCCAGACGAGTAAAAATAAACTAAAAGATCAACATGATATAAATATGTCGTAAAATGTGAACAATACTTTTGACTTTCACGTCACGTAAGGTCACCAAAGTATTCACGACACAACTTAGAGGGTGCGTGGATTAAGCAAAAATGGACTCTGCGTCAACGGCTAAAGTGCTTCGCCGCGCGCCTTCTAAGTTGTATTGTCCTATACTTATCAAGTTAACCCCTAATTATAATTTGTCCTTTACGCCGGAAAATCTGGTATAGGAAATCGATTTTTTAGTAGTAGTGATTGTTTTTATAGTGGACCTAAGTATTGGCATGAAACAATTAGACGTTTTACGTGGACCTTTCTTGGGCTATATTTGAAATCTTAAATAGGGATCTCCCTGTTCCCTATAGGATCGCTCACGCGCCAAGTTGAACTTTAAATCTAGCCGCTTAAAGTTCTAAGTCGCGGGCAAAAGCTGCGACTTAGAAGGCGCGCGGCGAAACACTTGTCGTTGATGCAGTACCTATTTTGCTTCATGCGCGCGTTTTCTAAGTTGTGTTCGTTCTATAACATTATATGGATGTCCCCAGCTGGAGTGCAGCGGGGAGGAATGGCGACCACCCTCGGCGGGCAGCAGCGGGAGCGCGCAGACCGGCGCTGGCAGCACCGGCGGCAAGTTCCGCAGATTACAACTCAAGTGGGAACTGCTCAGCAACGCCGAGAGCCCCTCCAGCTCGCCTTCAGGTAAGGAAGACTGCCACAACAGTCTATTTGCGTCCCACTGCTGGGCACAGGCCTCCTCTCATCACGAGAGGGTTTGGGCTACGGGGTCAAGCAAAACGTTGTGACGATATTTTACTCACAGAATCTGCTATCGATTCTAAGCATAATTTTAAGGTTTTTTTTTGTAGTTGGTAAAAAATATTTTTTTGGTGGGATTCAGGTATCGCAGACACCATCAATCCTATATTGGGCCATACTAATTTTATTCTTTTACTAACTCGAAAAAAATTAAAAACACCAAAAACATGCTTAGTATCAATAGCTGATTCTGTATAGTTCCCACGAGGGCCCGATGCGGATTCGGGACTTCACACACATCCTCGGACTATTTCGCGTATGCTTGCAGGTTTCCTTCACGGAAAACTCAGCAGTAAATTCAAATTGGATTTCGCATATTAGTAAGCTCAGAGGTGCGAGCCGCATTCGAACCACCAACCCTCTCCATGAAAAGCACTAGCCTACCATGGTCAACTTTATGACTTTGCATTCATGGTCTAAGAAAACAAGGTCTGCCGATCCGGGTGGCGTGTCACGCGTACGTCAAAGTCGAGTTGCCACTTTATTGCTATAAAACAGAAATGAAGGAAATATTTTCTGCCATTATAATGCAAAATAAATTATTTGCGCATTACAATTGTAATGTACTTGTTTAAGCACACAAAATGGTACCAGTTAAAAACAAATGAACGTAATAATTTAACGAAACACACATGATACATGGGGGGTCGGGGATTATTTCAATACACCACTTGCAACACACTGCAGTGCGAATGACGTTAGGGTGACACCCACACTACTACAGAATACCAAACTGCCATACCTGGCCAAGTATATTATTGTATCATGTTGGCATTCGTCTTATGTACGCGTGTGTTGAACAGGAGAGACATCGCCGGCGGCGGCGCGCGGCTCGAAGATCCCGCGGCCCGTGTCGTCGCCCGTCCGCCCGCAGGCGCCCGCGCTGCCCTCGCCCGCCAAGAACTCGCCGAGGTCAGTGCCGTATCTACACCAGAGTATACCTAATAGGTAGTATCGTACCAGAAGCGACGCGCACCACCCCGCACCAACACAAGTTAGAGATCTTCTACCATCTAAAGTCCCGCGCCTTCACATTTCAAAACGCTTCAATGTATTTAAAAAGCACCACCAACACTCTCATCACATGTGTGCGTGCTGAGACAGCCATCAACTATGCGTTGAGAGTGTTGGTGGTGCTTTTTAAGTAATAATAAGCGTTTTGAAACGTGAAGGCGAGGGACTTTAGATAGTAGAAGATCTCTCCCGTGGCGAACGTGCACGACTGGTCGGAACGTGCACTCTCGCACACACGCGCACGTATTTGTACAAGATAATATTTGAGTGTGCAGATTACGTTCAGTTTGTATGGAGTGTCGTGGGTATGCCCGCACACATCATCTCATCATCATTATCATTTCACCCGAAAGACGTCTGCTGGACATAGGCTTTTACCCAAAGCCTCACCACTCGGACCGGTCCTGTGCTACTCGCTTTCACCAGTTCCCCACGACATCCACCTAAATGTTCATTTTTAGGGTTCCGAAGTCCACAAGGAACCCTTATAGTTTCGCCATGTCCGTCCGTCCGTCCGTCTGGCCGCACTATTGCTCGGAGATGCTTAGTTCTAGAAAGCTGTAATTTGGCATGAATATATAGTTACGCTGACAAAGTGATACAATAAAATTTTGATATATATTTTTTTATAGGGTACCTCCCCTACTCGTAAAGTGGGGATGTATTTTTTTTCCTTGCGTACCCCATGGTGTGGCCTATCGTTGAATAGGTCTTAAAAACATGTTGAATGTTTGTTAAAACCGTTTTTCGATTAAGTGATGCGTTTGTGATATTAAGCTTTAAAGTGTCCCCCCTTTAAAGTGTGTGTGTGGTATTTGGATGGCTGAAAAAAATCACGGTTGTGGCATATATAACGTAGTTGAAAGGAAAACTATCACAGCTAAGTAGGCTGTACAAATTTACGAGTCATAGTGGACCAACTTATGAAATGATTAATAAACCAATGATTTTTCTCGAGCGGCAGGGGTGTCGGGCGGGCACGTCATACCACAGCACAGGCTAACTAAGATGCTAAATAAGTCTTAGAAAGGTACTGTGGGCATCGTCAACTTCGGAACCCTATACTTTGCGCGTGGCCCGACACGCACTTGGCCGGTTTTTTATTAAATCTAATTCTCACTCACCAAGGTCTGTGCTATACCTACTTAACACGTCATTCTTAAACTAAAATTATGGCACGAATATGTTACCATTATTTTAGTTTAGCTGGAAAACAGCCAGGTGTTCATTACACGAAAGATGTTAGAAAACTCGTTTGTTTATTTTTACAAACGGATCTCACAATAATGTGACACATAAAAAATCTCTCTTTTTATTTAAACAACAGTAACTTTCGTACATACATCGATGACATTCTCCTAATCCTATCCTATCCTAGATCTTGCAATTATACCTATTTCTGATTCAACGCTTATAGTCCTTGAATCAGGCCCAAACTTGTATCTATTTTGTCTTACGCCTGACTTATTAGTCAATACTAGCTCTAGCCCGTAACAACCAACCACACCAGCCTATTTACGTACCACTGCTGTGTATTTGTCTCCCTCGTCACGAGAGAGTATGGGCTATAGTCCCCAGGCCTTTTCCCACCCAAATTGAATTTCACACAATACACAGGTAACTCAGAGATGCGTGCTGGATTCGAACAACCGTCGTTCTCCATGAGAGCCTACAATCACAGGGCGGACACGGCCTATAAAAGCACGATTTCGAACACAATTCGTAAGAATTGTCA
>OZ020283.1:7944950-8094408 GCA_963971205.1 Aethes cnicana
TACGATTTATACCCACAGTTTATACCTAACGGTGACGTAGTTAGCCCCCACTCTCCAACTTTAATGCGTTTTAACTTGGTCATTCTTTGTTATTTTGATAAAACAAAAAAATCTGTGTGTAATATTTTTTTATTATCTGACTGACGGACTAATTAGAATTTCGATTTCTTCACCCTGTCGTCATCCCTATTGATCGAATCTGGACACTTACTTGAAATATGACTTACCAGAGCTTCCTAGACCCAGAAAAAAAGCCGCGAGACAATGAAATCAGAAAGCCTGCTTTCAACATTTTCATTTGCATATACCATTCTAACGCCAATACCGTAACATTTCGACATGTCCAATGGCAATGTTTTAATTGCAGATACGTCCGGACGCTCTGGCACCGGCTGCCCTCGGACTCCGGACATTTGGCGTTCAACGAGGGCGAGCGACTGCGGCTGATCCTGGAGGTGGACTCGCAGCATCTGCTGTGCTGCCGCGGCGAGCACAAGGGCCTGGTGCCCCGGAACGCCGTCATCCCCGACGACTTCTGATGCTGGCAACCCCAGTGGCGCCCTCTACGCCAACCGCAACCAAGGACACAGTGAATCAGTGCAATAAACTGTAAATATTTCATCCCAACTCTAGTTAACAACCGCTCTAATCAATCACCCCTCGACATCACTATTATTATCACGTTTATTTAGTAAATTCTAGTCTTACGTTTTAAGGCACGACATGGTCTTGAACTGTAAATAAAATAATTTAAGAAACACAATTTGGGAAAGCATTTACTGCACCTCGTTACTCATCTCATTTTCTCGCGATTTGTGGTAAATACTTTCTTCAAAGTGATGTGATATAGATGATTATGTTATAGGGATAAATCTCATGCTTAGTTATTAAGGAAACGTTCATTACGCTAAATTATTCCAAACAGCCGAGAGGAAGACGCCCAATGTCGAAAGATTCGATAAATTAGGTAAATAATGTATTCGTGAAATTGATGTCTAAAGTTAGCCATTGTTTGTATATCATTAAATCGTTACTCACTATTCGAATAGCGATTATGTGTGTAGGTATTAAACTTCATAGCTAAAATGTATCCAGCTTGGATTCGTTGTTATAATTCTCATACAAACACTATTACTCGTTAAGTCGGTTTTGTATGCCACTGAATTATACGATTCGTCTCTAAATGGCTATATTCTCCCTTGTTATATTCAGGGGGTTATCGAAGCGTGAATTGCGTTCAGTACGAGTAAGGTATGGTTTGTTGGGGGTGGTGGAAGCGGTGTACTTATTCCGAAACAGTCCGCAGACTTAACTTCTCACCAGAACTAACTGCATGCGCCTATCCTCACACTTTCCTTGCAGTCTGTTCTCTGAACACGGAAAGTCACAGGTATAAGTAAAGGTGTTGGGGCTTAATCTCTATTGTCACTAACTGCACGGCCTCTCCCAATTTCCTTCCCACAGCATCCCATCACCGAAGCACCAACGTGCCACAAGTGTTGCCACACCCTGTCCTAAACCAATCCAACGCACTGTAAGCAATCAGGGCCTATATTCGAAGTTTTTAAATGGGGATATCGCTCTTCTTTATAAGATCGCTCACGCGTCGCGTGAACTTTAAGCAGCTAGATTTAAAGTTCAACTTGACGCGTGAGCGATCCTATAGGGAAAAGTGAGATCCCTATTTAAGACTTTGCATAGAGTTCCAGCTAAAACTGCCAGTAACTTAAATTAGGCTATGGTCACTAGTGTATTGCTTCACGGTCGCTGACATTGTGATATACCGAACCATATCACTGCTTAAGGCGTAGGAAAGAGATATTTTTGGTACCTATTTGTATTGCTCAAGGGAAACGGCGCGTTTAGTATTCCGGATAATACTCGTAATGTCACTTTATACTCGTGGATTAGGATCGATTAAAATTTGTATATAATAAAATTAGCGAAATTTTTGAATGTCAAAATTTGTAACAAATTGAATGCACGATACAGTTCCTCTCGTAGTCTGACGTGCTCGACTCGCCGATCGGCCACTAGATAGACCGGGCGTCCTCCTCGAGGCGAACACTTGCCAACCGAACATAGAGGCTCGTCGACCGAAATCTCACTAGCCTAGGCTGGACGTAACTTAAACAAATTAGAACGATACGAATATTTATACAATAACTAGGATAGCCGGTTGGAGAACTAGTTGAATTAGATTAAGGATCATGTTTGTCTGGGGAAGTAGTGTTAGTTAATTCGCGCTTCGTGACTGAATGATGTGATGTGGCCTTTGTATGTAATTAAGTTAGTGTTGTGTGCGCTTGTTGCATCGGCCGGCGGCACCGGTCGCCGTATGCTTCCACAAATGTAAATTATTACTAGATATCGAACTGCAAGATAACCGTGTAAGTATTAGACGAACAGACATGCCTTAATAAATAATTTGTACCCGGTCGCCGAGTAGAGTAAGTTTGTAACAGCCTGTTTGTAATGTACGTACCTATATCGAGTGTTGAACAGTTTTATATTAATGACTATTCCTGCGCGTTCGAGGCGATGGCCTGTTGTCCCGGCGGTACAAACCGTTCTCTTGTTTACGTTAATTAAGATATTATTTATAGTTACGATTTATCGGGATCAATAAGTTGAGCTTGTGTTGATAATTTTATTTTCTTAAGAAAAAAAAAGAGGCTTTCGTTGACTTACGAAACGTCCAAACGAACGACTGAGAAATTAATTCCGAATATATTATTTTATGTTTAACACGAAATCTATTTCTGTTTAAATATGTATTTCAATATAAGACATTTTCAATTTCTTTTTTATTTATGTTAGTGCCATACGATTAATGTATTAACAATGGATAATTGATAACTATTATTGTAACCATATAAACCAAATAAACTTATCTAAAATACTTACGTTGTTGTTTTAATAAAGTGAGTCTATGACCTCAAGAAATTCATACCTAAATCACTTACGACACCTTTGACCGCCACTGTCTGCCACAGCCAGTTTACACCGCATAAACTGTAAAATACTTGTACTTAATTGCCGCTAGGTTTGCAATTTTCGTGGCGGTCATGGTCAAAGATAATCCTAACGAGTATTCGAATCTTCCCGAAGGTTTCATCAAGGACGCCTTCTTAGGCTGCCTTTTCGCTGAAGCAGACGTGTGGAACCAATTAACCACATCGGGACAGAGCGAAAGAGGGGGTTCAGCGAGAGCGTCACATCGGGCTGCCCTGTCATTGGTTGATTCCGTACGTCTCCTCTCCGCTTTGTTTCAGTGGAAAGGCAACCTAAGGCGTCCCTGATGAATTTTCGGAAAGTCAAATTCAAATTCAATCATTTATTCAGCAAATTGGCCACATAAGGGCTGGGCTGGTGTAAGGGCTTTTATACGTCAGAAAAAGAATTAACCAGCGCTTCCTAGACCCATTGCTTGAAAAGAAGCGCCGCAACAAACTCAAGCAGAAGGCCTTTTTTCAAAATTTCCACATAGTAACAAAAAGATTTTCAAGTTCCACTTTAAGATTCGAGTCTACTTTAGACAAGAGTTGTTTTCCTGTCACTGCTTTTGTAGCGCAGAGGTGAAAACAACTACTCGTATACATCTTCTAGATTCAAGTACAGTGACGGAAAAAGAAATCACATTCCAGCTGAACAAGACATGGACTCAACAGCAGCTGTACACACAGACTCAATAGTATTATGGTTACCAAATATCAATTCTAGAAGAGAGATTCTATATGGTGTATGCTTTCTACTGCTCGCTAAATTAAGTAGGTAGGTATGTTATACAGACATTTCCAGGAGTTGTCTCAAGATACCATGTTTGGGTAGGTAAAGTATTAGTAGGTACACAAATTATCATACTGTATTTGTGCGTAAGTACGTACACCTGTTGCGTCACGAGGTGGGGTATTTAAATGAAAAACGACCTTTAACGTGGTGATTCACTTTATTGCTCAATCCATATAACTTTTTCACAATCACAAGCTAATATCGAATAACTACTTCAGGTGAATCCGTGATCTACTCTATGTAACAACGATCGGATCAAAACTAACATTTATATCTTTCGTGTCGTTTCTTCTTAGACGTAAGTGATTGCTAATGTTACATCAACTTTATTTTTTTAATAATTTTATGACGTCGTGCTAGACAACAATGCAGTTCAAAGTATCATAAGAATTTGCAAGATACATCTACAACCATTAATTTAAGATTAGCACATACAACACACACAAGAATCTAGACGACGTAGCGCTTACTAATCAAAACGCTCATTTTGCACTTTTCCTACTTACTGATGAAAACTAATTGAAAAATGCTAAATATATATGGGATAATGTGGCTGAACTAGAGCGGCACTTTTAGTTAGTAGCAATAGTTATTTGTTATGCAAGGCTGCAAAGTTGTTGTTTGCTGTGAGTGCGTGATTGAGACCCGAGTGAACGAAGGATTCTAGGGTTGAACCACGAGCGAAGCGAGTGGTTCAAATATAGAATCCTGAGTGTAACGAGGGTTTCAAGGCACGAGACAGCAAACGACTTTGCTGCTGAGCGCAACACAAAATTTTTCACCTCACGTGCGATTTTTCGGGAAGAAGACTTAGTTCGGCGTCATGTACAGTTTGTGCTAACTAATATAAACTAAGCTAACGCTAGAATCGCTCATATTTTCTTTATAACTTCGTATAGGTATTCTAAATTACAAAACCAGCAATCAAAAACTTAAAAAAAAAAATTTTTTTTTCATGTTTTTTTTCCGGAGGTTGCGTTCCAAATCACTCTTACTCGTACTTCAAGATTCAATTATTCATTGAATACAGTTAAAATATACACATATTTAAGTATTTTTGTGATAAAACATAGTGAAATAATGAAATACATCTGAAACGGTGTATTATTAATATAATTTTATCAATGATGATATTAAGTAAACTGAACCTTTATTTTAATAAAACTCTCACGACGAATTGCGTTTCAGAACGTATCGTTGTTTTTTTATTGTGACAGTGGCGTCATGCGTCGTTCGAATTTCAAAAACACTTTCCACGCTAGCGGATAAAAACAACTTTTGCGCTCGGATATCAAGCTGCAAAACGACCACTTTCGAGCCAGTGAGGTGAAAAAACATTTAAAATGGGTATAGGTAAAAACATAGCTAAATGACCTCGTCTATGTAGTAGTAACCTGTCTGTATACGAAAGTTGACGTTCCATATTTGAATTTTCCTCCAATTTTCATATCATTTTGGAACACAACTACATACAACAGGTGACATACTTAAGTTTTTTACCTATACGAGTAGATATGGCCGGTATTTATTACCTATAGTAGTTTATGATCGGTGTGACGACTAAAGTAGGTAGTGTGGAGACTGGCCGAGTATAATCGGTGAGTTGATACATTTTCTTTTGAAAATAGGTATTTTTAAGCGTAGAATTGTTTAGTTCCATTTGTTGAGTCTTTTTATAGCTCTTGTAAAGTAATTATCTCTGAAAATATAATTATTAATTAGGGAAGTGTTAGGGCAGTGTTACGGCCTGTCTGCGAGATACAGATTTTTTAATTAGCTAGACATCATCCTGATGCCCAGCGAGTCTCCGTGTCTTCAAGTTCAACTGCTGATTTCCGTGCCTACATACAGCATCTACGCGAGCTAACACCAACCCCCCCTGCAGTAGGTACTTAGACATTTTATGATCTGGGCTTATCGAAATATTTTATTCTATTTCTATTCTATTTGTATGATTAACGCTACATATTTCAATAGGACGGAGAGGTGTATCTTATATTTAAAACATTATCATGATCATAAATAAACTACTGTGTGCTCTACAACATTAATCCATTGATCCATTTCTTACTTAATTAGATTGTAGTCATGAAACGTTAGTTATAACTTATAAGAACATACAATACTGCACGTCACATAGATAGATTTTACTGTGACCGCTGTGGCCGACGAGAGGATCTTACTGTTTCTCACAAAAGCGTCGGAAACAATGGAATCAACATTTTGTTCTCTCTTCTGAAAAGTTTTCCATGTTGCAAATATAATAACGTTTGTGATAAAAGTATAGTGTTCTACTATTAATGAAACGGATAATATTTAATTTATGCTACGACAAATAGGCAGTATTTAATTCGAAATACTGTAAAGTGCTACAAAACCACGTTAGCTAGATGCTGTCTAAACACCGAAACGACTTTTTCCTGGTCATTATGTACCATATTCAATAGATAGTAAACGCCGGGCGCTGCGCAATGGAAGTAGGTCGTCCGCAGCTGGATCGCAGGGGGGCGCGCGCGCTGGCTGGCCGCGCCATCGACGCCCGACGGTTCCTCTCGTTATTGCGCTCCACGCGGTCGTCCTCGTTGTATAGCGAGCGCTCCTCGGAGCGTTTCCGCGGCGAGAGCGCGCGGGGCGTGCGCGGGGTGCGCGACGCACGCGCCGAACGGCAGCGCGTCATCGGCCGCTCCTCCCACTCGTACGGCATGTGATAGTGGTCCTGGGAGATTGGAGTGATTAGATTTACAATAAAAACAACAATACTCTTTAATCAACACCATAAACAAACACAGAAAAAAACAGAATGTATAAATATTTACAGGCAAACAACAGGCTGACTTCTCGTTATCGCTAAACAGCGATTTCTGCCAGAGATCGTTGTTTTGAGATCGTTAATTGCATTCAGCTGTTGTCCGTCACAGAATAAGTAGCAGTACTTCTGCGTCGAATTTATTGAATAGGTACTATAAATTTTCCCTCCCTTTTCTAACTCGAAAGAGATGATTTGCGGGATAAAATCTATCATTTATCCTTCCTAGGAACTCAAGTTCATCTATCATCAAAATAAAAAACCGGATCTAATTCGGCAGCGGAAAAGTGATTTCTATCTAAGTAGGTACAATAAGTAGCTACAATATTGAATATTTTTCTTGGTTGCGTGGTGGCCAAGATTAAATTAATGTTTCTTTAGGGCTTCTCATTGATCATTCAACGCTCAGGCAGGATGCTATTCAAGTTTGCGTGGGGTGAACATTACAATTGGGTAGCTTTTTAACTTATATTCTGTAAATATTTTACCGCTTAAACATACGTTTTAGGTACTTGAGCTAGTTATTTGAAAATGGTACAAGTCCACAGTAAATATGCCGCAACAGTGTGACGCAAGCTATAGATAGGTACCTAATACAAGTAAAAAAACTTAACTCACCTTAGGTATATCCAACGTATGACGTCGGTCGCCTAGTGTGCATGTGCAAGTGTTTGCAAAGTAAACTACACTTAACATACTGTTCGCTTGTTCTACTACGCCGTCGGTGATCTGTGAAACTAACACGAACTGCAACATTTATTTACAACTGGGATCAACGAAATAAAACAACATCCAGGTGTTAAGTTGTATTAAGTCTTAATTACTTATTACATCGTATAATTTCCGCCTTTGAATTCAAGTTTTAAAATTTCCGAGTACATACCTATATTATTTTTGTTCTATAATTTTAACCAGAATGTACGATTCAAACACCATTTACACATGTATGAAACAAACGTGGACGTTCTATAGATACGCAAATTAATAAGCGGAACATACTTTTGCAGAACTAATAACAAAAGGAAAATGTGCAGCACATTGCCACAAGCTTACATATATTACTATAATTAAAAATACTTGGCAAAGCCTTAAAATAATCGTGTAATATTAAAAACATTAATAACATATTATGATGATCTTCCATTGAACGAAACAAAACGTATAGCTTCAAATGCATTGACTATATATGGTTAACACAAATAACAATGCAAAATTGCCACACGAAACGACTCCATTTAACAATTTCGATACACTCACTATCTACCTCTAATCACATTTTATGATTGTAAGTTTATATCAATATAAAAATTATTACGCTAGTTACAAAGTCTGGTCAGTCCATCTAGAAATCCCACTCCTAAAATTCCGTTCACAGAAAAGTTAGGCAAAGCAACCTGCACGTCGTCGTCGAATAGTATCACTCATATATCAGCTCTTGAGCCATTTAATCGCAGCGAGAATCAGAAACGTGCTTCTAGTGTTAATAATCCTTTTGTTAAAGTGGCATGTGTATACGGGGTGGATTGAAACCATTCGACGATATTTCAGGCCGAGATGCTCGCACGTTTCCTGAGTCCGATGGTGCACCTAATTCTTTTTTTTAGCTCAGTATTAAGTTGAGTGTGATCTGTTAAAGAAAAAAGAATAACAAAAAACATCACTTCAATATTTTAGTGTTCTTTGACCGTGCCGGGAAAAACAAAGAAACCTAACATGCTTAGAATCGATAGCCGATATTTTGGATTTATTATCGTCAAATGGTTTTAATCCACCCTATAATTCTATGATACATATGGTGGTTGGATTGCTGTGTCTAAAACTCTCTTCCTCATTACTGTACAATTGTACATAGAGATATTATCGCACCAAATAATACTTGCTTGCGGACACTCAGCAGTGCAGCTACCAAGTTCAGAAACATAATAAATGAGGTCTATACGTTCAGCGCAAGTACAACAATACACCTAATATCACTTATAAATACCATAAATTACAATTAAGTAGTAATAAGTAGTTCCAGTAGGTACCTAACAAAAAATGTAAACTACGTGCTGCTATTTGTTATAATAAAAACAGTGAAAGTGATATCGAAGGGTGCAATTTTGCCTCAATAAAATTAAAGGACGATTATTCAATCGCCAGATAAAATTTATTCTTCGAAATACTTCCAACGAATAAAGATTTTATTGATCATAACATGACGACTATAAACTTATCTGAAGATTAAAAATCGCCCCTACGTAAAATAAATATATCTATTATTTCTACAGGATTTACGAAAATAAATGACTATGCAGTACAAATGTACAGATTGCTTCTATTGGCACATGATCATTGATAAAGTATTAAAAAAATTGCAAATTAAATATTTTTCTTAAAAAATATTTTGGTAAAATATAACCTGTAACAAGGTGGAATATTAAAGTAGTAGGTATACCACCTATTGAAAACAAGTAATTATCTTATACACTGAAGGTACTCGAGGTATTGTCTATAAAGATATGCAAAAAAATCATTGACGTAGATTTAAACATTCGTACATTCAATAATTAACCAGTTGCCGATAATCACTCCTTCGGGGTAGTTAGATAAAATATTGTAAATAACCAATATAAAATTTTACAAAATTTTGGACTATTGATTATTAAAGTTATTCAAACGTGGAGATTAAATCTCTTAAAGTGATGTTCTTAGCACTGCTGCTGGTTCAAGTTCTCGTCGGACTTCGGCGCACGCGCAGCCGTCAGCTCGGGGCTCTGCGGCAGAACACACTCGTCAATACCTCGCATCAATACAGCAGGAAAAACAGCTCAAAAACAAGCCAAACAATTATTACAAAACACATGAAACCAAACCAAAATGATAAAATGTTAGTCAAGACAACGCATCCATCACCTGCTAAAACTTAATCCGTCAATAGAAAGTGTAAACATATTCTGGCTGAAACAAAAACAAAAAAAAAGCAAAATGAGAAACCTAGTCGATACCGAATGAGCCATCACCAAACAAGGAATAAAGTAGTAAAATAGTGGTAGTCAAAAGTGAAATGGGGAAGATCGGGAAGGCCAACACACAAGGAAGGCTCACCTCCTGTCCCGAGTGGGTGTGGCTGCCAGGCACCGGCGACTGTCCGCTCATCTGCTTGATATACTCCTTGTCGTCGAAAATCTTGACCACGCCACCTCCTGGCTTATGTTTTACGTTGTCCATAGATCCCACTTTACTTTGTGCTTTGAATTCCAATTTTTGATTTTCGATCTGTTCGGAAAAGCGAGGTGCAAATATACAATACATATTTATTGATAGATAGATATGCTATTGATCTAATAATTAGTAGGTATATAATGTATCCACACAATAATAGATATCTGTGAGTGTGCTTGTAATAATTGTGGATAAAACATTTAACATCATTATTGTGGCGTGCGATCATTCAAAATGGAATGCCACGTTGTAACAAATAATAGATAATTTCACATATCGCATGCATTTATATCATCATTATCAAAATTGTAATGTGCACTTTCGATATTAAATAGAATTGGAATCCGTGGGCTAATTTTAGAATGCATGACGTTTAAAAACAATTTTAAAACACGATATGGATATAATATTATTATGTAAGTTGTAACAGACATGTCAATAATTGTGCATTGTGCCGTAATTCCCATTTTCTCTCAATGGTTTTCGCGCTGACTAAGTTGACTAAACCTATAGCAAGACAATCATCCTCGAAACAGAACCGTTCAGCAAGTGAATAGCAGCCGCAACTGAACACTGGGTAGTGCAAGTCCCATCTCGAACCGCAGAACAGAAACCTTACAACTCATAATGATACAAACACCCCTTCAAATCGTGTCTGGCACGTGACTGACCTTTTAACGTCAATATTAAGGAGAATTCATTAACGTTTATGCGATGCTCTCCACCTTCGTAACTGCCATTTTATGTACTATAAACAATACGAATACCGGTAAAATAAACTTCTCCTGGAAATCTGGTCCACCCTAGTAGCTTCATTGATAAAGGGTGCATGATAAAAATGTGATACCACAAACAACATTAACTCACATAATCATTATTCTATAAAGCACACATTTTGTAAACCAGTGCAAATTAAGTGGGTTTTACTCACTCCTCTTGTTCCTTTTTTTGCTATTACTGTTGGCTGAAGAATACATAAATATTATCGGTACCTATCTTCTTAATATTTTGTAAAACGTAACCTGCTTTGGGAAGACTAATATACTGATGAGAGTGCATTTATGTAGAAGTTTTTTAAGACTGTTCTCTAGCCTATGATGGTGTGAATACTTGTCTAATAAACTATTAAAGCTGATTATTCTATCTACACCAAAATACAGACTACTTAATATTCGTAAAAGGATCTGTCGATTTACCTCGTACTTGGATTTGGAATTGACCTCAACATCGTACCTATTAATTAATTTTATATTTCAAGTTACCTTAACTGCTCCGCCTCCTGGTTTGTGGGTGATATTCACCGTGGACGCAACTTTGGGCTTGGCTTTATCCTTGAAGTCCAGCTTCACTGTTTCGATTTTCTTGTCTCCACCGCCAGGCTTGTAGGACGTGTTCTGTAGAGAGCCTATTTTGGACTTGGCGTTCCACTCCAACTTTGTAGTAGTTATCTAAAACAACATTATCCTTAAGTAAGAAAAAAACTTTAAATCGATTAGTTTACTTTTTACGGGAAGATCTGATGATTTTACATACCTTCTTACTTCCACCACTTGGAGTGTATGTTTCATTTTTAGCGGCAATTTTCGGTGCAGCTTTAAATTCCAGTTTTCTATTCTCGATCTTCACTTTTCCTCCTCCAGGCTTATACGTCGCGTTGTCCAAGGAACCAATCTTCGACTTCACGGTTTTGAGATTTGGCGAAGGCGCATTACCCACTTGGACCTTGTTCATGGGTACTTCTGAAAAAATATATAATTTAAATAAAGATTTAGATTAAATAGGTACCAATGTTGCATTGTAATTAGATGTAAGTATTTTTTCTTTAAGTCTAAGAGAAACATTACACAATCGATAGGTTTATTTCAAGGCCGAGCAAGAGTCATTAATATTTCACGTTGATTGATGTCGATGAACGTTACGATACGTCTATAGTTGAGCTAACTCTGACCCATTAAATATTACTATCTGTTGTGGAATCGAAGGAATGAACAATAAACCATATCTAACGTTATACTAATTTCATCCACATACGATACCATACGTATCTGACTGCCTCGAAATCAATATTTCCATATTCAGCAGCAGTTATACTCTATTAAACTTGAGCTTACTTTTCTTCTCAGTGGGTTGTGGGGTTTCGGGGGTTTTTGCTGTAGCACTTTTGCTGGATGACCTCGAAAGACTCGGTTTGAGACTGTTGCTGGATTTCTCTTTCATGGGCAACTTGCTGGGGGTTCTCTTGTTTGGTGAGCCGGGAGACCCGTTGAGATCCTATGTGGAAGTATAAGTATTAAAATTTGTTTTAAAAGAGTACCTACTCCATCTTGAAACATACACACTTACATTTCCTTGGGTGGATTCATCTACGCCACTATCATTGTCGCCATCTATATAGGAGAAAAAAACTTTTGTTTAGTTTTAAAAAACATAATTAAATACGATTATTTCTTTAAAATGATTTGACTCATCTCAAAAGGTCAGTGCTAAATTTTACCTCGTCAATATTACCTTTTGGTCTAGGTTTTGGAGCAGAAGCTGTTCTTCTCGGTGTAGATTTTTTGGAGTCAACTGAAGACGTGTTCAGCTCGGTTGGCTTATGCACGGCCATTGGAGGCTTCGAATCTAGGACGGGAGACTTAGGGACGATTTTGGGAGGGGGTGGTGTGACAGCTGATTTAATTTGTTCGGGTCTCATTTCTTGCTTTATATCCGACTTTGGCGTTTTTGGACGCTGTGGTTCCGGAGTGGCACTTTGAGGCTTATTCGGTGCAATGGGAACTGGAGATGGTTTCTGTTTGAGTTCCGGTGAATCATCGCTTCGTGTCAACGACGGGGAGCGGTCGAAAGGATCAGTTTTGATTTGATTTGTAGAAGATTCGTTGACATTCTTAGTCGTCGATAAATTATTTTGTAAGACAACATCGTCATCATCATCCATCTTTTTGTTATTTACTGCACTAGGTAGAGTACCGATAAACGAGTCTGTCATTTTTGACCCCGATATACGAGACTCTGGGCGATCGAACATGTCTCTTCCATCATTAAGTACTCCAGGCTTGATATTGTCTATGGAAGTACGAACGTTTTCTTTGCTGTCAATTGTTCCTTCTTGTATTAAACCAAGTCCGGGACTTCGACTTGCGTAGTCTTCAACTCTACCTCCGATAGAACTGACCGATTTTCTGCGGTCGTCTTCCATTTTGAGTGGACTCGGGGCTCCGGGAGCAGCTGAGATGCTGTAACTTCTCCCTTTAGCTGCCATAGCCTCGGAGCCATTTTCTGGCTTATTGAAATTTTGGTTTATGGCTTGATTATCCAGGTTTGCTGCTTGCTTATTTTGATAAGGATTCGAGGTATCCAGGCCCTTCAAAGAGCCTTGAGATGATTGTCGCGATAGCTGCCCACTCGCAGATATCTGAGGTGGTAAGTATCTTGGTCCACCGTTAGGAGCTATTTGTGGTGGAGGTCGTATACCATCTGGCGTTACCACACCTCCAATCTGTGGTGCTTGACGTGGTCCAAACTGCAGATTATTTGGCGGCAGACCCCGCGGCGCTACGCCTGATGTGGGTGACTGCAAAGGTCGTGGGCCTTGCTGCGGTGCAAATGATTGCGGGCCCGACGGACGGAGTGGCGGTGGCTGAGGTCGGATCTGCTGGGGAGGGCCTGGAGGCGCCGGTCCACGAGCGGGAGGAGGCCCAGGCCTCGGCGCAAACTGAGGTGGACCTGTTACTGGTCCTCCTGGCTGAAACTGAGGCCTCTGTTGGCCCTGGGGTGGTACAGCGGGTCTTTGCAAAGGCTGCGGGAAAGCTGACCGCGAGTCGACCCTGTTCAGAGGAGGGCGCGGTGGTAACTGTCCCGGTGCAGTCGCTTCAGCCCCTACCACGCCAGCACTTGGAGGTCGATTCTCCGTTGGAGCCTTGACAAATAAAGTTTAGGTCAAACCATTACTAAGAAATAAAAGCTGCATTTGCCAAATTTCGTTCCTATAAACATCATTTAAAGTATTTAGGTAGTTAAATAGTTCCTATGTAGCAGTGATTTAAAAGTTTTAAAAGATCGTAAAGATAAGATTTCAATTCAGATTTAATGTGAAAATTACCTAGAATAGGTTAAGTCACGTAAAACACGGATTGCATGATTTGACGTACTTAAGCATTTTGCAAATCCTAAACCTAAGTCGTAATGTAAACTTGAACGAATTGTCAGCCGTCACACTTCGAATGGATAGGATAATAGCCCACCAAAGGAAGCAAAACTTAGGGGAAATAATACATGTGTAAGCGAATTTTGGAATAGTTGTAGGTGAAGGTGCCTTAAACAACATACTAAAAGTACTGATGGGGGGGAGCGCCGCTAACGTGTAGGGGGGGGTCCAAAGGTCCCTTTTTTTGGTTTTTCGTAAATATCTCGTAAACGATAACTCACAACAAAAAATGTTCTAAGACATAAATAATTTACATTAAATTTTCTACAAAAAGATATACATACTTTTTTGCTAGTGTAAATATTGAAATAGATAATAAAGGGGAAAGTTAACGATAAACGATTTTACGCGTGGGTTCGGGATTTGGTCCGCTGTACCCTGATTCTTTTTAGATAAGCGCTCATACTTGACACAGTTGTACTTTGGATAATTCTGAGTGGATTCATACTGAGGGCCACCGCGGGACACCGCTCGGTTGGTGGGGGGAGAAGGGGAAACTTTGCTTCCGCCGCGCTTCAGTTAGACCTATATATTTCCAAAAATTGTAAGAGTTAAGAGATGCTGTTTATTGCGAAATGATCCTTACTAAATGCTTCATCAAATCTAATCCACAATTATTCATTTTTATTGGTGGTTTTTCTTAACTTTAGATCGATATTACAAATTTCTATATTTAACAATTTCTTTTAGTAAGTTTGATATAAAAATGTATGGTGATGTGCAGTGCCACTTTTTCGAAAGTTGGCGCATGTAATGCTGATTTGAACATGGTATAACAATACTGTCTACTTTAAATAATAAAGAAAATATTGAGAATATTAACCAACTACTCTGAATTTTTCTATGTATCATGGGCCATTTAAATGGTTAATTTCAAGGAATTTCATTTAAAATTGAAGCCAGTTTATCACATTTAAAGAAATAATGTTGAATTAGTCCACTTGATTAACAGAAAACGCTGTTTAAGGTTAGATGCATTTTTACATAAGGCAGTCACTGACTTCAATTAAGAGCTTCAAAAGCGATAAAATTAGCGGTCGATTGAGTTCCTGGTTGACTGGGCACACTTGGTGTGTCTCGTTTAAAACTACTGGTCCGATTTTGATGAAATTTGGTATGAAAATAGTTGGAGTTCCGAGAAAGGACATTGGCTACTTTTTAATTTTCTGAACTCCAACTATTCTCAAACCAAATTTCATCAAAATTGGTCCAGTAGTTTTAAACGAGACATACCAAGTGTGCCCAGTCAACCAGGAACTCAATCGACCGCTAGATTTATCGCTTTTGAAGCTCTTAATTGAAGTTAATGACTGCCTTATATAAAAATGCATCTTACCTCAAACAGCATTTTCTGTTAATCAAGTGGACTAATTAAATTTTTATTCTTTAAATGTGATAAACTGGATTCAATTATAAATGAAATTCCTTGAAATTAACCATTTAAATGGCCCATGATAATTAGAAAATATCAGAGTAGTTGGTTAATATTCTCAATATTTTCTTTATTATTTAAAGTAGACAGTATTGTTATACCATGTTCAAATCTGGATTACATGCGCCAACTTTTGAAAAAGAGGCACTGCACACCACCATACATTTTTGATATCAAACTTACTAAAAGAAATTGTTAAATATAGAATTTTGTAATATCGATCTAAAGTTAAGAAAAACCACCAATAAAAATGAATAATTGTGGATTAGATTTGATGAAGCATTTAGTAAGGATCATTTCGCAATAAACAGCATCTCTTAACTCCTACATTTTTTGGAAATATATAGGTCTAACTGAAGCGCGGCGGAAGCAAAGTTTCCCCTTCTCCCCCCCACCAACCGAGCGGTGTCCCGCGGTGGCCCTCAGTATGAATCCACTCAGAATTATCCAAAGTACAACTGTGTCAAGTATGAGCGCTTATCTAAAAAGAATCAGGGTACAGCTGACCAAATCCCGAACCCACGCGTAAAATCGTTTATCGTTAACTTTCCCCTTCATTATCTATTTCAATACTTACACTAGCAAAAAAAAGTGTATATCGTTTTGTAGAAAATTTAATGTAAATTATTTATGTCTTAGAACATTTTTTGTTGTGAGTTATCGTTTACGAGATATTTACGAAAAACCAAAAAAAGGGACCTTTGGACCCCCCCCTACACGTTAGCGGCGCTCCCCCCCATCAGTACTTTTAGTATGTTGTTTAAGGCACCTTCACCTACAACTATTCCAAAATTCGCTTACACATGTATTATTTCCCCTATGAGCGCAATTAGTGTCTTCCTTTGGTGAGCTATAAGTAAGTACTACCTAGTTACATTTTGAAATATGAAATTCGGATGCGATTGATAAATCGGAATGCTGCCTGAATATTTGGTGATTTTGGCAAGCAACGTTACAGGGAAATAAGAGCGGACTGGGGCGGCGACGTCCGCGCCGTCTCCGCCGCATTCCAAAATCAAAACATGCCGTATGCATATGAGAACTTTTTAACATAACCTATATTCAAAATCCCCGTACGATTCTATCGCACGATAGGTACAATATGTATAACTGAACACTGTGATATTAATACTTGGAATTATCGTTTTATCATACGAAGGTACTTGTAACATTTTTTGTAATGTTAGTCTTCGTATGAATCCATCCTTTTTCGAAATAATGGCAATTAACACTATCGTGCGTGATGACGATGACTTTGAATAAGTAGGTAAAAAGTACAGACAAGAATAAAAAATAAGTGTGGATTCAACGCTACCTCGTTTCACGTAAGGAGATATACCTATCCTCTAAAGACTCAGTGAAGCTTGAGAGATCAAATTTAATTAGATTTTATTTTATTTTATGCACAAGGTCTTTAAAGTTCATCTAAAAATACTCGGAAAGGAATATCGTCATCGTTGGATCATCTTTTAAGCAGATTCTTTCTACTACCTGAAGATGTTACCAATTTTTTTATGTGTAATTCCAATTGCCTCAATCTAAATAGCAGTCATAGCAGAACATTAATTTGTTTCTGTATAAAGCTAGTGTGGAAAATATTGATTTTGGATAACGCCGACTACGCTGTTCAAGACGCAAATCGATAAAATCTTGACGTTCGAGAACGCGTTACGGCTCAGGCACTTCTTTGTCGCGTGATCGAATGTAAATTCGACGAGCGCGAGCGCTGTAATATTTGAATGTTGTAAAATTTTACCTAAATTGGCACAATAATTACCTACTAAGTAACCATATTTCTCTCAATACCTACAACCCCGCAACAAAGATACAAGAACTAGCTAAAACAAAAAGCAAAAAAGAAAATTAAAAAAGTTTCCCTAACCTAATTGGATTTATTTATTACAGAAGTCAAAATGGCGAACAAGTTTTCCACGATTCGGCGGTTGTAAGCCGTCATGGTGGTTTCGTTTAACTTATCGCGATGGAGTTCAATTGATTACTTAATAGCTTAAGGGCGCGAAAAGCGTGCCTTGTTCATTTTGTAACTGTTCGGAAAATGTTCACGGTCGAATCTTTTCATTTAACACCTTTATATTACGATGAAAGTGGCACGCACGAGGAGAAGGACCAACCCTTCATAATTCCTAAGTACTTTAGTGCAAGCCGCTCCAGTGCTCTCAAGTGCTCTCTTACCCGATTGACGTTGTTAGTCTCCATACTTTCCAGTATTCTACCAAGAAATCAATCGTCAAATTGTTACGTTTCTATGTCATAATTCCTCCCCCGAAGAGGCACCGTCTATTTGCGAATTCTCCTTGAAACTATAAAACAATAAAAGTTTTATTAGCGCCGACTCCAGGCAATGCTCTCACACGATTTGTTATCGTGCCTCGGTGATTTGCACATAACATTTGCGGATGAAAAATACGGTGGAATTCTAAGGAATGTCTTTGGCAGTGCACTTACTATTAATAAAAAGTACTGAACACATCAGTCTAATTTTATCAGCAAACGCAATCTCATATTTATAAAGCGTGATTTAATTACACGTGAATATCCATAACAAGCTAGCATGACACACATGTACGTGGACGATGTTATGATTTGAGTTTTGATAATTATTATTTTTTGGTGCATGTCGCATGACGGATAATAAATAAGAAAACGATTGAACTTTAGGAAATTATAACACATAAATTAACAACCTGTTTCTCAGTTCTTTCATTTTAATTTGCATTAATATCCGTTTTTTGTGCTATTAAAAAAAAAACCGACGTATAATCCACGGAAGCATAATCTAAAACATTGTTTGTTTCAGTCAGGTAGGTATAAATTATGAGCACACCCATAGGAGCACCCATCTTGGGAGGGCCCGGCCTTCGAACCTTCATTACGCTGTCACAAATGACCTAACTGCGCAATAGCCAAGTCGAACGCCGTTCAAAATCTACTAATTTAGCTTTAAATTATTGAAATTGGCTAAAACATGTCAATTATCCATCCATATTATTACCTTATTACTTATTACGTTACTAAAACGAAAACTAAAGGCACGTGTAAGGAAATTCATTAGCTCGAAATTCAAACTTGTTAATTTGTGCGAATTCGTTCGGATATTCCTCGAAATAGAAGCGAATCAATCAAATAATTGAATCGTCATTTCTCAAGAACCATGAGCGTTCGTACTTCTGATTATCATGACGACATAACCCTGATAGCACCTTATCGGGTGGAAATACTTAACTGTTCTAAGTTCTATCTACTGCCGCTAACAAACATATCAATATGTAAATAAATAAAAAAGTAAAAACTAGAAAGTTATTTTGAAGTGTGTTTACGTCAAAATAAATAATCAATCACAACATATCTACCCACGCAAATTCAGAACGAAAGTTTACAAGTTTTTGATAAAATTTCTTCATACGCACGAATATTTCAAAATATCCTGTTTACATTAATTTTGGGACGCTTTAAGTATAAATCATCGTGGAAGACGTGTACGATTAATGCAAGTAAGTAAGTAAATATTCCAGTTTGCGTTTATCTTTAAAACTAGCTTTTCCCCGCAACTTCGTATGCGCAGAAATATTAAAAAGATAAATCCCGTTTTTTTCCGTTCCTGTGGGAATTTCGGGAAATCCTTTCTTAGCGGATGCCTACGTCATAACATCTACCTGCATGCCAAATTTCAGCCCGATCCGTCCAGTGGTTTGAGCTGTGCGTTGATAGATCACTAAGGGCCGGTTCCTATATCCACGAAACGCCTCGTTTTGCCTACGGACGGTTAAAATTTGACAGATTCTCTATGGAACAAATGTCAAAAATCAACCGTCCGTAGGCAAAACGAGGCGTTTCATGGATATAGGAACCGGGCCTATGTCAGTCAGTCAGTCACCTTTGAGTTTTATATATTTAGATAAATAAGTACTAATAGGTATCCATATTATGCATCCATATCCATATTGTTTTATTATATCACTACAAAGTATAAAACAAAGTCGCTTCGCTGTCTGTTTGTCCCTATGTTTGCTTAGATCTTTAAAACTATACGCCACGAATTTTGATGCGGTTTATTTAATAGATAGAGTGATACAAGAGGAAGATTTTCGTATATAAATGTTAAAGTTTAACGCTCAGTTCCCGCGGGAATGCTATAATCGAATTCCACGCGGAGGAAGTCGCGGGCAGACGCTAGTTTATTATAAATGCGAAAATAAGTAACTCTGTCTGTCTTTCTTTCGGTCTGTATGTCTGTCTACCTGTCTGTTACCTCTTCATTTACATGAAATTTGGCATGGAGATAGTTGAAGTCCTGAGAAAGGACATAGGGTACTTTTCATCCCGAAAAAACGCGTAGATAGTTCCCGCTGGAACGCGCTAACCGAATTCCACGCGGGCGAAGTCGCGGGCAGAGCTGGTGTATTATAAATGTGAAAGTAAGTCTGTCTGTCTGTCTGTTTGTTACTTCGTCACGCTTAACCTTCTGGGCCGATTTAAATGATGGTGTGGAGATACATAGTTGGAGACCCGGGTAAGGACATAGGTGACTTTGTATCCCGGAAAAACGCATAGTTGCCGCGAGAACGCGGGCAAAATCGCGACCAGAAGCCCGTAAATAATATTAGGTGTAAGTGCGTATGAAGAGTGGATAAGATTCGAGTAAGAGCATGGTGGAAACTCGGGCGGGCGTCACTCAGGCTGGCGTCAGCGAGTGACGCGCCGAGCGCGCTGCCAACTGAGTCAGCAGCCGGTATAAAACCGACCGACTACTCCACACCGCAGTTCATTCCATATCAAACCTCTATCGTGGATTACAGTGATTGCGCGAATGTTCCTTAACGGCGTGGACGTTATCAGCAACAGACTGGACAATATCAATATAAGTAAGCATTCATATTTTATTATTTGCAACCTAACATTAAGTTTAATCCTACCTAATCTTAAATAATGAATAATAGATACCTTAGACAAAGGACTTGAACTATCCTGGGATCAATAAGGATGTGTAATTGACAGCGAATTATTATGGTGTCTACCATTAGGTATTACCAAAACTCTGGAATTATGTTGTACAAAGATTGTTAGAAAGAAAGCAATGTTTTTATTATCTTTTACAACGTATAATGGTACTCCAGAATGATGACAATCCATTAGTAAATTAAACACGAAGGTTGTTTTCATAATAATGAACTACCTACATGGCCGTGGAATTTTCCGGCTGCTGGTTTTCCCGACTAGGTTCTAATTATCTTTGATTGGAATAGATGGAATAAATTAGTAATTGTTTGTTTATTTATTCCAGCCATGCAGCCTAAGCCAGAAAGACCGCCGGTGTGCCCGAAGTCAAAACTGCCCCTGCTTGAGCTGACCCCGTCTGAGAAGAAAGCCGACGGCAGCCCCATAGCCGGAGGAACCGCTGACCCCTGGCTACTTCGACCTCAGCATGACATCCCCCCGACACCCCCACCGCAGACAGAGCCCGTCCAAATCTACCCCGACCGCATGGGGTAGCGTCGTACACATATTGATCAAAATATACTTTCATATGGCAGCTTGCCATCACGTCGGAAGACGGACTTTTAAACGGAGTCTTATAAATAAGACTGGCAGAATTTTATTGCGGACGGACGTAAATGCCAGTTCAGAATGGGCAAAAAATCAGCGAGCTCCGATCAGCTGGTGACGTGCAGCTCGCTCAGAACTCAAATTGTGGCATCTTTCGATATTAGAATTGTGATTTTTGTATATAGTTACATACATACAATACAATTGTGATACTCATGGGCAATAGGTACCTACATATTAGGATTTTAAGAAATGTAAGACAATAATGGTATGGTATACATGTATATCAGAGTATTTATGATTTAATTAATCTGGCCACACTAAACGAGTACTGGCATCCCTGCCTGGCTGTCAAATTGGAGTGACGTCATATCATGAACTGTCAGTCAGTAGAGCGACGATCAGGGTTCCCCGGGGTGAGGGGACTTGGTGACTTCAGAGTAGCCCTCGGTCGTCGCCTGCGCCGGGCGTGCGCACTGATTGATAAATCTAATTAAAAATATCGGGCACCGAAGGTTATTCTCCGACAGCAGCGGTGGGATAGTTTCCACTTATCCCGTTTATTGTGTTACGATCTATATCGTGTCGTGTTTATTACAAATGCGACAACCGCGTTACCACTTTACTAGAAAAGAAAATTTAGTTTTATTGATTTAAATGTGTGCAGTCTTAATTATTTTTGAAAATATTAAGACGGGCTTGAAATTTCTTTTCGATTCATATCGTGATATGATGAAATTTGTTGACAAGCAAGCAAACAAGTTAGTGCTTATTGATCCAGCCGGAGGTAGCTGAGCTGATGCAGCAGGATAAGATCACGGTTGTGATCTCAGGTATCGGTAGTATACCCGATATTCAGGTGCGTTTTGAATTTTGTATTCAATTTCCGGTTGATTTTAGTGTGCGCTGTTATTGAGCGTTGTTTGACGTATTTGAATGTGTGCCATACGGTACGGCCCTAAGGAATAAAATTTTGATAATTTGATGTTGTTTGATGCGCCGTCTTTTGTGTCTCATTACAACCGGTAAAAAAAAGGGGCATAGTTCGCGCCGCTGTTATAACGAAAACACTGTTTATCTTTATTTAGAGTTTCGAGTTACACCCGCTCAAAACTAAGCATGCGACTCCGACGGGTCGCACACACTGTCAAGTGTCTCAAGTGCCAAATTTAACAATAAATTAACGCTATAGTTCAACCTTGTTGGTCGGTAAGACGCCTAAGATTATTTTACACGGGAACTATGTGTAGTAATAACAAATTGATGAAGGCACTTGCTGAAATTCAAAATGTGACATTTGTTAATCGGCACAGTGATTCAAACATCTTTTAATATCTGCCTGTTAAAAAGAAAATAGAAAAAGTAATGGTATGTAAGTAATTAAGTTTTGTCGAGATTGGAACTCTTACCTGTGCTACACGATGTTTGATCTTTGTTCCTTACGGAAAAAAAAATGAAATATTGATTAATAATATTGGATGAATGAATTATTTCGGCTTTATTTTACGGCTGCGGGATTTGCTTCCTACTACATGCTACATGGTTATGAACAAAAATTGTCAATAAACTAAATTGAAAGTTTTTGATTCTCAGCGCTGAATGGTTTAAGCGTAGTGTTTAGCTATTTATTGATCATAATCTTCATTTTTCGAATGCGTCATGATTTCCAAAATGAAAAGTTGAGAAAAAGAATTGGTGTTGTTTTGGCTGTGTTAGATAGACAAATAACTTGAGTAAAAATAAAATTACTGACATCTAGACCATAAAGGTGAACCACGGTACTATACCTTGCACCCAAGTAACAATGATAACTGAATCTCGGATAAAAATAAAGTAAAGGACGGACGAGCGGTCTTCAGCTTAAAATCATCTTTCGATGAAAATAAATCTTGAATTTATTTGTTTTGAGGAATCCAGAATTTTGATTCAGAACATGGTACGATAGATTGTGACTATGAAGTCATTGTCATCAGGATATAACAAATCCAGATTTTATTGGAAAGAGCTAAAGGAATCTATAACGTACATGTAATTTTGACTGTTGAATGTTTCAATGAGATGGAACCTAGTATCTAACATCATTTGTTTTACCACTTAAATAAAGGATGACTTACATCGTAATGAACTGCCAGATATAATCCTCAATGTTTATTAAAGACCAAATGAATTTAATTACTTCCCGCTCTTGATCACACAGGTACTGTGTTTCAACAACTACTTCGGTTACTTTGTAACATACCAAGTACGCACTTTTTGGTTTATAAAAGTGTATCATTTCATGCTACGTATAGGCTGTTGAGTTCTATTTTGATTATGAGCTACAACTTAGTTGCAGCGTTATATTGCGAGAATGCGATTGTTTATCTTGTATTCTTATGAGTTAGTTATTGATCACTACCGTTTGAGTACCGTTGTACCCTGTTACAATATTTTCATACATTGATAAATAATGAAGGCATATGAGTGAAGATCAAATAAAGGCTATCTTTATGGAAGTCGGAAGGGAATATTTAAATTAAAAAAATAAAATAAAGAAGAGGTGTTTAAGTCCGCACGCTATTTTATAAAAGAAATACTTCTCGTCGCTTGTTCAAGTTGTTAGTGATAAACACTAGCGCCTTTGTTGTAGTGTTTTGGGAACAAGTGTGCTCACCTTACAACTCTTAAGATTCAATGAATTTATATGATGACTCATCTGGTATTTGAATAATGGATGTGTTGTCGGAATTTGAAGAGTAACATTTCATAGTTACGCGAACCGTTTACTGCTTAGTTTAATGGTCACAAAATAATAAAAGAGGAAGTGAAAATAAGACTCAAAATTAAAATTACAAGATAATTTTGTAAATGGTATGTGGCGCTTCCTCTCACCATTAGCTCCTTTTGAAACCCTCGTTATTTTATAACTAGAAAGTATGAGTGGATACATCCGGATCGATGTGATCGGTTTATTAAACAAACAATTTCAATATTTGGCTTTGATTGGTTACGGTTGACAATTACTTTGCCTTGTAAGATTAGCTGAAAGCTACGACGCTTTGCTATCGTGTATTATTGGTTGAAAGCTATGACGCTTTGCCTTGTACGATTAGCTGAAAGCTACGACGCTTTGCTATCGTGTATTATTGGTTGAAAGCTATGACGCTTTGCCTTGTACGATTAGCTGAAAGCTACGACGCTTTGCTATCGTGTATTATTGGTTGAAAGCTATGACGCTTTGCCTTATACGATTCGCTGAAAGCTACGACGCTTTGCTATCGTGTATTATTGGTTGAAAGCTATGACGCTTTGCCTTGTACGATTAGCTGAAAGCTACGACGCTTTGCTATCGTGTATTATTGGTTGAAAGCTATGACGCTTTGCCTTATACGATTCGCTGAAAGCTACGACGCTTTGCTATCGTGTATTATTGGTTGAAAGCTATGACGCTTTGCCTTATACGATTGGCTGAAAGCTACGACGCTTTGCCTTTTACGATTGGCTGAAAACTACGACGCTTTTCTATCGTGTATAGTTGGCTGAAAGCTTTGTACGCTTTGCCGGATCTACGAGTTCTCATATTATTGGCTAAATGCTCTGTACGCTTTGCCCGGACCATGTGCCATGGATAATTGGTTGAAAGCTCTGGACGCTTTGCCAGTGAAAAATTAATAAAAGCTACTGAAGATTCTGGACGTTTTTCCAGTATATTGTTCAGAAGTGTAATTTATGCCAATGATCAGATTATGTTGAAATCTAAGAAGCTTTACCTACCTCACATGCTAACAGATTAATTGTTATTGTACCAATTGCGGTTGAAAGCTAGGACGCTTTACCTCGGTATGATGTGTGATTACTTGTCTATTTTCATGTACAAGTTATTGTTATAAACTGTTACGGTTTACCTAAGAATGATAAGCGTCGAAAAAAAAAAGGAAACAATGATATGATAATAATGGTAAAAAAAAAAGGTTTACCAAAACACTTACGTGTTGCCTTTATGATATGGATACATTTTTAGACATCCATGTTACAATTTGTTCCTGAGAAAGATATGGTTGAAAGCAACAACGCTTTACCATTTTCAATTGCTAAATGCTGTTTGCTGACATCATCAAAAATCTCATTTATTGCACCGAAATAAAGCAATGAAATTCATAAAATGAAAGTACAATGTTTTGTTATTCAATCTTTATACGATAAAAATGAAAGAGGCTGCTTTATACTTACTCATTGGAGTTAAAATTATGTTTACTAGATTTGGATTATGGTACTGTTTATGTACTGTTATTTGGTTTAAAGGTCAAGAAAAATGATCAGTTATATTGAGCTATTCCGGGAATCTAAATTATGACGAAGAACGCTCAGACGAATTTGACTCATATCATTTTTATGTGTGGAGACTTATTTTGATTAATGAAATCAACGCGAGAGCGCGTTGATTGTCAGTATGGCCGTATCAGAGTATTTATGATTTAATTAATCTGGCCACACTAAACGAGTACTGGCATCCCTGCCTGGCTGTCAAATTGGAGTGACGTCATATCATGAACTGTCAGTCAGTAGAGCGACGATCAGGGTTCCCCGGGGTGAGGGGACTTGGTGACTTCAGAGTAGCCCTCGGTCGTCGCCTGCGCCGGGCGTGCGCACTGATTGATAAATCTAATTAAAAATATCGGGCACCGAAGGTTATTCTCCGACATGTATATGTAATAAGTAAGTATTATTATTAATTAAATAAATAAAAAGTTATGGATTTGTTACCTCGGCAACTACTTATAAAAAAAAAACTCAAAATAAAGTGTATATTATGAAATGTTTTCACGTGTTTTTTTCCGCTGCACTGATATCTAATCATGTTGTGAATTGTAAAGAATCGCATCGGTAGTTTGAATTATCTGAAATTCGTTGTCTTATGTGAATATAATACTTTTCACGTGTTCTGACCGGTTATACATACTTAAGCAATATTATGAATGCGAAAGTAACTCGGTCTGCATGTCTGGCTGTAACTTCTTCACGAATAAACCCCTGGACCGGTTTAGATGGAATTTGGTTTGGAAATACGAGGGGTGATCCAAAAGTAATGATAACTGAATACTTATTGAATCGGATTAAAATAAATAGGTATGCCGTTACTGGTCATAAAGACTCCTAAGTAAATAAAAAAAATAAAAAATATGTATCTGTCAGAGAGTTGCAGCTGTTTTTTCACGAGCAGTCGGAACAATAACGCAAAAATGGAGAAAACTGAGGTGAGAGCGGTTATTAAATACTTCTGTTTGAAAAAAAATTGTACTAAAGATATATACGCTGAATTAATGGGAACACTGGGCGAGTCCGCTCCACCGTATTCCACAGTGGCACGGTGGTCAAAGGAGTTTAACTTGGGAAGAACATCCACTCAAGATGAACATCATTACTGGAGAAAACGTCGAAAAAATTCATGATCTCGTTTTAACAGATAGAAGGATGACTATCAGGCATCTAGTTGAGCTCACAGGCATCTCGTATGGCAGCATTCAAAGAATCTTAACTGATGAACTACACACGAAAAAAGTCTCCGCTCGTTGGGTGCCTAGAATATTAACGGCTGAACAAAAGAAAATACGATGTGAGATTTCGAAGTCTAATCTTGACAAATATCAAACTGATCCCGAAACATTTTTGCGTCGGTTTGTAACCATGGACGAGTCTTGGATCCACCATTTCGATCCTGAGACCAAACAGCAATCCATGACCTGGAAGCGAGCGTCTTCCCCTACACCGAAGAAATTCAAGGTAGCAAGCTCCGCTGGTAAGGTCATGGCTTCAGTGTTTTGGGATGCTGAGGGAGTCATAATGATCGAATACCTGGAAAAGGGAACCACTATTACGGGCTCCTACTACGCTGACCAAATACGCAGATTGAGAGAGGCAATCAAAGAAAAGCGGCGGGGTAAACTTCGAGCTGGCATCCTGTTTCACCAGGACAACGCACCGCCCCACAAGGCCGGCGTTGCGATGGCTGCCATCCGTGATTCAGGGTTCGAATTGCTGGAACACCCCCCATATTCGCCAGACCTAGCCCCCAGCGACTTTTATTTCTTTCCACGGCTGAAGGAAGATCTTAGAGGCAACAAATTTTTAAATGATGGCGAGGTAATGGCCGCTGTGGAGGCATTTTTGGAGGGTCAAGAAAAAGATTTTTTTTTAAAGGAATTCGTGGTCTGGAGAAACGATGGTCTAAGTGTGTAGACTTGGAAGGTGATTACGTAGAAAAATAAATTATTTTATTAAACATTTTATGTGTCTTTCATACTGATTATCATTACTTTTGGATCACCCCTCGTAGAGTCCCGAAGAGGGCCATCGGCGACATACTTAGATTTCCAAAAAATGGGGAGATATTGTCGGCTCATAAAACTGAAATTTTACTATGAATGTCGCGAACTCGTAAGTAGTACATCCAGTGGCAAGCCATTAGCCTCAACTAATCGGTTGTTATGACGATAAAAAGCAGCATAACACGGAAACCCCGTCGCTTTTCATTTCATAGGATTGTGCATGGAACCGTGTAGGTAGATAGAATATAAAACTACGACGATGGAAACTCGATGCTTTAATCGCCTCGGTCTACGATATACCTCGGATAAGGACGTGGACGACACGACACGTACACTAATATTATAACTTGGAAAGGCAATGTACAATGTACTACTACTACGACTACTACAGCCTATTTGCGTCCCACTGCTGGGCACAGGCCTCCCCCCTCATCATGAGAGGGTTCGGGCTATAGTCCCCACGCGAGCCCAGTGCGGATTGGGGACTCCACACAGATCTTTGAATTACTTCGCAGATGCGTGCAGGTTTCCTCAGGTTTCCTCACGATGTTTTTCTTCCCCGAAAAGCTCATGGTAAATTCAAATTGAACAATGTACACCCTATGGAAATCAAATGACGCACGGAATTCCCTGCACAATGAAAGATTTCAAATTATCCGAAATTTCCCAACGCGCTGTGGTCGACAGCTATACATTGAAATCCCGGGTTTTCACGTTGATACAAGTTGTGTTCAGAGGAAAATCCTCGCATGATGTCTTTCTTTGCAGATTCATCATGTTCATTGTGAATCCGTAATCTAACTAAACATTCAGTAAAATGTATGTCAAGCAAAACGTTGTGAACTTGTGACGATATTTTACCCACAGAATCAGCTATCGATTCTAAGCAGGTTTTAAGGTTTTAATTTTTTTTTCGAGTTGGTTAAAATATGTTTTTATATGGGATTCGCTCACACCATCAAACCCATACTGGGCCATAAAAAAAAACCAACTCTAAAAAAAATAAGCCTACAAAACATGCTAAGAATCGATAGCTGATACTGAGGTTAAAATATCGTCATAACATAACGTTTTGCTTGACCCTATATCTTCTTCGTCAGCTAATATCAAACTGGTGTACCTATTTACATTTAAAATGCCATTAAGTATTTGGTGTTCAATTAATCAGATAAGTGTTAGGTATTAGGAAAGAGGTTTTGAATTAAGTAAGCTAATGAGTTATGAAGTCCAAGTCGCGGTATCTTATCTTATCTTGAGACTGTGGGGTCCTTGCGGATACCTACACTTCGACCCATTGGCCAGCCTGAGTTAACTCTTTCAATGAAGAGTTTAGAAAGTCGCAGGTAAGGACCATGAATTACTAATTACTTGAACAAGGGTTCCGCAGTCTCGAAATATATGTCGGGGAATCCCAAAAATAGGTCAATGCTCTTACAGTCGTTCACCCCGCCGACGATCCAATATGTGTATCCGTCATCAATAGAAGCCTATTTGAAGGTTTAGGTATGTGTTTTCTTGCTACCTGGACCTGGCTTTGCTTTTTAGGGTTTTGTAGCTAAATAGCAAAAAATGGAAACCTAATTAAATAATTGAACTATGCAGTAAAAAATTTAAAAAATTAAACTACAGAATTCAACAAAAAATTAGAAAGAAAATTGGCTTGAAACCAATAGGTCGCGCAGTTTTTTAAATATGGAATAATTTGTATGACATATAATATTTGTTGCTACGGGACCCTTCATAAGCGAGTCTGACTTACTCTTGGTCGGTTTTAAAAATTATAAAATCTCATGTCACCGATCCGTGCCAAAAATTTCACAAGATTTTGGTAGTAACCGAAATCCGAGAAGAAGCACCTTATTTTTTGTTTAATATTACTCGAAAGGATAACTTGAAACCAATACTCCATCTAGTAAACCCTTTTATCTAAGATTTTCTGGCCAAAAAAGTCTCTAGATGAACATTAGATACATACATACGCCCGATAAGCCATATGTGTGATTAATAAATCTTAAACTGACACAATCAATTGAATATTCTGATGACTATAATAATAACTTACATAAAACATACATTACTGTTTAAAATGTGTGCGTGGACGTTCTCATCGCCTCAGTAGGTGTTTAGAACAATTTGAACAACTAGCAAGAGGATCGCCTACGTGCCATTAAAGTGGTCAATAAATTCAAACGACTGTTCATCCCTAATTGTCCCAAAAAAGCGGTTGAAGTGCGCGTAGGCGCGATCCGTCAAGTGGCCATTACTGGAATATTGGATAGACTGACTCACTGACACACACATTCGACTTGTTAGGTACTGACTCCTGACTCTACCGGTAATAACTGTTTTTTTTGCGGTACCTAGAGGTAAAAGACTTATTACTTCGGAAATTGTCATTACATTCTCTTTGTTCATTTTGGATGTTTAGTATTTATATATGTATGTATTTCTCTATATAAGTATTTATATCGTTGTCTAGCACCCATACTACAAGCTTTGCTTAGTTTGGGGCTAGGTCAATATGTGTGAAATGTCCCAATATATTTATTTATTTATTATTCATAATTACTTTCTAATTCTGAAAAATCAGTTTCTGATTTCTGCCTCAATAAATTGAAGAAATGAAGCGTAGATGACTAGAAATAAAATCCTAGGGATTCTAGGCCACCACAACACGTTCACAATAGGACGTAGGTATTATTGGTTATATCACTGTTTTTATTGCGCATTCTTAAAGAGCATAATTAAAAGGAAAATTGTTTTTACCGCTTTGTAATTAAAGCTGCTTCTTAGTGACGCGTCTTTATACCTAGTTCTTTTTGAAACATACTTTTTGAATCACTTGAAATTACTATCGACGCGTAGGTAGTTACTTCATTTGGTACAATGTCAATGGCAAACCCGGGTAAAATATCTTGGTTGGACCATGTTTTTCTGCCCATAAGTAAAAAGTATGTTTCAAATTAAAAAAGGTTATGTTAGTGGTCGGGATTAATAACTCCTAGAGTTCAATTACATTCAAGGTTAAGCATCTTACCTCCTGTTTACTAGCAGTTTAAACGAAAGACGCAATCGAAAGCTGCGTGATTATTACTAGGATTTAGAGGTCTTACGACGTATGACGCACTTGCTTACTGATAGCAATTGTTCATGACGTCTGAGGTTTATTAAATATTACATGCGTTACGCGTTACCACAGGTTTTATTGATTCCTTAGATAAGGCTCTACGTCTAACGATTCGTAGGTAGAATCTGTATCCACCGTCGTAGCCTATTTCTTATCTTGTTACTACACAGAAATAGATGAATAAGTGTTGAATGAATTGTGCACTTTATGGGATTCTGATGACAGCGACAGTGCCTCGATGATAAGCGATCGATCATTTGTGAAACAAAGTACATTGTTTATATCGTGAGTGATCGACGTGGACCTACTCTAGAATGTTCGCTTGACGAAGCCTTGCCGGTGCAGTGTAGAGTATTCTAGGGCTCACCTGGGTCACGTGGGTTATGCGGCGATGGTTTTTTTTATAGATACAAGACCGTGATTAGAAATGTAGAGGGTTGCGACCCACTGAAGCCACCGGCGCATTTAGTGTGCCTGATGTGTGCGGCCTCTGGCGGCGACTGAAGGTACAAAGACCCTCCAAAGGGATAGATACGGCAACGTATGTTTAATCGAGAGAAGAGAGGACTGCTTTAGGTGCGATGAAGTGTGACTGTTTAAGGAAAATTGCTGTCAAACTGAGGAATGTCAGTACAGTTTTAGTTTTTTCAAAATTTGGTACCTATATAAGGGTGTAGAAACTTGCAGTTTCATGTGAGTTGGCCTGTTCGTGACATGGTAACTCTTAATCAACCAGTTAGATGTAATACCGATTTTATTCCATATGTGACTCCAAGTCACATTCATAATTCTAAGCTTAATTATGTAGGTGTGTATTACTCTCTTTAGTCTTGACTCTTGTCAGTTTTCCAACAATTCTTGTAGTATAAAGTTTCAATGGTCCTTTGTTTTCCATTTTCCACACGTGTCTATGCGTTCATAACACTCTGCGAGGGTGTGTCCTGCGCCCTGAAAATGGTGCGCGCGCAGCATCGGACAATTGCCTTAGGACTACGTATTCATTTGCTCTTCTGTCGAGCCCCAACCGGCTTCTCGATGTGTTGCTGCCCCTTTCACTACTTCCGCGAAAGTAAGAGATAGAAGAAAAAGTAGCTCGGAACTTTCGAATCTCATTTCAGCGGAATAAAAACAAACCCACGCGAATGACGAATTTTCGAAACTCAAATAATGAGTCACTCTGAGTCATTTTCGTTTCCGTCAATCCTCAATAATACCTTAACGGTGCTCCAATGTTCAAAGATCAAAAGGAGACATTATAAACTTGTACCAACTTTTGAGATGAGTCAACTTACTCATTAAGCCACAAAAACATGTACTTGACCTCTGTCGTTTACCTGAAACAAGAAAAAACGTGATTACTTAGGTATTTTATTTAAATGAGACACGTTACTGTCACGGAAGTAGAGAATGATTTAAGCAGAAAAGTCTTTAAAACCAATGAGACAACAACAGTAATCGTTGTCGACCACATTGTAAGTTTTGAGAGCGTCACGCTACAACTTTATCTACATATTTCATGGTATTAAAAACAAACACCAATTTATCTAACTACACCACTTTTAGGTAAAGGGGAAAGCTTTGTTTCTTTATTTGGAATGAATATTCTCTAAAATTTAGTGTCCAATTGTCCATATAAAACTACATTACTATATTTAAAGCCCAGTACTTATCCTACTACTACTACTACAGTCTATTTGCGTCCCACTGCTGGGCACAGGCCTCCTCTCATCACGAGAGGGTTACTTATCCTATAACCACAAAACGCATAGTTTTGGCTACGGGTGGCTAGAATTTGACAGATTCTCTATGGAGCAAATGTCAAATTTGAACGTCCAAATTGCAACATACCTACGTAGCCAAAATGAGCCGTTATGGAATCGGGCCTAAGGGGTGAAAGTTCAGTAGGTATGAAAATCCTACGGAATCGCGGGCAATATCCTATTTAGTAAACTTAAATATCGCAAGGTAATTAGATACGCAATTAAGGGTTATTGTAGTCTAAATTCCAATCTTATAGGAAATTGTTCATTTATTATGGTGAATAGGAATTTAGCAAGTATTTTACTTTGTTTGGGGCCCCGAAATATCAACGAAGTTCCCCCAAACGCATTAATTCAGTTTTGTTACTGGAACGTCCTTGAAGATTACGAACGAAACTGCCGGCTACGGCTGAAGCGGGCGATCGCGTGCCATTTCACTTCGGTGCTGCCAGTTCTTCTAGAATGTCTGGACTTTTGTACAACAAAATTGCCCGACTTGTAGGTACATAAAGTGGGGGAGACAGTGCCTATCTAAAAGTGACCAAAATGAGCCGCATACGCTTGTAAATAAGCTCTGTTCTGGTCAGAAAGTGACAAAGCTTGCAATGGGATCCAAAGCTGCAATCTTCGACACTGCAGGCTCCAAAAGAAGTCTATTACTTAGGACCCACCGTTGATCAAAAGCCTTCCCAAAAAAGTCACTACGTCGTCTTAAGACACACGTGACATCAGATACCGCTGCCACAATAATACTTAGCCTAAGCTTATGTACTTACAGCTCCTGGGCACATAGAAGAAGTTCCATCTTGAAACTTCGACGTCGACTCTCAAAAGTTTCATTAGGTACGGCAATAAGTATCCTTTATTCTGGCCACCCCGCCCTAATGCACAGTGCGTGATCGGGACGCATGCACTGCGTGCACGGCCGTGACGCGCCGTTCCATGCCGCTCTCGATTTGTCCCCAGTTTACAACCTTATAACTTAGAGCATTGCGTCAGTGGCGAAGAATAGACAATTAACAAGAACCGGGGTTGAAATGACATGCCACGACCTGATTAGGTCGTTGAAAACAGATTGCCACTTGGCATAAACTACTGGCCTACTGTCCCTGTCCTGCTGCAGGGTAAAAAGGCTCTATTCGAAAGGTTACATAGAGAAAGGGAAATTCCCTATCCCTGTGCTCACGCTTCACCTACCCGATCATCATCATCATCATTTCAACCGATAGACGTCCACTGCTGGACATAGGCCTCCCCGAAACCCATGATGGACCCGATGGACGAACTTAATTCGAGTTGTCACCCAAAGCAGCGTACCGGCGAAGGTGGAGGCTTATTGTCAGGGGGCAGTTCAAGCCGGAAAATCTACCACGGACTAGACATGTACGAGAGGCTTCTACCACGTACCAACGCAACAACGACCACTCCGTCAAGAGTGTATGACTGAGGAGGAGAGGGCGCTCACGTGTCGTGACACAAAGTTAAAACCAAACTTTAAGTAGGTACATTTAAAGTTCAATTTGGACGCCGTGACGCCTGAGAGCAGTGATAGGGAATTTCCCTTTCCCTATGTAAAGTATTGAATAGAGCCCCTGGTCTCATGAAAAGAGGGACTTATAGTTTATAGTCAGTATTGACCACATGGTCTTTCTTATGTAGTGCGAATTGGGGTCTTCACTTCACAAACATGTATGAATTACTTCGCTGAACTGTACCGTATGAAAAACTTTTCATGATGTTTTCTTTCACCAAAAAGCTATTTGTTAATAATTATAAATTGAATAAGTTCGAACCGAGGTTTGGAACCCCCGGCCCTGTGCATGACAGTCACTGAGCCATCACGGCTGCAACAACTGTACCTTGACATAATTTCTTTACAAAAGGAGAAAAGGAAGTTCTAGTCACAAATTTAATCTTTTAAGGCCCTCTTGCGCCAAGCTGTTGACTTCAGGTTAACCGCTTAACTCAGATTTATTTGACGGGGGTTAAGAGGTTAACTCGAGGTTAGCCGCTTGGTGCAAGTGGGCCTAAGTAGTTACATTGACCCTGGGGAAAATAAGGTAACCTAGCTATAGGTAAAAACATAGCTAAATGACCTCGTATATGTAGTAGTAACCTTTCTGTGTGCGAAAGTTGACGTTCCATATTTGAATTTTCGTCGAATTTTCATATAATTTTGGAACACAACTACACACAACAGGTGACTTAGGTACAGTAGCAGCAGAAGTAGATAAGCTGTCCAGGTGTTCAAAATGACCTACACACGCCCTTAACGTCTTAAGAATAAGGTCGTGTGTAGGTCATTTTGAACACCTGGACAGCTTATCTACTTCTGCTGCTGACTGTACTTAAATTTTTCACCTATAGCGGCTATAGCGCTCCATAAGCTAACCTAGGTAGCTTATGGAGCGATATTGTATAGAATTCATTACTTAGATTAAATTGAGATTAGATATTGTTTATTTCATAGTGGCAGATACTGAAAGAACACACTTTCTGAAATTTCCTATATATTTTATTTATTTATTTATTTATAAAAGTTCAACATGACATTACAGTTAACACCAATGCGTCATGAAACCAAATAAAACTATTTAGACGAAACGATATACATATATGCAACATATACGATTGTACAGGTACGTTTTTTTTATATCTTACAAATGTACATACAGGTAGCGCCATCTATACCCGATACCATGCAATAATACGTGTTTATAGAGAAAAGTTTCACGTAGAAAATTCATTGCTGGCAAACAAGCGCCATCTGTACGACTTCAGGAAAACGTCGTACAAGGCTTTCCACTATACCGCAACGCCCGTTTTGCTACGACTCGCTAGATGGAGCTCTAAGTAATAATGTGTGTAATAGTAACTCGTGTAAAATGCACTATTCGTCATGCAAAAAAAATTTTTACACTTCAAGAATAATATGGTCACGTATGTTACAGTCTTCGAGATTTTCCGCTTGATACCTGAAATTAATATTAAGCCCAACAAGCTGTGCCCGCTCAATCCTGTGAAAGTTTTGCGGAGCCTGGTTCAAGGGGTATCAATATAATTATTGAAATTCTAGCGACTTTTCAGTTTATTGCAAAAATCAGGCGTGGCGGGGGTATTTCTTTTATAATATGAAGGGACTATAGTATAGTTATCTATACAATGGGTACTATATATATAGGTACTTAGGTGCAACTTTCCTGACACAACCACCACCACATCAGACAACCTATTTGCGTCCGACTGCTGGGCACAGGCCTCATCTCATCACAAGAGGGTTCGGAATATTGTCCCCACGCGCACCAAGTGCGTATTAGGGATTTTTAATCGTAAAAGAGCAATAAGAAAAGAAGATAGCCCATATATGTAAGTGTATCCATTTCCAAACAAATATGCTACCTGTGTACTATCGTTTTATTGTTCCTTCATCATGCAAACCACCTCATCGTCATGCTCATTGAGCCAAAAGTGCGGTGCAGCGTTGAGGGCCCGCAAAACCCACGCACATTTCACTCGAAAAGGAAAAGGATGCCGAAAATCGGTCCGAGGGACATTTTAAAGTCATTATTCGATTCAGTTCACTGAAAGAGACGAAACAAATTTTCCGGATAAAGTGAAGTACTTAATTAAGTACTCGTTTTTTTTTCCAGAATTCATCAAAAACACCAGCGCATTTATATAAAAACAACTTGGGTTTTGCAAACAGTGTTGTAAAATACTGATGAGCTATAATATAAAAATATGTAATTTAAGATTGTGTCTAAATAGAGTAGAAGAATACAAAGAGTCAATAAAGCTTCATTTTTTAAGTGATAATACGTGTTTAAATAAATACTTCTACTCATCTCTATATATCTTAACCAGTTTTATGGGAAAACTAAAAATATATTAATTAGGTAGGTATAATAGTGAATGTCAATAAATAATCAGGACCTGAGCAGCTCTTTGCTCGGGTGGAAATAGCTAGAACCGAGTTTTCTCAGATATCGATTTGTTGCCCCCGAAGCCCCATTCCCAATTTCGTCCAAATTGAAATCGAAAATAAGGAAATATCGAAAACAAGTTTAGCGCATTTAAAGTATAAAATGTGCATGACGTTTTATAATTTAGGTATATTAATACATATGTTCTTTTTACGCATATGACACACAGGTATAATCTAGTCCCTACATTAGAGTTCAACGGGTTCGCTTGACAGGAAAAATGATTTTTATTATATAAATTGTTCTTATAATCAATATATGTATACAAAACTATTCCGTTACTGACTAACTGACTGATGACAACGCACAGCCGAAACTACTACTCATACTTGGGGAGTGTAGGGGAGCACTAAGAGAGAATTTCCCAAAATTCTTACGGGAACAGGAAAAAATGAGGTTTATTAATGTTAATGTTATGCTCAGACGAAGTCACAGGAAAAAGCTAGTAATAAACTAAGTAAATAGTTACTGTTGGTTTCAAAATCTTTCTTATGTTCTATGTAACTAGTGAGTAAATACTCGTAAGATAAGATTTGTCTATAAAATATGTGTGTGCAGCGTTAAGTAGGTACTTAGTACCAAGGCGACTGACTTTGGTCGGGTAAAAATAGTATTTTTATATCGTTTTTTCGCACCCTTAAGATAATGTGAATGCGAATTTGTGATGACTAAGTTTTTACACCTGTAAAGTGACATAATTGACTAATAATTAAATGATTAAAATGAAATTAAACTGGTATTATTTATTTTGACAACTCAACGGAATTAAAAATTTATTATTTGGTATTGAAATAGAAATAGAAATATTTATTTGGACACTCGATACATAATTTTTTTTAAAAATAGAATAACTGTATTTACGAGCACCAAAAAGGGTACCCGCTCAACATTATGGCCACGGATAGTAATATTCGCGACGTTGATGGGCATCCTGCACGGTGGCGACACAATCGCAAACGTGACAAACGACTTACACTAACATATTTAACTAAAAAAAAAGAATAGCATAAAAAAGAACGATAATAATAGCTTAAAAAAAACCAAGATACATGAATTAGAAGAGGTATTGCTGTATAAAACACGTCTACATGACAGACAATGAAGTAATCCCACATTTCCCTCGAATCTTTATAACTGAAATGAAAGTCCTGAGTATGATTTTGAATAATGTCCAGACATCTCACTACGTACGTAGCATTGCTTCATACATTTTAACGATTTCTGTACAAATCGAATAAACAAGGCAAAAAAGCTCACCATAACAATGAATCATTCATGATTTATAAATTTACAGCTGCGGTTATCTGATTTGAATGGTACATAGGCAGTAAGTACTGTATTAAAAAAAAATAGACTAACACTCAACAACTTTCTCAAACCTGATATATTTTGTTTATGTAAAGACTAACTGACTGCATATAGATTCATTGGGAAGTGTAGGGTAGGGGGGTAAGGGGTGCATTAAAAGAGGATTTCCTGAAATTGCCTCGGGAATGGGAAAAATGGGATTTTACATGTTGATGAAGCAATGTGTCTTTTGAAGCGCTGGTAAATTCATATCTGACGTGTAAAAGTGCCCCTATGTGGCCAATTTGCTGAATAAATGATTGAATTTGAAGTTTATGCACAGAGGTAAGCACTATGCGGTAAGAACAAATACTAAGCAGTAAGAATCATGGCGTGTCTTGGAATAAGCCGCACTTTACTTCGCCTCGGTACTGCTCAGTACTCACAAATTATAACGTTCTCGAGGCACACTTGTATGCAAATTCAAGTGACTTCACATCTATGACCTGCTTAATGAATGCCTCATTCAGATAAAATCATTCTCCAGTTAAATTAGAAAAAAATGGCATTATGAAAATAGCATATTTAAAAACTATTAGAAGTGACCGGAAACCCTGATTCCGTTGAGAAATGGAATGTATAGTCAATAACAAGTTTCATCAAAATGAGTTCTGTTTCGGAAGTGAAAAACAATTCCCTCGTGATGGGAGGAGACGTGTACCCAGCAGTGGGCGTAAATAGGCTGTTGTGAGTGGTTGGTTAGAGAGGGTTTGGGCTATAGGTGCGAGTAAGAGGCCAGTGGGGTTTGAGTATTTTACACAACTTTCTACACCATGTCCAAAATCCATCTCCAAAAAATTCAAAGGTAAATTTTAATTACGAGGACTTATGACAATAGGAATAAAATATTCGGAACCGGAATAAAACGGTGATTACTATTTAATTAAACCTTATCTGCAGCATATCTAACCCTAAATATCTGCGTGACCCATAACATCTTAAAATGTATCATCAGCAATAGGTCATCTTAAAACCAGAACAGACTTTAAGATGGCGTCATAACAGCCGTCGCGTCACTTACATCATCTCGGTGGAATGACGAAGTGTTTAGTTTGCCCAATAGCACGGGTCAACGTCGGCACACCTCGCGAAAACTAAGGTAACATCGTGTACATTGATATTACTACACAACCATTGCACTGTTATACCTTAAGGTATAATTCCCGGGATAAAAACAATCTTTTGGCCTTTCCAGGGTCTCAAACTGTCATCGTCTTGCCGAAATCTATCTTTCTTAGACATAATATATAATAAAGCTAAAAAGGATCGAAATTAAGTAAGTATGTACAAGGGAGATATTCGAAAATAAGTTGGCTGGGGATAGTTAGAATCGATAACCGAACACATTCCAACAGTTTTTCTGTTTATCCTTTGTCTGTTTATCTGTTTGTCTGTTTATTTGACCGCGCATCACGTGACAACTGCTGGACCAATTTTGTTGAAGAAATTTCATGATCAATATAGTTTGATAGTTGGAGTTATTGATAGTTGGGGCTCCGAGAAAGGACATAGGCTACTTTTTATCCCGGTAAAATGCATAGCTTCCGCGGGAACGCGGTAACCGAATTCCACGCGGACGAAGTCGCGGGCAGAAGCTAGGTAGTACATACAATATTCGATAAAAACTTTTCAGCGCCTAATTACGTAGCTATGTATGCAATTCCTATAAGACCACACAAATACAAAATAGAGAACATGCACGGAAAATTAATTTCGATATTTTTGTTTTAGGTGATAATCAGTGTATTTTATTTGGTATCTTTAAGGGTTTTATAACTCGACCTATATTTTAAATTCATTTTTACATAATTTCAAAGTTTTAGGTTGTTTTACATGGAGCTATCAAAAGTTTCAAAACAATAATATCTTCCTTAAATATGTTGTAGACCGTTTTTTATGAGGTTAAGGTATTTAAATTGCGTTGTGTTACGTTGTGTTAGTTTCATTAAGGATTTTTCTCTGCATGTTTTCAATCAAATATTTAGAGCCGTCGGCTTACGAGAAGGCTCAGCGTTGTTTATGCGATTAAGAATTTTATAGACAAGATTTAACCAAGATTAGATAAAAAACGATGCATCCTTTGAGATACGAGTATTACATTGATGCAACTCCTAATAATTTACTGTTATCAGCTGCTATCTCAAGTGATAGGGCTCGGGATAATCCTGGAACCTACTGAACTGGTTATGAAACTATGTTTTGCTTTAGTTTAACGACCATTTTTTTGCTACTTTTACTTCATATTCATTTAATCCTTTGCAACCATGGTATTTATTAGATATTACAGAAGTTTCCAGTACATTCATGGACCCTACTAGGCTATAGCGAAAATAATAAAAGAAATAAATGTCATTTTGTGTTAGTAAGACTAAGAAGAAGAAAAATACAAATATATCTCCCCTTAAAAAAATATTCCATGAATTCTTTTAGCGAGTATAGACTCTTTTCTAAAAGATTTTTTTTTCAAATATTGTAATTTTTTTCATTACTTAAATGCTGAGGAATTTTGTTAAAAATTCACCGTTGACTTAATAACAGTACATATATCCTAGTAGGTATGTAGTATATACAGACTCAAGCAAAACGTCGTGAAAACAACCTAAAATGTCGACAGGGTCTATAAAATTGTGTATTCTCAGTAGTCTGCAATGATTGCTTCCAGCCTAAACGAACGAACTAAACTGTGACAAAATCGTCCTTGCTCTGACGCTGTGTCGCCAGCACGTTACGCAATCAGTAACAAACAACACTAACAACTTGCATGCATGCTCCAAACTTGATGTGTTAATCATTTTAAAGGACCTGGGCGATAAAGATGGGAGAAACAGAGAAATAAACAAGATTAAAGTATAAGATACATATCTTCATTTTAATATTAAGGTATATGTAATAGGGGTGTAGATGTCTGAAATCAAATTTATTATTATTATATCTGAACTTTGCGAGTATAAGCTGTTAATAGAAAAAAAACTAAATTAAAAAACTAACTATAAGCTGTTACTAGAAAAAAAAAACTAAATAAAATGAATCAATCTAAACAGTAGCAAATCATAACCAATACAACATATTTTACAATAAACTAATACTTGCATTAAAAATATATATTGATGTTCAATTTTAGAGTCTAAAAATACGAAACTAAGCACGACCCTTGTGCAAAGCATGTTTGCATGGACCTTAATAAATTTAAATATTCAAAAACGTTAAACGATTCCAACTACCTACGATAGACAAAAATAAAACAAACCGAATGGCGGTAGATGAGCAAGGTTTAATTGCACGTGGCCACACGCAACGTCGCCGCACTAAAACTCTACTAATCGGAGAGATAATATCTAGAAACAGTCGCAATTCGCTCCGTGGGCGATATTTATTGCCTTAATTTAAATCCGATTGTTTCTAAAATGGTAAACGACGTTTCCTTTAATTCTACCAGACATGGCATGGAAAGGCTTAATTCCGAAAACGTTTAATCGATGACCAAAAGCTACAATGTAATGAAAATGGAGCAGCCAAAGAGTATGTTGTTAATGAGGGCCACCGTATTTTGTTCCAGCGTTGGAGATTGCGTTCGATGTGGTGATGGATTGGAGGGACGCGTTAGCTGTGAATGTCAAATAGCCATGGCTACCTTGGCCGACCCCAACAACGCCACAATACACCCTTACGTTCATGTTGATATGCGTTAATTTTAAGGGAACATTCTTGAGGCCTAATTAAGTTAATTTCTCCAAGAAACCAAGGTGCTTGCTAACACCGTTCTTAACATATTCAAGATTTTAATTTATCACGTATGTACTTTAAACCAGTGTAAAATCTAATTATTTGCTTTTTATTTTCTTATAATAAAGAGTTTACAAATCTCCTTTGTGGAGGTGAAATCTTTTACATGTCAAAATAAGAGAATTTTACATTGAGATCGTCAGAAAGAATACAAAATAAAAATATAATGAAAATCAGGAATAAAATATTTCACCGTTAGGATCGTCTTTTTATACCAAAATAATGCTAATGTTTTGCTATTTAATTTACGTGTCACGTCAATATGACAATATGAAACTGTGACAGGACCCTCTCGAACTCATCGCGATAATGTCGTATAAGAATTTTCCAATACAATCTGTAATTTTTGTTTGTATTGATCTGTCATTTAGGTACGAAATCATTTCGAATAGTCAAGAGAATTCGCCCCCAGTTGACAGTAACTTTTGCCTAATTCTAAAGGGCCTTTTGCATTAGTCGTCATGGCAATATTTATTTTGTATGAAAAAGCTATTTTTTTTATATCAACTAAAATTCATTTACGGTATCGCTTCTGTTAATGTCCCAAGTGCTATGCAGAAGTTAACGCATATCAAAAAAAAAAACACTCGCGGTAATCGTTTTTTTAGACGAATTAAGGTTTTTATTAGATAACTTCTTTTTTTATGACGATGCATTTTTTATATGCCTCCTGCAGCGGTATTGCGTTTGGCCAACCGCTTGCGATGAACAAGATGACCGGTAGTTTTTCTATACGAAATTGAACCTTATATTGAACTCGTATTAAAAACTACTGGTCGTCTACCGCATGGCAAACGGATGGCAACGCAATACAGATGCTGGTCTGAATCCTTTCAGAATCACTCATGGAACAACTGTACCATGTATGAGCCTTTAATCAAAAATTGCAGGGTAGGGGTACACATCCCTCACTACAATTAGGTATCACAGCTTCGTTTTCATGCAGTGAAAAGGCATTCAGTATCCAAGTATAAAACAAACGATATAATAGAGCAGTCAAACCGTGTAGGACGCGACGTGACGCGTGCCCCGAACTCGTCCGGTAATTTAACAATCACGAGATATCCCTCAAACGAGAATTAGCCCCCTAGATACGAGTAGAGATATAGTTGATGGCATCTAAAACGCTGTTACATTATCAAGTAATGAAGATGTCGTTTGACACAATGGCTAATGGAATGCAGCGGTAATTGTCACTTTACTTAAGCCAGAACTTTTGGTTCACCGTCATGGCTTTACATTTTTCGTAAAATACAAAGATAGTCGCAGACTAAAATTGGAGAATGTATATATTTAGTGTGTATGCACCATCACAACATGTTCCTTTATGCCATTTTTAATTCAGAATTCTCATGTATGTAACTATCTACACTGAACATAGTCTGAGCATTGTTCAGAGAGTAATCATTATTACCATATCAGCTAAAAGCTGTTTACTGCGTAGCTTCGTAGTTCACAAAAGGAACACATTGTATTCCAATAGAATTACCCCTAAGCAAGGTCAAGGGTAGTTGAAGAACTTCCTTTTCAGAAATCGGTAGTCATGTATGGCCTAATGTGTTTTTGTGGCAAAGCTGCTACTTTTTTTAACTATTTCACCGTCAAGTCATTTATTGGCGCGTATCTTCGGAGCCATTGTTCAATTTACAGACCATTAATCAGCATCATTGTGCAAAGTTCGGGATCTCGACGCGCCCACATATCGGCCGCACCCTATTATATTTATAAACCTTTTCTTAATCACTTTAAAGGGCTATGGATCAGAAAAAGCTGACTCACTGGGTTCTTTAAAATAGTATAGTTAGTCTCTAAACTAAAAATCCTGCCGCCAAATAGCAGTGCTCGCACTGTTGTGTTCCGGTAGGGGGTTGAGGCAGCCGGTCAAATTTCTGCCACAGAGGCATTCCACCTTAGGCCTCAGGGTAGGCAACGCATTCGAGATCTTATGGTTTCTTAATGGGGGATCAAAGGATTTCGGTGTCCATGGCCCGCAGTGACTACTTACCATCGGATGGGCTGTGCGCTCGTTTGCCTATACCATAGACATAAAAAAAATATGCACGTAGGTACATTTTATTTTGTCCCACACGTACTGTATCTGTAAAAACTGTAGATAACACATGTCTACATTAATTTTAAAACTAGGTAGTAGACAGAGTACACAGGTAAGCCAAACAATATACATATTTCTAACTGAGAAGATTTTCAATTTCTTGACTCTACATAATAGGTACCAGTATCCAGTATGATAAATGTCCAGTTCTCTTATCCTAGACCAGCGACGGATGGACATCCTATACCGTTTCCCATTTACAAGTTACAAAGGATGCATTATGACAGGTAAATCCCATAAATCCTTGTCTTTTTGCTCAAATACTAGCTACCAAGAAAAAACACTTGTCTAATAGACATTTTTTGTACTTACTTGACAAAAGTATAACGAGTAATGCATCGTTGTTTTTTTCAGCTGTAGAAATATTTCATCAGGGGATTTTCTGAATGGACGTTGACGTTTGTTGAGTCTTTCCAATTTTAATTTATTAATCATTTACACTACACCGTACATTTACCTTTATTACCGAACAACTTGCAGGCCTGTGGCCCTTACTTTGATATTGGCGAAGTGTCCAAGACAGAGGCCATTAATTTATATAGAATAGAATAGGTATTTCATCAATATGTTAGTGGTTCTTGTAACTAAAACATGTGACGAATCAAGATGTGGTGTTATTGCTTTTTTCTGGTAAAAGGATAAATAATAGGATTTACGACGTACTTATGTAGCAAAACTGTATAGGTACATCCGCAACCGGATTTGGATGTACGCCAAATCTTGTCGAAGGCTTTGATTTGCTTTTACCAAGTAAGCAATATTTAACTTGGCATGTTTTCATGCGGATGACATTGCCATTACCACCATCACCACAACAGCCTATTTACGGCCCACTACTGGGCAAAGGCCTCCTCTCATCACGAGAGGCATTGCCATTACATAACACTTTAATTTACCTAATCTAATAAGCACAAGGACAACAATTGCCTAATTCATTTTTGAGACATTATTTTGTATAGTCAAGTCAGATAGACGATAGATCAAATACCTACATGTGCGTATTTAGACTGTCGTGGACTAGATGGAGTTGTTAATTTGATTCATGTTATGCAACAACTGACGCTCCGAATATTCAATCGACCTTAATGAGTGCTCAGTAAGGGCTTGATCTGCTAATCGACCATTAATTAAGGAATTGGTTTAATGAATCCATCTACATTCCGGTGGCACAAATGACTTGTTACTTGGTTTCATCAACAGTCAGTACGTTCACCTAATGTCTTGATTAAATTTAATGGAGACTCAGTAGTCCGTGCAATCTGATTGTTGGGCCACTTGGAGATGTAATTGTATTAGAGTTGGATATTCTGTCGATTATCTATTAGTGTAGTACTTAAACAACAATTGTGAAATATATATTATATACCTACCTATTTTCATTTGCGAAGATCTGGTTTCTATCTTTTTACAGTCTTTGTACTCTACTACTACTACTACAGCCTATTTGCGTCCGACTGCTAGGCACAGGCCTCCCCTCATTATGAGAGCTTAGGGTTTGGGCTATAGTCCCCACGCGGGCCCAGTGCGGAATGGGGACTTCACACACATCTTTGAATTACTTCGCAGATGCGGGTAGGTTTCCTCACGCTGTTGTCCTTCACCGAAAAGCTCAGGGTAAATTCAAATTGAATTTCGCACATAAGTAAACTTAGAGTTGCGAGCCGGAATCGAACCCCCGACCCTAGGCATGAGAGGCGGTAGGTCGAACCACTAGGCCACCAAGGATTTTTTTCTTTGTACTCTACTCCTACTGAATAATATTAGTTCCTAAATTGTTTAATTGAAGATTAATGAAAAGGAGTGAGGTTCAAATAATGACAATTCCAATGATATGAATGTAATATGTAAGCGAGAGTCTAAATTATAAACACTGTGAGTGGCTCGTATTTTATGCGAATTTATGTACGTTTACACAGAATTAGTAGGTTAGGTGCAGCTATAGAAGCTAGGTACCTACGGTGAAATATAGAGCTGTTTATAAAAGACAATACGTCGCGAACTCGGCATCTAAAACAATGCTTTAAGTAAGGTTGCCGAGTGCGTTACAAAAAAATGACTTTTTTTTAAATTGACAGTTATTAAAATACAGCAATTTGACCAAAAATGTAGCTTGGAAGAAACATTGTAAGTAAATAAGCTGGCCTCGTATTATGAATTAATAGTATACAATACTATTGCCTATACCATTGGTATATAAAAAAATACAAGTCACCGAGTGTCGCCAATCGCTTGACAACTTCAAACTTATTTAAGGGCCTAGTGATTCGACCTACCGCCTCTCATGCAGAGGATCGGGGGTTCAATTCCTCGCACCCTAAGTTTACTTATGTGCGAAATTCAATTTGAATTTACCACTGAGCTTTTCGGTGAAGGAAAACATCATGAGGAAACCTGCACGCATCTGCGAAGTAATTCAAAGATGTGTGTGAAGTCCCCAATCCGCACTGGGCCCGCGTGGGGACTATAGCCCAAACCCTCTCATTATGAGAGGAGGCCTATGCCCAGCAGTGGGACGCAAATAGGCTCTAGTAGATTGTGTATTGCCTTCGTTTGGATGTCAACCTGACAGATAAAATGAAATTCATAGCTAAACGAAACTGATATTCTGATATTAGCTTTTAAAAGTGATTATACATTTTAGCCACCTGTTGCCTTAATCAACAATGTGTGACGATTAAGAAAATTACCTAGTATAAATTAGATGTCATCATCTTCTCTTTGCGTGTTCTTGCATAGATACAGTTGCACTCTTGTATAGGTAATACAATGAAAAAAAATATTCGCTCCATAAATAACGCTGATATATCTAACAAATGCTTTTTATACTTTATATATTACATGACAACCCTAGGTGGCAGGGCCGGGTGCGCTAAGGGCAAAGACTCCACATTATCACTCTAACGAGAGTAAGTGAGTTTAATTGTGTTTATGGCATTAACATAACACAATAGACGCCCGCGTCGTCTGCGGCCATTGTTCCTGTGGGTTTTTGGACGATCAAAAATACGCACAGAAAGTTTGTTCACAGAATTGAGAATAAGTAGTACAATAGTGCGTAACTCATTCTTATTCAACTAAAATATACATAAACTCTCTCTACTATAAGCTACCTACTTAATGTTATTTAACTTTAAAAATTAATATTATAGTCATTGGTTTAATTCTAAGTAGGTAGAAGTTTAATTATTGATAATAGTATCGGTAGGTTTTGTAAGTTCGTCAGTTCCATCTCTAACTCTGTATCTATCTCTCATGTATCTATAACAATAGAGGAAATCTGTTTTAAAATAATTAGTAAATAAATTTAAATCCTTACTATACTAATAATAAGTCTGTAGAAGTCACGTGACCGTATGTATGTATGTCCGTGTTTAACTCTAGAACTACTGATCATTTTGCCACACATTTTAGTATGGGAGTATATTATAACACGGGCTACTTTTTATCCCGAAAAAAGGATAGTTCCTACGGGAACGCCGTTACCGAATTCCACGCTGATGAAGTCTACTACCAGGCCAAACACTTATTTAAAAGAAACTATACCAGTAATTAACCCTGGTTTATGATCTATTGATCTACTATACTCTGTACAGATTGCTAAGTTTTTATCAAACTTTATTGATCACTATTGTTCGTTTTCCTCCAAGCTCGTGCAGTGGGAATTTGTAAATCATATTCTCGAAATCAAAGTAGCTTCATTGTAAGCTACTTACTAAATAAAAACAGTGGGAAAGTGCGTGAGAAAGGAACTTCTTCAGAATTACACTATAAATGAGTTTACGATGTACTTGTTATGTTGCTCACAGGTAAAATTATTAAAGTTACCTACTTACTAGGTTAGTTCAAAATGGTTATTTATGAAAGTTAAAAACGAAAGTCTTCGACCAGATTTTTTCCTCAACTATTGGTTCTTTACAATTTAATAAAGGTACAAGTAAGGTAAGATAAAGAGTCGAGCCGATAGTGTGATTTTCATAAATATTATTTTATATAACAAATAATTTAGATTAGTCAGATAGGAGGTAGTTAGATAGGAAAAACATGACGATGAATGTTTTTCCTTTTTTTCCACATTACACGGAGCCTGTTGTAACAGAACAGACTGCTTTAAGCTGTTTGTTACATCACAAATATTTTAGATCTCTTAAGGAATAGATAAAGTCTTCTTATTATTTGAATACTGGCTTCTCCCCGCAACATCGCCTGTGAGGAATTCGGTTGTCGCGCTTCCGCGGGAATTATGTGTTTTTTCGGGATGAAAGGTATCCTGAGTCCTTTCTCGGGATCCCGGCTATCTTCATTTCAAATTTCATCCAGATTGTTTCAGTAGTTGAGGCGCGAAGAGGTAACAGATAGTCAGATAGACAGACGAACCGACCGACAGACAGAGTTGCTTTCGCATTTATAATATTAATATGGATTTGTAGTTTAGTTAACTTGAGTCGAGACTTCCACCACCTCCACAGCAGACTCAGAGTGATTCGAGACTTCGCGCGCGTTTTGAATTGCCTTTCGGATGCGTGCAGGTTTCTTTACGATGTTTACTTTCATCGAAGAGCGAGATGGCCCTTCTGTTGGCCCTCATGAAGTTGATTTTTGCACATAAGTGGTACTTGAGGAGCAGACCGGAAAAGAGTCTATGATCTTCTGCATGAGAGGTGGAAGGACAAACTACTGGGATACTATGACTTATTGATATTGTTTATGTGGAGTTCGGATTCTCTCGATTACGCGGATGCCTTACATTTTCCAAGGATGGAAAATAGTCTATGTTACTCTCAGAGTTCCCAGGTATATTTATACCAAGTTTCATTAAAATCTGTTCAGCCATTTTGGCGTAAATTAACAAGGCGAACGAAGCGAACGGAGCGAACGTAGCGAACGGAGCGAACGCAGCGAACGGAGCGAACGTAGCGAACGGAGCGAACGCAGCGAACGGAACGGTTTCTCTCGATTACGCGGATGCCTTACATTTTCCAAGGATGGATTATATACTATGTTTCTCCTAGAGTTCGAAGGTATATTTATACCAAGTTTCATTAAAATCTGTTCAGCCATTTTGGCGTAAATTAACAAGGCGAACGAAGCGAACGGAGCGAACGTAGCGAACGGAGCGAACGTAGCGAACGGAGCGAACGCAGCGAACGGAGCGAACGTAGCGAACGGAGCGAACGTAGCGAACGGAGCGAACGCAGCGAACGGAACGGTTTCTCTCGATTACGCGGATACTCTACATTTTCCAAGGATGAGCTATAGTCTATGTTTCTCCCAGGGTTCGGAGGTATATTTATATCAAGTTTCATTAAAATCTGTTCAGCCTTTTCGGCGTAATTTAACAAGGCGAACGAAGCGAACGGAGCGAACGCAGCGAACGCAGCGAACGGAGCGAACGGAGCGAACGCGGCGAACGGAGCGAACGGAAGCTAGTATAAATAGTGGTGGATTTTGTTTGACAGGGGTTAGTTTTTACTTGGTCTTCGTATGGGAAGCATCTCCCTTGTATCGTTTTAGAGTGCAGTATTTCCTTATATTTTATTGTATTTCTGTGTATTAATGTGATTGTTTCAGATGGATTGATGGAGCAAGGGTTTAGCATTCAGTTCAGTTGGAACATGCGAACCATAGTAAATGTAAATGTCATAACAAAATGGATTTTGCCTTTTGTTGTTGTTTTGCAATAGGGCTGGCGTAGTCCGGGGCCTACAGTTGGAATGGAAACTGACTGTGACAACGAAGTTCCTCCTAAAACTCATCCGTTTGAGTTCCCCAAGATGTGGCTCTTTTGGGGCATGATTGCTATGAATGATAACCATGGGTTATTATGATTCGCAACTCATGAGATCTTCCACACACGGTGGAGTACTGGACAGTATGCGGGGTCTAGACAGTGATTCTCTCAACTGTACTTGCTTGCCGTGGTCCCTCTTTATCTATATATTTATTTATTCGCACAACATAAGTAGGGAATCCTGTGGCCCCTCTTCTCTCCCAACCCTCTCGGTTGCTGTGGGGGCCTAACGCCATTTCAGCGGCACAACACCGGGTGATAGTGTCAGGTTCTTTAGAGGTAACCCGAACCTCGCACCGAATAGCCTTATATCAGCTTAGAAACTTAACATTGCACTGAGTTAAGTTACATCACACATCACACGTTTAAAAGTAAATGTGAGGCGCGGCGTGGCCTCTAGCTTTGCAAACATTAGCCTAGGGTATCAGGGAACTATGTGTAGGATACGGAATCTTCATTAACTACTACAAATCTCCATTAACCTAATCTTCAAAGCATAAAAGGTAGTTTACCTTATGCAGATTCTCATCTAGTGAAAAGATTTTTAACTGAGGATCAATAATATTAAATAGTAATCAAAGTTTTGGTTTATTATGATTTGTTTGTACGCAAAATAAGTACACGAATCTTCATGTATATTTTTATCAATTGATTGAGTCATACTGGGTCATATGTACCTTCTCAATCCCTGTCTTGGTCGCTCGAAATCAGACATATTGATCGACAGAGTCACTGACTAATCATTTGTTATTTTATGCTAATAACCTCAGTCATAATGTATCAGAACTAAGTGGAAAATATATCCTTATAGAAAGACAAGTGTCTACTTACTTCAGTTAGAAAACTTGAAGCTAAAACTGAGAATAAATATATCTGCTGACCAATTTTGGTCTTTAACTAATTATTTATATAAGCTCAAAATGGCTTTTAAATAAAGAACTTAGCTGGTCAGTCCCCATCCAAAACAAGGATTAATTTGGAAATGTGAATATAATGTCGTTAGACAAGAAAGCTTATGAAACTCTAGAAATCTAGTTACAAGTATTGAATCCTTAATCCAAATGAATCAATGTTGTATCCGACCTCCTGGTAGGGGAATTAGGTAGGGAAACTGATAATTATTTAAAAACCTTATATCTTTTAAATAGTTTAAACAATAATCTTTTCTTGCTTAATAACTTTAATAATTGAACATTCGCTAATTCATAATATACCATTCCTATTCACGTTAAAAGTCCTTGAGTTATTTACGGTTCATAACATAAGGTTCTATAAACTACTAGACGATTGCAATCACAAATTATTTGGCCAAAATAAATTGAATATATAAGAATTTAGGTTAATAAAGACCAAGAGCCGTTTGCAGAGTTTTATGTCGTTAGTTAGGAGTGAGTTGTTAGGTTAGTGAGGGGTGGGGTGTTACAATTTGGTGCCGTGACCAGGATATCATAACTATAAAAAAAAAAATATTTAAGAATAATAATAAAATCCCGCGAGTTAGTTTATCTTGATGAATTGGCAGAAAATAAACAAACAATAACTCTGCTCTTCATAACGGTTCTTTGGCTTTATTAGATTAGAGGTGGCTATTATTTAGTCACAATTTGCTGTCCGTGAAATGAGAGACGTGACTTAGGAATGGTGCGTTATGGATGCGATTTTTAATAATAAAAAAAAAAATGGTTTAAAAAAAAATTATTTAATTTTTAAAGCTAACAAAAAAAATATTTATAGAGGAATATTTGTAGAGGTAGCGCAGCAGCAGAGGTTACCTGTGAAAAGAAAACATAAAATTTACGAAAGTTCATTTTTTTTCTGAGGAAAGAGAAGTGATAGTGTTAGAAGTAAATCTTAAATAATGAGTAAGTCTCTAAGAGGACGTAAACGAAGCCTAGCGGGCAAATCAATTGAAGTAGGAGTGGAAACTGTTCGCCAAGAAAGTCCAGTTGAAGCTTCTGATGATCATGTAGCTGAGGCACCGGCTGTAAAACATGCTAAGTTCACGGAGAAAGAATCAAGGGAAAAAAAATACAAAGAGGGTTTAATTTATCGTATGTTTAGACGTACTGTGAGTGTATTGACAAAGAAAATAAATGAGCTTAGCGACAAAATAGAAAATAAAGGATTGTCGGAAGTCAATGAGCAATTACCAAAGAATTTGGAAGAGATAGAAAATAGCCCTGAATCGCGAGTAAATGCGAATGTTGATAATTCTGAGAAAGGAATAGAAGGAGCTAAAGAAGGAGGGGACGATGTTCTAACTGAATCTCATAAAGAGCCTAATAAAAAGAAGTCTATAGAAGAGCACAGCCATGTTACCTACAATGTGAGAAATTTAAATTTTGAAAAACCTAAGTTCAGTTTGAATGAGAGCTATCATCCAGTCACTTTTCTAGAGGATTTAGAGAATTATTTGAAGAAGACGTCCAACGAGGAAAATGCTTTAGATCTTATTCAGGATTGTTTGGTTGGAGGAGCTCGAGACTGGGCTAGAATTTATAAAAAGAGATGGACTGGAATAAACGATTTCAAAGTAGACTTTTTGGCCACATTTTGGGGAGAGAAGGAGCAAAATGAATTGAGACGAAGCATAGTACAGGGAAGCTGGGATCGTCAAAAGACTCCGAGTATGTTAAATTACTTTCTGAATATTGTTGGGAAGGCCCAAATGCTTAATTTTCAAATGCCTGAGAAACAGTTGGTGGCAGACATCATAAGGCATTATCCTAAATACGCTCAGCAGGCTTGGATGACATCCAAAATCGAGTCGGTTATAGAAACAGCAGAGTTTCTTAGAAATATGGATGACATTAGTAAACAAGAGCCAAGTAGTGGAGGAGTAGCAGGTCCATCAAAGTCTTTTGCAAAATTTCGAAAAGAGAAGCAACCAGAATACACTAATTGGAAAAGACCAGTTGCGCAGCAGAGGCCGAATTTTAACAATCAAAATACTAATGTCAACTCAATAAGTCATGAAGAAGCTACTGAAGAAGAATGTCAACAAATAGATTTAAATTAGGGGAGGCTGATAAATTTGTCTCCAAATCAGCTTCAACTATAGGGGACAAGATGTTACGATTGATGAGTAGTATGGGTTGGAAAGCAGGTCAGACTTTAGGAGTAAATAATTCTGGTCTAAAACAACCATTGGCAACTAAACTTTTAGATAGGAAGAAAAATGAAGGATTAGGGTTTAGAGTCATTGATCCAAAAGAAATATTAATAGAAAAGAAAATGGTCGAATTGTTAAAATTAAAAGTAGAGCAGTCACAATCAGAAGGAGTAAGCTATGAAGTGAATACATCTGTTTTCGAAGAGGATAAATTAGAACAAAATAGACGAGAAAACTTTAAATCAGAACTGATGCTGGGAGTATTTGACTATGAAATTGTTAGTTTATTAGATACAGGGAGCGATATAACTTGCATTTCGGAAGAGTTATACAATGTTTTAAAAAACAAGTATTCAGATTTGCCAGTTATGCCTATCAAATCTTTTAATGTAAGAACAGGAGTAGGACATAGAAGTGCGGATATTAAAAATATAGTGCTCTTGCCGTTAAAGCTGGGACGCTTTGTACAAGAAACAGCTTTCTTGATTGTTCCAGGGTTAATAAAACCTTTAATTTTGGGATTTGACTGGATGCAGTTGCACAAAATTATAATTAGTTTAGAACCAAAGACCAAAGGAGTAGTTATGTCTCAAGGGGAAGAGATTCAAATTTTAAAATTTTTTGAACGGGGGAAAAATAATTATATAGAGGAAGATTGTGAAGCAGTAGAAATAATGGAGTCAGATAATTTGTCAGAAATAAAAGTTGGAATTACTCTGCAGGAACAGGAACGGGAAAAATTAGATAATCTAATGAATAAATACTCTTGTTTGTTCTCACCAACATTAGGTAGAGCCAATTGTTATCAACATGAGATAAAAATGGAGCCTCATGTTCCAATCATTAAGAAAACTTATCCAGTACCTTATGCTTATAGAGAAAGGGTAGAAGAAAAGTTACAGGAAATGGAAGGACAAGGAATAATAAGTAGAACAGCGACACCTTATTGCAGTCCTCTAACTTTTACTCTGAAACCAGACGGTTCAATACGTGTGCTCTTAGATGCCAGAGAGATTAATAAGTTTATGATTGCTGAAACGGAGAAGCCACCCTTACAATTAGATGTAATGAATTCATTTCATGGGGCTAGATTTATAAGTACAGTCGACCTGAACAATGCTTATTTCCAAATACCAATATCTGAATCTAGTAAGACATACACAGGCTTCACCTTTAATGGCAAATCGTATGTCTATAACGTGTTACCTCAAGGCTTAAAAACATCGGTCGGAAGTTTTAGTAGAGCCATGGATGCAATCCTGGGAGTCGAAGTACGAGAATTTTGTGTAAATTATTTAGACGATCTAGCCATCATTACAACGGGTACTTTAGACCAACATTTGGAACATATAGATATCGTTCTTGGAAAATTGAGAAAGGCTGGGCTGACTTGTAATTTAAAAAAGTGCAAGTTTTTGTGTAAAGAGGTTAAAATGTTAGGATACATTATTTCAACCGAAGGGCTTAGGACAGATCCTGAAAAAGTAAAGGCAATCCAAAAGTTTCCGACTCCAAAAAAGATAAAGAATGTTAGAGCTTTTCTTGGTTTCTGTAACTTTTATAGGAGGTTCATTCCCAATTATAATATACATATTCAACCATTGTGTGAATTACTAAAAAAGGACAAACGTTGGAAATGGGGTGAATTGGAACAAAAGGCTTTTGAAACAGTTAAGTCTTTGTTCATAGATACAATTCTTTTACATCATCCAGATTTCAATAAGACATATTATTTGCAAACTGATAGTTCAGGAATTGGAATAGCAGGATCATTGTACCAATTAGATGAAAAAGGGAATCAAAAAATATTGGGGTTTTACAGTAAAGCATTAAAAGGGGCTCAGTTAAATTGGACAGTTACTGAACAAGAATTTTACTCTGTGATTTGTTGTTTGGAGAAGTTTGAAACATACTTGAGGGGTTCAAAAGTAATTATCCGAACTGATCATAAAGCTTTGATTTTTGTTAAGAATTGGAAATTGTATAATGCAAGAGTAACGCGATGGATTAACTATTTAGAGCATTTTCAATATGAAGTTCAACATATTAAGGGTAGGGATAATGTAGCAGCGGATATTTTATCCAGATATCCTCCAGAAAGTGATTTTCTTCAAGAGGATAGAATAAATTTACCAGAAATATTGTATATGGGTTTAAAAGAAAACAAAGAATTACTTGTACGATTAAAAGATGTAGGAAAGTTGCAAAAACAGGATAAGGAAATTATAGCTATCTTGGATAGAATAAGCAAAAATGGGAAGGTAGGAGATAAGTTGGATAGGATAGTAGAGCGGTGTGCAATTAAAAATAATGTATTATATTATTTGCCGGAACGATCTAAAAATAAAGTTCTTTATTTACCAGAAATTTTAAAAGACGAAGTTATTAAACAAATCCATTTAGAGATGGGACATCAAGGAGCGTACAAAGTAATAAAATATATTAAGGATAGATTTTTCTGGAAAGGGATCACTAGGAGAGTTAAGCTCTTGCTTCGAACGTGTCACGAGTGTCAGATCACAAAGAGTAATACTACAAAGCATGTAGGGCCATGTCGGTCAATAGTCACAAAAGAGATTGGAGATATAATAATGGTAGATTTGTATGGTCCTTTGCCGTCTGGAGCTTTCGGAATGAATTACATCTTAGTTATTCAAGATTCGTTTAGTAAATTTGTCAAATTTTACGAACTCAGGAAGGCTACGTCCAAATCGGTTATAGGAAAAACTAAAAGGTTCTTTGACATTATTAAACCAAAAGCAATCTTGTCAGACAATGGTTCTCAATTCGCTAGTAAACTTTGGAAAGAAAGTATGAGACAGGCTAACGTAAAAGTAATATATACTACTGTAAGGAATCCGCGCCCAAATTCCACTGAGCGAGTAAATAAGGAATTGGGTCGATTATTCAGAATGTATTGTAGAACAAACCACAAAGGATGGGTTACAGTACTACCAAAGTTAGAATCTCTTTATAACAATACTTTCCATGAAAGTACAGGTTTTACGCCTTGTGAAATTATGTATGGAGAACCTACGCAGCTTTCCTTTGATAAAGCGTTAAAAAAAGAAAAGGAAGTATTAAACATAGAGGAAATTAGATTTAAAGCAAGAGTGAATTTACAAAAAGCTAGCGAAAAGCGTCAGTTAAGATTTAATCAAAAATATAGATTAATTCAGTTTCAAGTGGGAGATTTAGTAAAAATAAGTCGTTTAAATAGATCCAATGCAAGTCAAAAAATTACAAAAAAGTTTGAGCCACTTTACGAAGGACCATATGTTGTAGCAACAAATCCTTATAGCAATGTTTACGTCTTAGTGGACCCTGTAACGGGTAAGGAGAGGGGAAAATTCAACACTATTCACCTCTCGAAATATTTCAAATAACTAAGTTGGGGATGCGTGCATGGTTGAAGATGATTTGGGGTACGAAGCACAAGCTTTGGATTTTTTTTGTTATTTTATTTATATAAGATAGTTTTAAGAATTTATGTTTATTTACTTATACTAGTTTCGTTCGTGTGATAGACAATACTTAAGGCTTAGGATCCTTTGTAATTAATTTCTTTTTCTTGATGAAAATGTAGAACCTTTATTTTTGTTCAAGTAGGAGTATCTAACGTTGTAATGTAATTAAGAATCTAAGGAAGGAGGTAATAAGTTAAGAAACATTTATGTTTGTATAAAATAATAAGACAAGAAATTTAATAAAGTTCATTTTGGTTTATATAGAATCCGTTGGGCAACGGGAAAGGCTCATATATATTAATCATTCGGACTTTCTTCAATTAAAAAGGGAGCATCTTGTAGCTCTTATTTTAAATAAAATTAAAAGGTTAATTGACAAATCCGTTGATAAGTATATATGGAGGGGAGAGTGGCGGCCTTTAAAAAAAAAAATAGTTATGCAATTCAATCTATTAATTCTGCAGGAAACTAATTTTCATTTTTATGATGATGAAATAAGAAATGCGTTTGGAAGTATAAATGGGGGGACTGGGAAGCTTCAGAGAAATAATTTAGTTAAATTCTATAATGTAAAAACAAGAGGTTAAAGAATGATTACTTACTAGGAAAAGAGCGCTTTAAAAAATTCATCCGTCAGCGGAGGTTCGTTTTGCTGGAAAAAAAAGGGGAAGGAAATAAAATTATAAGAAATTTTTAAATTCTTCTATTCAGTAAATACTTTACAAAAAGGAAAAACTACAAATAAATAGGGTTGATTACTTACAAAGGAGGTGTCTGATTGCGGATCGGGAGGAGGCTCAGAGGTTTTTCTGGATGTTTGGTTCTGGGTTAGTTTCTAAAAGGGGAAAGGAGTTTTCCGTTGTTAGTTGGAAACAGTGTTAGATGAAGGATAAGAACGGATTATGTGTACGGGGTCGTGTATGTTTGAGTTCGAACATGGTTGCATGATCGTCGAATATATGCAGCATAGGGCTTGCGACTCAGAGAAATGTGTATGTGCTATTACTACTGCAGCCTATTTGCGTCCCACTGCTGGGCACAGGCCTCCCTTCATCATGAGAGGGTTTTGGGCTGTAGTCCCCGCGCGGGTCTAGTGCGGATTGGGGACTGCACACACATCTTTGAATTGCTTCGCAGATGCGAGCAGGTTTCTTCATGGTGTTTTCCTTCACCGAAAAGCGCAATGGTCAATTCAAATTGAATTTCGCACATAAGTAAACTTGGAGGGGCGAGCCGGGATCGAACCCCCGACCCTCTGCATGAGAGGCGGTAGGTCGAATAGGGGACACGACTAGATATCTATCAAATCAAAGGGAGGAAAACTAAAAGTTGGGATGAAATATTGTGCGTAAGCGTTGTTTCAGTGAGAGATTTGTTACGGGTGGGTAAGGGTTTGTTTATAGTAATTGTGAATAGATGGTGATAGGGGGGGGGGGGGGTGTCTTAAAAGGTTTGTTAACTTACTGCATCTTGTAACCTTTTTTTTGATTGGAGTTTTAGCATATTCTTAATTTTTAGTTTTAAGTCCTTTTCGGGCATTTTCCAGTCATATTTAATTTTCTCCTGCAGTTCGTCCAGAATCTTTCTTCTGCATTTCTCTTTGTAAGTTCTGCAGAGGAAGTTGTTGTTTTTCGAATCCCAGAGGCATGGGTATTTATTTATTTCTTCTTCGATTTGAAGCTTAGTAGGCTCCATTTTGCTTCTAAAGTGATAATGCGCTGGGAAAGCAACAGGGGTTGCTATGATACTCCTAGGTCTAAGTTCAAATTATTCTGTTCTAATTTTCAAAAAGGGAAAAGAAATGAAATCGGAAAATTATAGTCTATTCCGCGGTAGATGGGTGCGAGTTTTGTCACTTAGTGATTGTAAGGATGTTTTAGAATTTTAAATCAACTAATTAAATATATTTAAGGCAGAGTCGACAACGTCTGAACCAATTTTGATGAGTTTTGGTTTTGGATTTTTATCTCCGTCCCAAGAGGGATATGGGCAAACGTGTATATAGTGTGTAATAAATACCATGGTGATTTGAATCTGTTATTACAAAATTATAAGCTATTGCGTTATATGTTTATTGTAGCTAATATCGGTTAATTACTTATTTTCTTCATTTAGAATCGCCGAAATTTACGTTGCAAAAAGATAGTTTTTTTAATAACTTCAATAATTTCGACGCATCCTTTTAGATGGAATGTAGTATAGTGCGCCATGCAAAATGCACTCGTCATTTGTCAGTCGTTGACTTGGGGCATTTTATTCAAGGTTTGAATAATTAGCATTGGAAGTGGCCAGTGTTAAAAAGAAGATTAAATTTGCATATAAGGTTGGACCTTAATTAGTTAGAATACAGCTGTTGTTTCGGGGCTTTGCTTGGAAAATTTTGAGTAGTAAATATTAAACATGGTGATTGGTTCCAAAAGGTAATTAATTATTTTTCTAAATATATTTGTGATGTTTTAGGGATTTTAATAGTTTAATTATTTGGGGGTCGGTTTAAAATAAAAATAGAAAGAAAAGAAAAGCAACTTGAAAATTGAGGGAAGGGATTTCAAACCAAAAATTTATCTGAGTTCTAGGTCGCGATAACATTTAGACAAATCTTCGTATTAAATTAAATGTCATTAAAAGTTACAAAAAAAAAGAGGTCCTTATTTCTATATTAAGTTGCTGATTTGTACTGGGGATATAAAAAAGAGATTGAGGAGGGAAGCTAATGAAGAATGTGGTTTTTTTATTATGGCTTTATGGATATTGGAAGTAAGGGTACTTTGTTTGTTGATTGATAATTAAGGGAAGTTTAGTTAAAAGTGGACCCTTACAATTTAGCAGCTTTTATGAATAAGGAACTCGGGTAGTTGGCATTCGTTTTTTGTAAATTTACAGACAAATGAATTCCTTGTGAGGATGAGTTAGGTTAGGTCAGAAAGACAATATCAGTGTTTATACTGACCACAGGGAATTCAGTACTCTACTCGTTGTACAAATTTTTATATCGGCAACTATACATACTCCGAATGAGTAATGGTCTTTCTTTGAATAAAGTTTTGAGCTGAATATTTGGCCTAAGAATGGATATATTTGTAGCTATTTAAAGTTTTGGAGGTCTATAAAGGAACTTGATGCTCGTCCATGTATTGCAATTGGAAAAAAAAAATTGCGTCGGAAGGGAATCGTTTTACGGTTAGCGTAAAGATCAGCCTAGCACAACTGATTTTTCCTTGATGGATTTTCAAATCCTTGTGAAAATTATATTTATTCAAGACCAAAATATTAAAAGCTTGAAATCAGAGTTCTAGTTGAGTTCATTAGTTATTTGGTTTAAAAACACATTACACTACAAAAAAAAAAAAAAAAATAAAAAAAAAAAAACAATCAAGGGAAAAATGCTAACTAGTTGTTGAAAAAAATATTTGTGATTTAGAAAGGTTTGAAATAATTTCCTTCAGTTAAATTTTACGTAAATTATTTGGGGTCGAGCTGTAACAGAACAGACTGCTTTAAGCTGTTTGTTACATCACAAATATTTTAGATCTCTTAAGGAATAGATAAAGTCTTCTTATTATTTGAATACTGGCTTCTCCCCGCAACATCGCCTGTGAGGAATTCGGTTGTCGCGCTTCCGCGGGAATTATGTGTTTTTTCGGGATGAAAGGTATCCTGAGTCCTTTCTCGGGATCCCGGCTATCTTCATTTCAAATTTCATCCAGATTGTTTCAGTAGTTGAGGCGCGAAGAGGTAACAGATAGTCAGATAGACAGACGAACCGACCGACAGACAGAGTTGCTTTCGCATTTATAATATTAATATGGATTTGTAGTTTAGTTAACTTGAGTCGAGACTTCCACCACCTCCACAGCAGACTCAGAGTGATTCGAGACTTCGCGCGCGTTTTGAATTGCCTTTCGGATGCGTGCAGGTTTCTTTACGATGTTTACTTTCATCGAAGAGCGAGATGGCCCTTCTGTTGGCCCTCATGAAGTTGATTTTTGCACATAAGTGGTACTTGAGGAGCAGACCGGAAAAGAGTCTATGATCTTCTGCATGAGAGGTGGAAGGACAAACTACTGGGATACTATGACTTATTGATATTGTTTATGTGGAGTTCGGATTCTCTCGATTACGCGGATGCCTTACATTTTCCAAGGATGGAAAATAGTCTATGTTACTCTCAGAGTTCCCAGGTATATTTATACCAAGTTTCATTAAAATCTGTTCAGCCATTTTGGCGTAAATTAACAAGGCGAACGAAGCGAACGGAGCGAACGTAGCGAACGGAGCGAACGCAGCGAACGAGCCGAACGTAGCGAACGGAGCGAACGCAGCGAACGGAACGGTTTCTCTCGATTACGCGGATGCCTTACATTTTCCAAGGATGGATTATATACTATGTTTCTCCTAGAGTTCGAAGGTATATTTATACCAAGTTTCATTAAAATCTGTTCAGCCATTTTGGCGTAAATTAACAAGGCGAACGAAGCGAACGGAGCGAACGTAGCGAACGGAGCGAACGTAGCGAACGGAGCGAACGCAGCGAACGGAGCGAACGTAGCGAACGGAGCGAACGTAGCGAACGGAGCGAACGCAGCGAACGGAACGGTTTCTCTCGATTACGCGGATACTCTACATTTTCCAAGGATGAGCTATAGTCTATGTTTCTCCCAGGGTTCGGAGGTATATTTATATCAAGTTTCATTAAAATCTGTTCAGCCTTTTCGGCGTAATTTAACAAGGCGAACGAAGCGAACGGAGCGAACGCAGCGAACGCAGCGAACGGAGCGAACGGAGCGAACGCGGCGAACGGAGCGAACGGAAGCTAGTATAAATAGTGGTGGATTTTGTTTGACAGGGGTTAGTTTTTACTTGGTCTTCGTATGGGAAGCATCTCCCTTGTATCGTTTTAGAGTGCAGTATTTCCTTATATTTTATTGTATTTCTGTGTATTAATGTGATTGTTTCAGATGGATTGATGGAGCAAGGGTTTAGCATTCAGTTCAGTTGGAACATGCGAACCATAGTAAATGTAAATGTCATAACAAAATGGATTTTGCCTTTTGTTGTTGTTTTGCAATAGGGCTGGCGTAGTCCGGGGCCTACAGTTGGAATGGAAACTGACTGTGACAACGAAGTTCCTCCTAAAACTCATCCGTTTGAGTTCCCCAAGATGTGGCTCTTTTGGGGCATGATTGCTATGAATGATAACCATGGGTTATTATGATTCGCAACTCATGAGATCTTCCACACACGGTGGAGTACTGGACAGTATGCGGGGTCTAGACAGTGATTCTCTCAACTGTACTTGCTTGCCGTGGTCCCTCTTTATCTATATATTTATTTATTCGCACAACATAAGTAGGGAATCCTGTGGCCCCTCTTCTCTCCCAACCCTCTCGGTTGCTGTGGGGGCCTAACGCCATTTCAGCGGCACAACACCGGGTGATAGTGTCAGGTTCTTTAGAGGTAACCCGAACCTCGCACCGAATAGCCTTATATCAGCTCAGAAACTTAACATTGCACTGAGTTAAGTTACATCACACATCACACGTTTAAAAGTAAATGTGAGGCGCGGCGTGGCCTCTAGCTTTGCAAACATTAGCCTAGGGTATCAGGGAACTATGTGTAGGATACGGAATCTTCATTAACTACTACAAATCTCCATTAACCTAATCTTCAAAGCATAAAAGGTAGTTTACCTTATGCAGATTCTCATCTAGTGAAAAGATTTTTAACTGAGGATCAATAATATTAAATAGTAATCAAAGTTTTGGTTTATTATGATTTGTTTGTACGCAAAATAAGTACACGAATCTTCATGTATATTTTTATCAATTGATTGAGTCATACTGGGTCATATGTACCTTCTCAATCCCTGTCTTGGTCGCTCGAAATCAGACATATTGATCGACAGAGTCACTGACTAATCATTTGTTATTTTATGCTAATAACCTCAGTCATAATGTATCAGAACTAAGTGGAAAATATATCCTTATAGAAAGACAAGTGTCTACTTACTTCAGTTAGAAAACTTGAAGCTAAAACTGAGAATAAATATATCTGCTGACCAATTTTGGTCTTTAACTAATTATTTATATAAGCTCAAAATGGCTTTTAAATAAAGAACTTAGCTGGTCAGTCCCCATCCAAAACAAGGATTAATTTGGAAATGTGAATATAATGTCGTTAGACAAGAAAGCTTATGAAACTCTAGAAATCTAGTTACAAGTATTGAATCCTTAATCCAAATGAATCAATGTTGTATCCGACCTCCTGGTAGGGGAATTAGGTAGGGAAACTGATAATTATTTAAAAACCTTATATCTTTTAAATAGTTTAAACAATAATCTTTTCTTGCTTAATAACTTTAATAATTGAACATTCGCTAATTCATAATATACCATTCCTATTCACGTTAAAAGTCCTTGAGTTATTTACGGTTCATAACATAAGGTTCTATAAACTACTAGACGATTGCAATCACAAATTATTTGGCCAAAATAAATTGAATATATAAGAATTTAGGTTAATAAAGACCAAGAGCCGTTTGCAGAGTTTTATGTCGTTAGTTAAGAGAGAGATAGTTGGGTTTGTTAGGGTGGGGTGTTACACTGTGCATACAATTTTCTTGCTCCATTTAGATACTCTTATCAACCATCATATCCGTGTTAAAATCATTCTTACGCACGCAATCAATAAACGTTTTATTCAGTTTGATATTAATTTTACGATACACCTCATATTACAAAAAGCATAAAATTAAGAAATTAAAGCTGCTAATATTCTTATAAGTAATATAATCATAATATTTCTTTTATTTTTTGCAAGTCATAGTGGTTAGCAAATTGGCCTAAATAAAAAAAATGCAATTCATTTGGGACGCACAGGACAGGATCAATAGAAACAAATTGCTTTTTCCTGACTTCATTGTTCCCTTCGCCCAATGGGGAATCCAATCAGTGTACCTACACATTATTTCGGCCCCCAAATCAACCTGTTTAGTTATTTAATTATATTTAGACCTATATTATAAGTGTTTTTTTGATCGTCTAGTTTCCGTGTCTTGAAACATCTCATGTACACGTTGCCTGGGCTTCCTATTGAACAGAAAACCGGCTACAACAAGAAAGATCCCAGATAACTTATATCGAAAACTTTAAAGTATATCAACCCGATTGAAACTGATGATGAGCTGCTATATTAGTAATTTATGTAACGCTACATACGTAATAAAGGTCCTTAAAACACGAGTGGGGTTTTATGAAACGAGCCGCCAGGAGGGTTTATTCAGAGGGTTTATGATATGATATGAGTGTAGATAAAATATAATGAATATTTAATCCTGTTTCGAAAATTTATTCCTGCTGTACGATGGCAGTAATTTGTGCTAATTAGCCTTCATAGTCACCTTCGCATGGGACCTAGACCGGCGCGGCTGGTGTCAGGTACGGCGTTCTTTCAGAAGCCGATGCAACTCAGTGTCGCGGCTGATACCCTTTGTTACCGCTGGTAATTAACCAAATACCTATTTAAAAATCTCATTTAAGTAGGTACGTACTACTTAATACTACCACTACAGCCTATTTGCGTCCCACTGCTGGGCACAGGCCTCCTCTCATCACGAGAGGTTTTGGGCTACAGTCCCCACGCGAGCACTTCACACACATCTTCGTGCAGATTTCCTCATGAATGTTCTCCTTCACCGAAAAGCTCAGTGGTTAATTCAAATAGAATTTCGTACATAAGTAACTTAGAGGTGTGAGCCGGAATTGAACCCCCCACCCTCTGCATGAGAGGCGGTAGGTCGAACCACTAGGCCACCACGGCTTTTTAGTAGGTACATATTTTATTGAAATTAGCTCGGTATTTATTTTAACTTTCTGTTTTGGTATAGCCTCTTTAAAGCTTATACTAAATTTTAGTAGTGGTAGACGAGAGACGAACTGGTACTGCAGATTAAAAGTAAATTCCCGTCTCGCTAATATTAAGAAAAGGAGTACCTATTTTTATTTTGGGATATATGGCAAATCCCGTATCTCTTTTTGTGGTACCGAATAGCTGCTAAGGTGGTTACGGGACGGGACCCCATAAAATCATCATCGTCGATGTCTCAGTAGCCACCACGTCATAAACGAAATGGGTCGAAGTGTGGGCCGTGATTCGTATTGATGAGTAAATCACCGGGCTGAACTAGGGCGCGCTCGGGATAAAGATAACTCCGCAATGTCAATACCCCGCTTATTATAATGGGAATACGTAGAATCTAAAGTAAGGAAACGTTATCGTCTTTTATCAGATATGTGTATAGGGAAATAGCTGTTTATGAAAATCTTAGTTTATATAACACAATATTGTTTTAATGTTCATATACTTACTCGTAAAGCAAAACATGTACTTACTTAATTTACAGTAAAAAGCGCCATTATGGATTTAAACTTCAATGTTCAATGGATATATGTATATCAAAACATCGATCACACATGTATCAATCAACTAACAAATATAACCACAGTTTTAAAATAAAGAATAAGGGAAAACTCATCCGGGCTATTCTTTTGTTCTATAGTTATATTGATGAATTCTTTTTTATCTGTCCACGTACTTAATATGAAATTATTCGCTTCACTTATTATGCATGAAAACAACAATTATCGCTTTCGCAATCGCATGTTTATAAGACTTTTTTATGCATATTCGTGATACTGCAATGTAATTTACTTAACCTGCATTTACCTACTTATTACTATCTTATACTGTGGTGTTGTTATGAATATTAACAATGAGAACTTGTTCAATCTTTCAGTAACTTTTGGAAGAATAAGGGTGAGTTGATTCAATCACAGTTGCCGGACTCCTGGTCGTTAAATATGGACGCCTAGCTGTCATTCCATACAGAAACGTCATTTTATCCCATAGTAAAATATTTAACGTTAACGTTAACTTTAACGAACGGTTTGAATCAACCCACCCTAAAACTTGTCAGAAATCAATGTGTGCAATTATTTAAAAAGACCACCTACACGCAGTATTTACGGTGAGAAGTTGGCGTTCTGTCAACAAACACTCCACTACGGCAACATACGTTTGATGCTCTAATTGAAATATAACAAAGTAGGTATTTATTTGTACTACTATTTTTATTTTATTTTTGATAGGTATTATACCTACTTGAGCTGCATACTTTTTGTATGGAAAGAACGGTAAGTGCAATGTGATCTTTAATTATTACCAAATTATCAATAACCTATACTTAATGATTATGTTATGACATAACTAGATAGGTACTTAACTACTAAAAAAATCGACTGTGACAGACGGACGGTCAGACACACGAGTGATCCTATAAGGGTTCCGTTTTTACCTCTTGAGGTTCGGAACCCTAAAAAATACACAACCATCAAAAAATCTTGTAGATAACAAATACCTACTTTGTCTTTTTTTTTTAAAGTGTAGGTAGTAGCAAAATTTGAAATGGTACCGTAGATATAGATGCACTTGAATCATATCATATTGAACATTTGCGACAGTTCAAAATAGTTTACAAAAGTAGCAGAGCTGAAAATAATTCTCGAAATACTTGTCGTTAGGTATTTCATGGCCTCTAGACACGAATGGCAAAGGAAATGTGACAAAGTCATCATTTATGTAAAACTTTCGAAATCGTTTTTACAGTCTTCTATTTTGTGGCTATTCTAGTTTAATTTTTTTGTATTCTATACTAATAGTAAGTCTGTAGAAGTACTCGCGTCTGCAATTTGAAAATTAAAAGAAACTATCAAGTTGAGGGGACAATGTAAATGATACTGAATACAAACAAACGATTTTTAGAAAAAATGTATGTAGGTATGTCCGGATTTAACTCGTAAACTACTGGACGGATTGCAACAAAATTTGGTATGGGGGTAGTTTATAACACTGGTCAACATATGCAAGGCTACTTTTTAACCCAGAAAAACGCATAGTTCCCACGGGAACGCTATTTTCGAATTCCACGCGGACGAAGTCGCGGGCAGAAGCTAGACTAATAAATAAATAAATAATAATACACTTTGTTAGAGTGATTCACAAGTGTTGTCACGCGTATGAGGTAATCTCCGATAGCGGTTGCTAGGAATGAACGAGTATCATTGAGGTTGCAATAAAAAATTGCGTCTGTTCGTACCACCCACTCGTAAGTTTTGTCAGTTTTATGACTCCATATGGATTTATTTTATTTTCATCACACTTGCTCGAAAACGGTGTCATTAAAGGCAGGCAAAGCGGTCTCCAAGGCCCATATTCAGACCACGGACTTTCGAGATTTCTTATGAGCCCACGGGCCGTAATGTTTTTTTTTTTTTGAAATTATACAAATTAAAAAGTAAAACTACTCAAATGGCCATTGTTAGTGGCCAGTACGAATTGAATATTTAAAAATAAACAAAAAAGGTTTGTTTTCAAAGGACGTCCTAATGAATATTTCCTTTATTTTCCTCGCAACTGATTTACCGCCCTTAATACACAATGTACTATTGTGAATGCGTGTCAATAATTAATGTCTTAACCTTTTTGCTTTCTGGACGAACTCGTAGGTAGGTAATAGCGACATAAACGATAAATTCCGTTGTGAAGTGTGTACATACATGCACCTCGCAATTTCGCCTAGCAGTCTATTGTCATAAAAACAAAAAACAAAACAAACACTAACATCTGTAATAAACATAGATAGGTATTCGGGCCTTTACTAGTAGGTATATTGTATCTCTCCTGCAACTCTTTTTTTTTTACAATTACCTAAAAATAATCAATATTGGTTTTAGAATCGGGTACCTATTAGTATTTTTAATGTAACACCCATGGAAGTGTTAAAACCGTTTTCCAATGAACCCAAAGGTTGCTTGGTTTGAAATGATACCAATAAACGTCCTAACACATAAACATCATTTAAGTAGGTACTTATTTTTGTTTGAAACATACCTGTGTTGTGTTTGTCAGCCACCTTCTCAGCAGACACCTGCTTCACCTCCGCCATGGCAACGGGTCCACGCGCCACTCCTGCACGTCAAAACGACAGTTACTTCTAACTACCCTCGGAAACTTTGCTTTCCTAGACAATATTTGACACTTATCAGCCTGTGTAGTGTCCAACTACTTCACTGGCATGGCATCCTTCTTTTATGAGTGAGAACCTATGGCTATATGATTTTTATATGATACATTAATGTTACAGCCGTTCACTGACCCAGCATCGTCAAATTGCTCATGTAAGATCAAACTTTTCTAAGAAATGTTAAAAGTTAAAAATATGAAAAAAACATATGTTATATTTGATTATATCATCGTTACATTGACAGCTTTCGTTACACGTTTCACGAAACTTCGCTCGATAAAATTTAATTCCAAAGTAACTTCTAACTCGTACCTTTAATCCAACTTTACTCCAGTTTATTATATCAAACAGTGTAGAACTAAATGTAACAGAAAAATATCCTTATTATATGCATACATTGACAGCTTTATAAATGCCATGTTTTTAGACGGTATTTTTATACAAATTAAAACGCGTTAAATACTAACTAAATCGGGCGTTCTGTGCGTAGCGCTTTCTCTTTCACTCGTTGCACAGTGACAGTGACAGCTGAGCTGGGTATAGGAACGGCCTTAATACATTATCATGGCATTTTCTTACGGTACGAAATCATCATGTTAACTAATTTTATAAATGCAGAAATGAGTTTCGGTTTCAAGCCTTATAACTTCGGAACATCCAAATTATTGCACAAGTTCACCTTGTCATTGTCAGGGATACCTATGAGTAGGTAAATACAAAACATTCTGACATCATATCATTCATACATCATAGGGCACCCCATTCAGGAAGAAATGTTGTTCATGAAGCTCTAAAACACACTACATATGAGTATGTGGGTACTCGTAACGCGAGCAAGTTTACTAGTTCCCGAAGAAAGGTACCTATAGTGTAGTTGAAGTACCTATCTCGAAAACCGCAAATATTTGCAGATAAGAGTTTATAGATGCTAAGGGAGGGTTATAGAGATCTTGTACTATATAAAGTCCCGCGCCTTCACATTTCAAAACGCTTCAATGTATTTAAAAAGCACCACCAACACTCTCAACACATGTGTGCGTGCTGAGACAGCCATCAACTATGCGTTGAGAGTGTTGGTGGTGGTTTTCGAATAATTATAAAAAAAATTGAAGCGCTTTGAAATGTGAAGGCGCGGGACTTTAGATAGTAGAAGATCTCTACCGAGGGGTGGCATTGTTCTGCCGCACTGAAGGGGTGCAGTCAGGATATTAAATTTCCGCATGCTCTTAGATATAATCTTCGTAATTGAAAACTACTTTTAATTTATTAGAAAAACTATGATTATGAAGGTTTAGGGATTCGATTAATTACACCTGACGTGACATGAGTGTAGGCAATTTTTATATCATAAATTGGCTCCACTATTTATAGCCGTAGACTAAAATTCTAAACTACATGCTTCGGCACTGACTTAGTATTGTCACTACAATAATAATGAAAAAAATCGTTAATATTAATTGTAATGAACTCTCATCAATGTAGCCCATTTATATGTGGGCAACAGACAGATTAGGTAGTTACACCAATATATCCTTTTATTATGATATTCTTATATCATCAACAAGCAAACTATCCATGACATCATGCCTCTCAAGGTTATCATTGTTTTGTTTTTATCAATTGAAAAAATAAGTACCTAATCTGCAAGATTCCTATTAGAGGTATCGTCGATAAGATTAAATGTGCAAGTATAACATCCTAGTAAGTACTTATCTATTAAAATAAAGCGTGAAATTTTATGTGGTTGTAGGGTCGTGCTCGTGCAGTAAGCTCTAAGTGCCGAAAATACTTTTAAACGAAATTTGGTTGCCACTTTAATAATCTGATTCCTGATTATTCCTCATCCCAACGGGATAGGGTTATGGGACTGCGTCGGGTTTAAAGAATGAGAAATTTTATAGCATAGGTATTAATAGGTATTAATAAGCAAAAATTTTATCATTGATCGATTACTCCATGAGAATTATCAAACCGTGATTATAATGGGAATTGGAATTACCATTATTGAATTTTTCCCCGAAGTGAATTTATTTTGCATTTCATGGAAATTTTCAAAAAAGTACATGCTTAATATGTTATCTCAATCCACTACGAAGATCACATTTTTGGTTACGTTGACCTACATTGTTGTGCTTGAACTTCCACCTTCCACATATACCTAATTATATCTACTTACTCCCATCAACTGCATGTAGTATTTACCTTTACACTTAATAAGTTGAATAAAATGTGTTAAAAAGAAACCCTAATTGTAACATTTGTAACGTTAAGTATAATTTTGTAACATTGAGCGTTATTTAATTTATATTTACTTGGTTCAACAACGACTTCATATTTTGTTAATGAACCTTAAGAGCTGTGGTTTGGCTGGTATAAATTTGAGGTGCGAATGAAAGTGTTACTATGTTATTCACAGCCCCTCCTTTGCATACATTCCGTCACTTTAATCTATCCTTATCTTTGTTCCTTACCTTGCAAAACCCAAGCACTGATAAGTTTTCTTTAAGACATTTAAAGGATACCGATATTTACAATAATAAATACCATATTTATAAATCGTGTAGCCTACCTTACTACTCTGGCCGGTAACCGGTATCACTGCACGTTATCAATGAGATCACACACAACGTCGTCGCGGGCGTTCGCGTTCGGGCGCGGCGGAGATAAACACAAGCCTGACACTCGCCGGGACTGAAACTGTGTTGCCAGGTGCGTGCTGAGGAAAAACTGCAGTTTTGAGGGGATTTTGAAACATTTTATTACGAGATTTGTTTGATTAGAATTTGTTATAATATACATCACAATTATTAAACTTACTTAAATAAACGTAAAAACCGTATTATAAATTAAACTGAGCCTGTCCGTAAAAGTTTTTACAATATTGAAACTATGAAACTATAAACAAACTGACCAAGCTTCACACAAATTGACCAAACATGCGAATGTAATTACGTCTGTTCTTTCGTTAGATTAATACAGTTTTCTTCAAACGTTCATAACGAACAGTCAAAATATAAACAACTTCTCTATAACTTAAATGTAACACAATCTAACTTACCTATCATCATCATCATCATATCCACGATAGACGTCCACTTACCTATATTTTCCCCTAAATCCAAGGAAAGAACAGTCACTGGCAACACTAATTTGCAGCTTCACTTTTCCGGCGAGTCACGAGGAGCGCCGAACGCTTCCGAGCGCGCCCGAACACTTTGTATTGATGCCGGCAAAATATTTCCGCGCCATTTTCTTTGGCGATTGCGAGGGAGGATTTGGCAGACCCCTTCGCACGGGCAATGCCCAGTTAAGTGCCGCACAGTGTCACTGACTCATTTAATGGTGAATTTTAAGAAAGTGATTTGAATTTCCATAGCTTTTAGGTAGTTTTAAGGCAGCCGGTGAAATTTCTGGCACAGAGGCATTCCATCTTAGGCCTCAGGGTAGGCAACGCATTCTTAAATCTTAATTATGGGGGATCATAGGATTTTGGAGTCCATGGGCCGCAGTGGCCATCAGGTGGGCTGTGCGCTCGTTTGCCTATACCAATGACACAGCCAATAAAAATCGTCATCCAATTTACTGCACAGATTCTAAATATATTGAGCTAGTACAACAAATATACAGCCTACTTAAGTTACGTCCCACTGCTGGTTCAGGTCTCCTCGAGAGGGTTTGGGCTATTGTCCCCACGCGGGCCCAATGCGGATTGGGGACTTCACACATTGAATTCCTTCGCAGATGCAAGCAGGCGGTGCAGATTTCCTCACCATGTTTTCCTTCACCGAAAATTTCAGTAGGAAATTAAAATTGTATTGCGCTAAGTAGGTATAATTATAAAATAGGGTTGAGTGCTTTATAAATTTTAATAAACCCATTTATCCGGTTATTGGAAGTCCTTTCAGTGTATTTGCTCACGATCTTTATTGCTATTTAACTTTTTAGGCGCTGAAAATGGGTTATATCTATTTTTTTTATTAATTAGGTAATCAAATTTTTCTGTTGTTTTCGATAGACAATCAGGTGGGTCACCTGACTGTACCAATTGCTGGTACGTTCCGCTTTTTCGCCATTTGGGTACGGAGCCCTATAGAAGCCCCATATAAAAGCGCAGAAAGAAAATCTCAATAGGCATTTCATTCGATACCAATATGCTGCTGCCACTGGGACAAGAATACCCTGGGGATTCGTCTCAGAAGAAATTCAACTTCAAGGAACTATTGCTAATCAATAAACAATGCACACGCATTCAATGTTGCATCTATGTCGTCTTTGCAATCTTTACTTGGCCGCGAGCGTTTCAACCGCTGGCAGTCCCCTGGCCGCATTATTGTCCTATTTCCAGTACATTTGGATGGAGTTTTTGTAAATGTTACAAACATACGCTACTACTACGACATATCTACCAAAATATGCGTACATATATAGTATATATCTAATGCAGCCAAGGGAATGATAGAAGCTGAAAGTGCTGAAATCCTGGAATCACCCGCCTGCCAGGTGATCAATATTGAAGCGAGCAGAGCGTCTTGCATTGCATATTGGTATTTTATTTGAAAAGCAGCCAAAATATTTCAAACGTAGGTAAGTATTGTGTGTCCTATTAGTCAGTGTCTGTTGGAAAACGGGTGATAAATCTCTCGTTTGCAGATTGATGTTGACTTTTAAAATTCTCGTGTTAAAAATGACAAAAATTTTAATAAATATTTATCATAATGAAACGATACGGTGTTACTGTTACAACTGGGCTACGAGTGGCCATGAATCTTGCTCTATTTGCACAAATTTTTACTTGTACCAGCGGCGGCAGTGGCTGACCCCCTACCTCAAACGTTTACAGAGCGTTTTTTGTATCGAAACTTACAGGAAATGCTTGGGATAGGAGCGGGGTAGTACCAAAATACGAAATAGCAACAGTGAACGCAAATTTATGTGACCAAAAAATCCTGGGAATTCCATTATCCAAATTAATTGAAGATAACAAAACTCTGAACATTTAACAGTTTATTATAAAATTATTTACGGCTTTTTTATGTTTTTGTGTTATTATAAACGTACTTAAATAAATAAATAATAAATTTAAAAGACACGTACAACGTGTTTTACAGTAATTTAATCTTACTTTAGTATGTACAGACAGTCAATGAGTTGTACAAATTTGTAGATGTTGTCGTATAAAAAAGGGGGGGATAGTCCGTATCTAGATGGTGTATACGGGGCCGCGGCGCAGGCGCAGCGCGGGCGCTAGCCCTCCGCAGGCGCCTCCCCTTCCTCGCCCGTTTTGGTGCCCCACCCGTCGCACATTTTTCGAAGGAAAGCTGAAAACAAGAAACACGAGTTGACGCAACTTTTCCATGAGAAAATGACATTATTATGTTATTTACAAATCCGAGATCAAAACCCAACTGCTGTCTAACTAAAGAATATTCCGCAATGACAATTTAAATCTACCGCACCATAATATTGGTCTTACTTTCTTGTACCAGTGATGATACCATACGTACAAATAACAATAGGGATGACGACAACTTTTTTTTCCTTGGTCTATCAGGAAGATTATTGAAAAGTATTGGACACGTATTTTTTCTTTTTTCACGTAATCAGACTTATACGGAGATATATTGAGTTGAAATGTCGCGTGACGTCAGGGTTAGGTTAGGTACGATTTATACCTAACGGTGACGTCATTCTTTGTTAATGTGATAAAACCAAAAAATACGTGTCTAATATTTTTTTATTACCTGACTGACGGACTAATTGGAATTTCGATTTCTTCACCCTGTCGTCATCCCTATTATCGAATAAATACAAAGAGTCATCTTTTTGACACCTCGTCAGCAACAACATTACGGATAGGTGGTACTCAGTTTACGAAAGAGTTGATCTCAAATTTAGAATTGTATTAGATTGAGGTAAGTTCTTTACAAAAAAGGCTGAAGAGTTATTTAAAGTTTCGGTGAAATTTTAAAGAAAGTAAAATTCTAAAGTAATCGCCTTGTTAATTTATTTATCGATTATCTGATGCCATACGCAAACGTACCTCAACCATAATAATTATAGTTAATGCTTCAAATAAAATAAATCATTATGAAAGTTTAAAATGAGTGACAGCTGTTTCGTGATAGTTACGACGATTACAGACGACGAAAATTAAAGTTACAAAAGTTGATCAAGTAACATCGATACTTAAGTAGCTGTTAAAAGAGTAAAAGTTATAGAAGATAGATTTAAGAACAATTATTTGGAAACCTTACCTTTAGTTGATGGACAATACCTAAACTCTTAGACTCTCAGTAACAGTAAACTGTTAGAGTGAATTGTTTGCACTGCAGTTCTTAACAAATGTAGGTAATGTTAAATGGCATGCAGATTGCACCTACTCTTGAAGTTAAAAGTTCAAAATTTATTTATAATTACATAAACAGTGCAGACAATTCTGAAAAAGCAAAGCAAGAACGAAGAGCATCGATAGGCAGCAACAATCACTATTACACGGTCCACTTACGATCTTACAACTAAAGATATGACGATTGAGATTCTTCTACGACATCACCTTCTTCAGGAATGCTGTAAACGGATAAAATGTAAACAGGGGCACACACACACGGGAAACTACACATGCTTAGGGCATTCACAGGTGGTCTCACAATCTTTAATAATCTTCTTCGTCGAAAAATAAATAAATAATATAAATAGGTGCGAATTCTAATAGTAGGTCGTGGTGCAATGGAGATGGTTAACTACAAAAAATCATTCCTTAATGATTGATATGTATCATTCAGTGACTGTAATTTACTCTTCTTCATGGCAATCAAGTTATAATTGTATTTAACGCTACGTTCTGGGCACAAAGTGTGATGATCTGCAATTGCAAGGTAATCGGTAACTTACGCGCATAGGGGATCATGCCGTCGTCATCTTCAGGGTCCATGCAGTCCTTTACGACCTCAGCGACTTCATTGTCTTCGAGCTTCTCACCTGCAATAAAAGGCATATTCGGGTGAATCAACTTCTTTATGTCACTAGTTGTAACAGTAACAGCACCCTGGGTCACTTTTTAAAATTGGGATTTTGTGGGTTGTGTATCTTTGAGATTTTTTTCAATAAGCAATACGATACGAGGTTTAAATGAAAGCCCATCTAGAATTATATCTAGAATGATTACAAAAAAAAGTGTTTTACAGTTCTTACATCTTACAATCGAATCGAGATCATCATGGGGGAACCGAATCCTGCCTGATATTATGATATCACACAGCGCAATGAAATGTTACTAAGTATAATATAATAAATGATCTTTGCTTTTAATTAACTGTCTGTGTTGTAGTGATTGTATTAAACAGCAACAGTATTTTGTGGACCGACCGATAGGGAAGGTCCCAATAATTCGAGAGTGATCGATCATAATCACAATACGAATATGAGCAAACTAATTAAATGTGTGTTTTGAATTACCTAACGCGAGAAGTGTGTGTGTAAGCTCAGCGCCCAGCATCAAGCCGTTTTCAGCCTTGTCGTACAGCTTCAGACATTCCAGGAAGTCCTCGTAGCAACCCTGGTCTTTGTCTTTTTTTGCTTGGCTGTAGATGGGAAGGAACTCTTCGAGCTGGAATAAAAGACATAGAATAAGTTCAATCAAGTGGCGGAGAGTGATTCATTGTACCCTATAAATACAGCCCGCGTGGGGACTATAGCCCAAACCCTCTCGTGGTGAGAGGCCTGTGCCCAGCAGTGGGATGCAAATAGGCTGTAGTAGTAGTAGTATAAACACAGTAGGAGCTATATACCTACGGCTCGGTCACGACTCCGTGCGACCAGAGTATAAGTATATACGATAAGTACGATTAAGCATTCTACTTTTACTTTCATTGTGCCTGATTCCTTATCCGATATCTAGCAAGCGTCATCATGTATCAATTTTATATGCAGACAACGCGCGTTTATATCGCTGTCCTGTTCAATTAGATAGGAGACGAGATAGTCATATGATTGTTTTCTCTCCTTGGAAAAACACTCGCTGATGGCAGTGGTCACGCTAGGTCGTGGGTGGTCGTGACGTGACGTGTTCTAAATTCTAGGAGGTAAGTGCATGATGAACCAAGCAGTTAAGCAGTTTAAGTAATGCAGATAGTTACGGTGAGCATCTTCTCGCCCTTCTTCTTGGTGCCACCGAGCTTCTCGATGGTGGCCAGGATGGGGTTGGAGTTGAGCGCCCTCAGCACATCTCCGAGGTAGAAGGCGTCGACCTTGCCGCTGCCGTCGAAGTCGTAGATGGAGAAGGCGAAGCTTGCCCCTGGACACAGAATCGAGTTACAATCCGATCTGCGGGCTCTTTGTGTTGGTTTTTGTTGGAAAAAGAAGCTTCTGTGCGCCACTTGTGATCAAAGTGGTTAGTGTGGATCATGTTTGGATTGTCATTGCCACTAAACACTTTGATGACAAGTCGCGCACACAAGGTTCATTGTCGTACAGATAATGAATGTTAAGATATGATATGTGAATAAAAATGGTGTCTTGGGGATCGAAAATCAATTGGCATTCACAATGAGCTCGCTGCTTTTACAGTCAAAACGTGCAGTCACGGACTTTAGTGGATGAGCCACTGTTCACTCTTTTAATTTAGCCGTGTAATGTAATGCAAATCATGTGCAGGTTTTAGCAATCTCTTGAATTCATAAAACTCGGAAGTTTTTAAAGTGGCCATCAATCTTCGTACCTAACTACGTAGTATAGGGACACAGTGGTACGTTCGTAAATAGCGTTGAATATCTTTAACTTTAACTGGGTGATTCTTATTCTTACGTTTTTTTGTGTGAGTTGTAAGAATTCAATATATTTTTGAGGAAAATCAGTAAACTTTATATTAATTTACCTAATAAAGTACCTCTAGTATCATGTATGAATATTTTTTTTATCATAAAATTATTAGAAAGATATAAAAAAAAAATAACAAGTCCAAAATGTCACGGACTGTGTAGTGTGAGATCCCCGGATTTGAAAACAAAATATTTTTTTCTGTACAGATGGCATGTTATTTTCCTAAATATTACTGCAATTATGAAAGAATAATCTATTTTCTATAAGACTACATAAAAATATATATAAATATCAATGACAATTTATGATTTTAAACAATATGAACTTTGTGAGTAGTTTTTGTGTCACGACCATGTGCGATAACATAAATATGCGTTACTCGGTAGAACACTATCTTTGATGTTGACAACCCTTTCTAAGTTTTTTTAGAACAGCAACACTGTCTTCTTGTCAGATTTGCAAAGTTCTGAACGTAATGAGTATCTCGCAAAAAATTGTTTTCCATTTTATTTGAAAACGGGTCAACCTTAACACGTCAACGCCGTGTAGTATTTCTGAAGGTAAGTACCAGTGTCACCCTTTTGATTGAAATATAATTTGTACGTCATATAGCGTATTTTAAGATAATTACTTAAGATCTGCGAAATCATGGGTAGTTTTTCGGTTACATTGAACACGTTTCAAATTGTCATGGCCATGGTATGGAAAAAATGTCACGACCGCGGACTTTTTGAGTATACGGTCGTGACATAATATTGCGTGGTCGTGACATTATATGTATTTCATTTTAATAAGTGACAACATTTCAAAATTTTTGCAAGGCGTAATTCGAAAACCATTTCGGTATATCAATCTAAAAAAGTTTCAGGTTTTTTCGTTCATTGCTTTTAGATAAAATCGTGTTTTAGTGGTACCTGGTGCGTGACGTCATCTCACTCAATTCACTCACTCTCGCTAAAGAGCGGGTGTTACGCGCAGCACTATGTATATGCGCAGAAAGAGCTAATTAAGTACTACGTCATTTTTGACTTACGCTCTTTTAGGATGAGGAGTTTTTAAATTTTAATTTTATGTATGAAATTGACGACTTACGAAAAAAAAGAAAAAAATACGTGTCCTTTTAATTTTTTCCTACTTTTTAACTAGCTAATAAAATAACCATGTTAAAAAAATTAAATGTTGTCAATTAAATGGTTTTTCTGGCTCTGCTATACATATTCTTTGGTTTCATCTGTACTTTTAAAAAACAGTTCTTTTATTAAGTATACTGATTTTTCGCTATTATGATTATGTAGATGCCACGAAAGAAGAAAAACAACCCAGAAGAAAAAAAAAACAAGGCGTGAATACGAAAGAAATAGACGCGCCAAAATAAAAGCAGATCCCGTCAAATCACCTTAATATGAGGAAGCAAAAGAAAAAGAACGTCATACAGTGTCACAGCCTCGTTCAGTAACGTCACGACCGAGGCACAATCTGTCACAGCCATGTTTATGTACCTATTTTTTTTACCTTTCCTGAGGGCTTTAAGGTTGTTCACATGCATCAAAAATATGCTTTTGGTATATACTTTTGATGCACATCGCTATAAGCCGTAAAAAAAAATTTTTTTTTTTTTTACAATATCTGGACAAAATTTAAGAATCACCCAACTACGACAAGGAATACCTGTTCATTTCAAAACATGTATTAATCAAATTTTATATCATAACAATGAGTCGAAATCTGTTCTGAAAGTTACCTCGCTCTTACTTTAGTATTTATTTATCCTTGATGAATCGCATTTCTGAAATCCAGTGAGAGTATCTGTAGGTCCCTACAACTTGAATATCTACAATCATGAAACAACTTATTGTTTGGCTATTGTTACCAAAAGCATGCTAAGTAATTGAAATACTCTTATTTAAATATTTTTTCGATATGCGTTAAGTTTCGAATTCCGTACGTTTCTAGACAATCTATTGTAGTTCACATTCAGTTCATGCCAGCGTCATCGGGCGGAGCGAGTGGGCGGGCATTCTTCGTCGAAAATATTTTATTTTCTGGCCAGTTTCGATATATTCACTTCGAGCTCGGGTTCTGACTCACATTCTAATTTTAAACCAAGTTCTCTGGCCCAATTCTAGTACGCCGAACGACCCACTATTATTTTCCGTTGTTGAAATTTCATTGAAGAAAATTTATTGTAAACCGTTTCAAATTACAATCATTCGATATGTTAATTGAATTTAAGTAAAGCCATTTTAATGTAGATATAAATTTTACAATATGTTGATGATTTATGATTACATATTGAAATTGTTTAATCGGATTTCTTTTTCGAATAAGTTTCTATTAAGAAAGCTGCTTTCAAGAAATAATTTAAGAAAACAAGTTTTCCGTATAATACGTAGGAATAAAGCCTATTCCAAAATGAAAGTATAAGTTCCTTCGTTATTTTTCAACTTTTTTTTAAACAAAAAAAAGAGTAATGAAAAAATAATTAAAATCAATTAAAAGTTCCGAGTAACTGATCCAAATGGATCTCAAAGTAAAGACTAAGTGTTTCTTCATAATGATTATTAGATACTATAACTCATCAAGATTAGGTACCTTTTTAAAATACGTAAACCAAGAATAAATAAATTTAAAACTTATTAAAGAATCTCGTCATTTAACCGCCAGGCTGGTGCATGCAAACAGATCAGCTGATACCGTGTCATACGGTGACCTTGATATTGAAGATTGGCCGGACCAACGGCTACTACTTCACAGTAGTACGGACAAATATGACGAGATTAGGATCGCGCGTAGGCACAGGTACCTATGTAGGACGATCGTCAAAAACTCGAGGCAAGGTGCAGTGAAATCCGAGCGGAGTTTCTCGGTTTGGGCGGGCGGGCGCGGCCACGTGACGCGACAAATATAGAACGCAGCGAGCACCGTGCGCGAGCGCCGACATCTCTTAGCAACGCGATTACGCGAACCTTATAAGAGAAACGGTGCTATACTTAGATGTTGCGATGTTTGCTCGCGTTACATCTTGTATTGCAGCTGTGTATGATAAGGCGTACAAATACATTTGGCGCAAACTACAACTTTGTAACTTCGAGAACAGGATTTCGCAACCGATCATTTTCATTTAGGTACCTATCATCCGAAGTTTTAGCAGCAAATAACAGGTATGATGCTGATCTAAATAAAAAATCTAAACTAAAATATAATTAATAAGTATACTCACTGTCAATGTCGTTCTTGCTGAGGTCGCTCTGAAAATTACGAAAACATTTCGTTACTTCTCATGTGTAATGGTATCATGCTATGTGTTTGGATTAGTCGTGTGCAGCGAAAGGGCGCCGCGAGTGGTTGTGTTATCGCTCCAAGCATACAATACCATTTTTATCACTGTTTCTTAAGCACAACACTTATTTGAACCGCCGTACGCGGTGCTGGTAACTTTCTTAAGCTCACGAAAACTTCCGGTCTGCGGAGTATCTCGCGAGGATCTCACTGGCCGAGCCAACAGTCCATTTCCACACTGTACTCCTTATCACAATTTCACTGACGTCAGGAGTGACTCACCATTTTGTGTGGTGTTAGTTGGTTCCCTCCCGGTCTTCACTGGCGAACGTTCAGACAAGAAGTGGGGCTCGGTGACTTTTCGCGGGACTGTTTTAACTGGCTTAGATGGCGCACCCGTCTGGATATTTGAGATTTAGCCCAGGAATCCGCGACCGTTCTATTTTCGGCGGAGTCGGTGGGACGCCGGCCGCTCTGGATGCGAAAAGCGGCGTGCGCGAGCGGGACGGGCCGAGTTCAGCCGGCCCGGCGCGGGCGCCTCACGCCTGTTCCAATGAAAATCTACATTCACGATAACTATTTCGATCGAATCCCTTTCGGAAATCGAGGTGTCTCACCTCGTACCTGCTCAGCTAGCGACAATCGCAACCGACCAAATACGTCCTAAGCTTTTGTTGAGGCACGCATTGCGTATAATCTGTCGGTACCTTCCCACGTTACCAGTCAGTTAAAACGTACTAAAAGCGACTAAAATAACATTGCAGCATCAACTAACAATAATATTAGACTTGAAGGTTAAAAACTTTTTAATGTGTTGTTGTAATGGGTAAACAATATTCAGGTGAACATATTGAAACAGAGTCGAGATTATACGTTCTCGAAGGCGCTGGGTGTGGTATCGAAGGTGTAGTCCTGCCAGATGGAGGAGTTGACGAGGACCTCGTTGAGGGTGTTGAAGCGCCAGACCACGCGGGGGGGCGCGGGGGACAGGCGGCACTGCAGGGTGGCGGCGCGCCGGCCTATAGGAGACAGCGGGCAGCGCCCGCAAGGCCCCGCTGATCGATTCTCCTGCACATAGACAAGAAACTTTCTGAACCTTTCGCCAAATAGCAGTGCTCGCACACTGTTGTGTTCCGGTAGGAGGTTAAGGCAGCCGTTGAAATTTCTGGCACAGAGGCATTCCATCTTAGGCCTCAAGGTAGGCAACGCATTCGAGATCTTATGGTTTCTTAATAAGGGATTATAGGATTTCAGTGTCCATGGGTCGCAGTGTGACCACTTACCATCAGGTGGGCTGTGCGCTCGTTATCCTATACCAATAACATAAACAACATTTCTAACAGCATTTATGACATTCCATTTGAATGACTAGTATTCTATTTAGGCCACTTCGAGAACAATTTGCAATTTTCAAATCTAAACGTGCACAAGTTAGAAATAGGAAATCCCATTCCATTTCTTAACTCGAATATGACCCAAGGATTGATCAACGACCTATAACTGTCATGGTTGGATGAATAGGTATTTATTATTTCATAGATCGACAAACCGTCTTGTTTCGTCAATGCAAAATATCCGAGTAAAAGGAACTATGTATATTCATACCTTACGTCGAGATGGAGTTTTGCGTCGCCACCAGCCCCTTAGACAGGCTAAGAGCCGGGACCCCTGCAGCCGACACCGGCGCACCAGCCCGCTCTTACGAGAGCTCGCAGACACAGCTGACGTAGCGGCCAAGCCGCTCCTCTGCTTGTCTGCATCTCCGGTCTGATGAGACAATAGCTGACCTGTCTTATCATAGTTATAGAACGACATAATTAAAATGGCGCGAGGAAGAATAGAAGTTGTGGTGGCCTATATAGTAGTTCGACCTACCGCCTCTCATGCAGAAGGTCGGGGGTTATTACGGCTCGCACCTCTAAGTTTACTTACTTATGTACGAAATTCAATTTAAATTAACCACTGAGCTTTTCGGTGAAGGAAAACATCGTGAGGAAACCTGCACGCGTCAGCGAAGTAATTAAAAGATGAGTGTGAAGTCCCCAATCCGCACTGGGCCCGCGTGAGGACTATAGCCCAAACCCTCTCGTGATGAGAGGAGGCCTGTGCCTAACAGTGGGACGCAAATAGGCTGTAGTAGTAGTAGTAGAGGAATAATAGTGCTTAAGTGGAGGCCGCACCTCGATAAACATAATGCGGGACACCCTCAGGCTCGGTGGAGCGAAGACCTTCGTAAGATCGCCTTCGTAAGAACTGGATGCGAGTTGCCGAGGGCCGTTCTCATCGGCGTGCTTTGGGAGAGACCTATGTCCAGGAGTCGACAGCAATAGGTTGATGATGATGATGAGGAATAATAGGCTACTTGTCGACAACGTGTGCCATATTAGTTTTGTCGTGCTGTATATACTCACATGTGGTTAAAGTGATCCCGCCAGGAGTTGTGATTTAGGGCCCTCGCCTACGGCTACGTTTTATAGCGATGCTGCCGCGCTATTCATATCATAGACATAGACATTTATTTTTCCCTATGTAACGTTTCTAACTGCACTCTATATTTACTAGGAATAGAAGAAAGATAAAAAAAACCTTCAAACACCAGGAAACCTCCGCTTTTTAGGTTTTTGATGTCGGTTAAAAATAAATTGCTAATGTCAAATATCAACAACCCCAATGCGTCAAGATTCCTGAAGATTAAGATTGTAGATAACAGAATACAGTCGAGTTCGCTTATTATACCCACTTTTGTACCTTACTCCGTTGTAGGAAGGTCCAAAAGCACACATATTTATGAACGGGCACTATCATAAAAAAGATATGACAAGATCAGATAACCTCGTGGTCAGATGTATCACCATCTTCCGAAGTGTTAGCAGTCAGCAGTTCTATTTCTTGCATTATCAATCCTTTTGGGTCTTGGAGTATCGGATATCCGTCATCATCAGAGCATTGGTCATAATCGCCTGAAAATCGTGATCATGATGCAATACTTAAGGCCCGTCAACTAACTACTACTACTACTACAGCCTAATTGCGTCCCACTGCTGGGCACAGGCCTCCCCTCATCATGAGAGGGTTCAAGATATAGTCCCCAGGCGGGCCCAGTGCGGTTGGGGACTTCACACACATCTTTGAATTACTTCGCAGATGCGTGCAGGTTTCCTCACGATGTTTTCCTTTACCGAAAAGCTCATGGTAAATTCAAATTGAATTTCGCACGTAAGTAAACTTAGAGGTGCGAGTCGGAATCGAACCCCCGACCCTCGGCATGAGAGGCGGTACATAGGTCGAACCACTAGCAGCTATTACGTTTCGTACGGTGATTAAGAGGACCGGGGGCCACGACTCTTCCCTATCCTTCTATCCCATCTTCCCTAATCCCATGTCCCCTATCCTCCCTTATCCCATACGCTTTATCATCCCCCCCCCCCCCTTCGAGAGCGGCAACGCATTGGTGATGCCTCTGGTGTTACAAATGTCTATAGGCGGCGGTGACCACTTAACATCAGGTGAGCCATCTGCCTGTCTATCAATCTTTTTACATAAAAAACCGGCCAAGTGCGAGTCGGACTCGCGCACCGAGGGTTCCGTACAAACCTGCAAGGTTTACAAAGTTTATATTTATTAAAAAATATATATTTTGTAATGTAACTAAAAATTTAAGGTTTTCGGAATTTTTCCTTTATGTGTGCTATAAAACGTTGCTTCATGCCAAATTTCAACATTCTAGGTCGACTGGAAGTACCCTTTAGGTTTTGATTCCCTTGCGAGTACTTGCGAGTTTCAAAATATGCAGCTTAAATTGCTGTTTCTTTTGATTGCGTTGACATAGAAGTTTGATTTTGTTACAGCTTAAAGGTATTATAGACCTGAGTATTTGGTATGAATTTCAATTTAATACCTCTACGCGTTTATGAGGAAATGGGTAGTAAGGTTAAAATTATTAAAAAAATATATATTATGTGATGTAACTAAAAAATTATGGTTTTCGTAATTTTTCCTTTATCTATACTATAAGACGTTGCTTCGTACCAAATTTCAAGATTCTGAGTTCACGGGAAGCACCCTGTAGGTTTTGATTCCCTTGCAAGTGTCGAAAATTTGCGGCATAAACGGCTGTATCTTTTGATTGCGTTGGCTTAGAAGTTTGATTTTTTCACAGCTTCAAGGGACAGTAGACCTGAGTAATTGATATAAATTTCAGCTTCATACCTCCACGCGTTCCTGAGAAAAAGGGTCTTGACAGACGGACAGACGGACAACAAAGTGATCCTATAAGGGTTCCGTTTTTTCCTTTTGAGGTACGGAACCCTAAAAATCAGTATATGTACCTACCTACTTATATGATATGTCCCACTGCTGGGCACAATCGCCATAGGACGATAATAGTATCGCGAGAGGGTTTGTTTGAGGTAAGTCTCCACGCGTGCCCAGTGTGGATTGGCGACTTCCTTAATACACATCTTTGAACTACTTCGCAGATGCGTATTTTTCCCTCACGATTTTCCCTTCGCCGAAAAGCTCAGTGGTAAATTTTAATCAAACGCACTAATCAAACTCAGTGGTGCGAATCGTGGATTTGAAGCCCCGACCCTCTGCATGAGAGGCGATAGATACGTCAACCTAAGCTACCGCGGCTTTTAAATCGAAAACACTGATCTCGTATAATTTATACTGTATGCGCTCTCGTTTTTTCCCGTTCCCGTCGGAAACTCGAGAAATCGTCCCTTAGCGCTCCCCTACACTCCCCAAGGAACCTTCATGCCATATTTCAGCTCTCCACGACCAGTAGTTTCGGCTGTGCGTTGTCATCAGTTATTCAATCAGTCAATCAGTCAGTAACGGAAGAATATAGGTATTGATTGAACCAATTTTCTTCACCTCGAAATATCGCACGCAGGTCAGAATAGGGTTGCCAACCGTACTATAATATATAGTATTGTACTATATTTTGACTCTGTGTATAGTTATCCACCCAATTTGAATAGCAGGCGGAATGTTAATAAATAGTAAATAATATGAATTTTATTTCTAACCGCTTCGAAACAAGGAGGAGGTTCTCAATTTGTCTGTATATATTTTTTTGTATTTATATTCCTCAATTACTGCGTCAATTGTGAACAGACGTCGATGATTCTGTTTTTAATCGAAAGGTGGTACTTCCGGATTGGTCCCATTTTAATTTGGTTCAGTTTTGATGATGGGATCCATGAGAAAATGAGGGAATCATATAGCACGTATATGATTTCTCTAAGTTTACTTATGTGCAAAATTCAATTTGAAACTTCCACCTAGCTTTTCGGCGAAGGTAAACATCGTGAGGAAACTTGCACGCATCTGCGAAGTAATTCAAAGATGTGTGTGATGTCCCCAATCCGCACTGGGCCCGCGTGGGAACTATAGTCCAAACCCTCTCGTGATGAGAGGAGGCCTGTGCCCAGCAGTGGGACGCAAATAGGCTGTAATAGTAGTAGTATATGATTTTGGCATCAATTTCAAATACTACAGTGAGACTTACGTCCCGTTGCACCTATGCTCAGAAACTATAGCTGACTTTTTAGCCAGCCCAAGGTTTCAAAAAATATAGTACACTGTGGGAAATTATAGTTACTTACTTACAAAAAAAAATTGAAAAATAACCGACTTCAAAATCCGGACAGCCTACAAAGTCGGTGTCAAATGAACTGACCCAAAGCTGATGACAATCTTATAGTCAACTATCTTTTTTGTTTCTTTTGTTTCTTTTTTAGGGTTCCGAAGTCCACAAGGAACCCTTATAGTTTCGCCATGTCCGTCCGTCCGTCCGTCCGTCCGTCCGTCCGTCTGTCCGCACTATTGCTCGGAGATGATTAAATCTAGAGAGCTGTAATTTGGCATGAATATGCATATTAGTTACGCTGACAAAGTGGTACAATAAAATTTTGAAATATATTTTTTTATAGGGTACCTCCCCTACTCGTAAAGTGGGGATGTATTTTTTTTTTCTTGCGTACCCCATGGTGCGGCATATCGTTGAATAGGTCTTAAAAAAATATTGTGGGTTTGTTAAAACCATTTTTTGATTAAGTGATGCGTTTGTTAAATATTAAGCTTTAAAGTGCTATTTTTTGCTAGAGTCACGTGTCCCCCCCCCCTCTGCCAGCTAAATGGTGGTATTTGGATGGCTGAAAAAAATCACGGTTGTGGCATATATAACGTAGTTGAAAGGAAAACCATCACAGCTAAGTAGGCTGTACAAACTTACGAGTAATAGTCGACCAACTTATAATGATGATTTTTCTCGAGCGGCAGGTGCGTCGGGCGGGCACGTCATACCACAGGCTAGCTAGATGCTAATAAGTCTTAGAAAGGTACTGTGGGCATCCTCAACTTCGGAACCCTATAATTTGCGCGTGGCCCGACACGCACTTGGCCGGTTTTTTTATGTAAGTACTATTTTTTCCCACAGCGTATTTTTGAAACCTTGGGCTGGAAAATACTATATTTACTCAATAAATAGTGGGCAACCCTAGGTCAGGACCACTTTGGCACGATTCCCAGAGCACACGTTCATAATCGACAAGAACGTGGAGAAAATATACTTACGATTCATAGTCAGGTATGAATTTTCATAGAGCTCTGAACTTTCTATCTTCCTCTGGTCCTGGGCATCCCGCTGTTAAAGAAAATGAGCACGTCAAAACCTGGGAGCTCTCATGCGACATATAAATGACTTATGCTATGAATATAATTGGTTTTAGGTGCTTAGGCTGATTGACAGCTTTATGCCGAATTTTAGACAACCCGGCCATAGGTACCTTTTTATACCTATGGTATAGGCAAACGAGCGCACAGCCCACCTGGTATTGCGGCCCATAGACATCGAAATCCTATGATCTTCCATTAAGAAACCATAAGCCAACGTGAACTTTAAGCAGCTAGACTAAAGTTCAACTTTACGCGTGAGCGATCCTATAGGGAACAGGGAGATCCCTATTTAAGACTTCGAATATATAGCCCTGTGGGCATCGTATCATCGACTTCGGAGCCGGTTTGTCCTATAGGTTCTTCCCATAGACGTAAATAATATAGACCCGGTCTAACGTACACGTAATATGTCCCCACTTCCACGGTGTCCAATCCAAAGTTCTGTCACCGAGCGTGCGTGACAATAAGCGTTTTTAAAATAACTTTTTTCGAAACTGTTTCTCAGTATCTAAAAACTCGTCTCGTTGTTGAAAAAATGTGACCCAGCTTTAGTGTCACGATACAAGTTTAACTTTGGATTGGACACCAAGGAAGTGGGGAAACATGACATGTATCTACGTTAGGCCGGGTCCATACGAAGTATTATTTATGTCTATGGTTCTTCCTAACAGCCCCAAAGGACCAAATGCATAAATGAAACAGTGTATGGTAATTTATCATTTCTCAGCGTCCCAGATAAATGCTTCGACTAATAATTAGACAGACGTGAACCTGAATTATCATAGGTGTTTAATTAAAGAAACCACAATACCTACTTAGTATTAATATTAAATTTAATTAAGTAGGAACCTGTAAAGCTTTTTGTGATGTAGTCGGAGTTTGGGACAGTTCGTTTTCAACTTTATCAGCACACGAGGGAGCCTCGCCGTCGGCGAAAAACATGAAGTCTCTGCCCACATCTTCTAACTCTAGAAACGTGTAGGAAGAATGGTCGGTGCTTCTAGAAATGTTATCCATCAGTTTGTCTTCCATCTTCTGAGTTTTATCGAGCGCTTTGTCGGCGCACGACTGCATCATCTGCGTGATAGTTTTAGCTAATATTTCAATAGATTCAGAATTATTCTCTTCGGAATCATCAACGACTGTATTCTCAACGTCACTCATGTCAAACAACTGATTTATATACATGGATGTACATTTGTTTAATTTGTTTTGTAGCTGCAAATAATTGAAAAGTATATCTAAAATACATAATTTTTGAATTCATAGTTGTTTGAGCGATTAACGATTAGATCTTGTAAAAGTTACGGTAGAAGACTATTGGAAAAACTCACTTCGACTTCTTCATCTCCTTGGCCAATTAATATTTCGACTTTAGAACTGTCGTCTGAAATTTAAAAAAAAATTGTATTACAAAACTGAACTGAATATGAACGGTACCTTGTAGCTGGCATGATTACAATGGTGGGTTTCGGCGGTGCCCATGAGTACCTGAGACTTTTTGAGGAGTTGAAGTGACCAAGATGTCAGCGGTGGTATCCTTGCCTTCGTCGCCCACGCCGCCCGGGTAAGCATGGAGCCCATGGGGGGCATCAGTGAAAGTCTCCTCACCGGGAAGAATCACGTAAGTTAAGTCGGGCATCGTACTTTTCCGTTTAGATAAATACTCCAACCACGGTCGTCCTAGTAAGATAAGAGACAATTCGTGTATGAATTAAGACGTATTGAAAAATCGTATTCGTATTTTCAATACCACCACCAGTCACCACCACAACAATCTATTTACGTCCCACAGCTGGGCACAGGCCTCCTCTCATCACGAGAGGGTTTAGGCTATAGTCCCCACGCGGGCCCAGTGCGTATTGGGAACTTCACACACATCCTTGAATGACTTCGCAGATGCGTGCAGGTTTCCTCGCGATGTTTTCCTTCACCGAAAAGCTCAGTGATAAATTCAAATTGAATTTCGCACATAAATAATTTCAGAGGTGCGCGCCGGATTCGAACCCCCAGCCGTCGGCATGAGAGGCGGTAGGACAAACCACTAGGCTACAACGGCTTGATTTTCAATAATAAACTACTCACCTCCTGGGATTGGGTAAACTCAGATTCGGAAATCGTTTTAATTAATCTTGCATTTAGGACCAAATGCAGGACTAAAACTATTTACTGGATTTTTACTGGAAATTATTTTTAAATTTTTGGTCTATAAGTACCACAGATTAGATAGTCGGATTCAAAAAGCCAATACCAGTAAATTGCACGTAAAAAATTCAAATGTTTTGGACCGCCTTTAGTGAGCCGTTATACCGTTAAATAATTTATATTTTTTACGCGCAATCTACGGCACGGAAAATTCAGAGATTTTTTCTCATGATACGGAATGTTATTCCTGTATAACGCATTTACTGCCACTTCTGTTTTACGAACTTTCGCCAGGTGCCACATCTGTCATTAAGGGAACATTGCAACGCACATGTGCGTTCAAGGCACTGCGGGAAAGTCAGCAAAACGCATATATGCGTCGGTGGCAGTGAATGCGTTAAAGATAAATAAATCAAGCATGTTGTCATTTTTCACCCATACCCAATTCGAATGAAGTGTCAATGTTTGCGTGCGAGGACGTCTGTGTGCGTGCGAGGACATCTGTACACCTTGTAAATGTGTGTGTACCACTACGCGGGCCAACGATTCACTCACCATCTCCGGATGAAACAAATGACGGTAAAGCGAGTTGGGCGCGAGTTGCGCGCGGGCTAGATTCAGGCGGGTGATTATATTATATTATATTCTATGTTATATTCTATGGTAAGAGCTAGCCCAACCATATTGGATAGCCTACCCACACAAGACGGTACATGCTTCACCGACCTTTATGCAGCCGTCTTCAAGTCTATAGGTGCTAAGTATGTCACTTTGCATAATTTTGTAGAAAACTAAAGTTTTACCTGATTCTGAAGCTGCGTTAGCTATGGCGCGGGCTTCGTCCAATACTTGACTGACTAAATGAAAAGCGAGCAGACCCGCTACTTGATACCGCGGCTCGCCTTCATCCTGCGATGGCATTCTCTTTCCAATCCTGCAATACTTATCCACCTAATAAAATCTTATTTTTCCGGCAAGTTTGTTAAATAGGAGTCAACGTTTGTTTTGAGAGATTTTGTTTTATTTTGACGTTGACAAATCGCGAGACAGTGTGATGATAATCTTTGGCAGTACATACGGTTGCAAACAAAGTAATTCCTCCTTAGATTAGAATCGACAGGGTTGTGTACAAATAAATATTTCAACAATCCTTTACAGCTAACCAATGTTTACTTTTTATATGCATTGTGTGAAGTAAGTCAGTCTGTCTGTAAGTATCTGTAGGTAAGTACCTACTTACCTATGTGTATGTTACTTTTTCACAAGGCACTTAATTGCCACTAATGTAGATGTCGAATCAAAGTCTAATTTTTGCTGTTACGAAATTGAACCTTATCATTTCGGCATCAATACCAAGTGGCATTCACAATTAACTCATTAAACCAATTGGCAGTTTTTATGAGTTAGCCGGTTTTGAAAAAAATTCCGGCGCCCTATCTCTTCAAATAAGTTTCATACAACAATGTCTGCTCGTAGCAATATGTACTTACCTATACCAACCTCTACATACTAACATGTACACATTGCTACCTGCAAAACAATCTATAAAGTGGGAACTGTTTAGTGCTGCCGCTCCCCAGTCCAACTCTATTTATAAAGCAAATTGCCACTAGCTAACATTGATATCCCAGCAATATCGTTAACAAACACAGCCGCTATTATGTCACATCAAGGACGTATCAACTGTCATATTACGTGCTTAAAAGCATGCTGACTAGGCAAAAATTGCAATATCAAAGTGACACATTTCGCACTTAGGGTGCCGGAATAATAACAAAATAATGATGATTTTGAATACATTAATAATACACTACTGCCAAGTAGCGACGGAACTGAAATTACTGAAATTCAGTCATTTTGGCTTAACCTTGATCTATCATTCTCAACATATACTGGGTAGTACATTTTCCGTACCATAAAATATGAACCGTAAAATTATGAAAGAAGACTGAGTAACGGAGATGCGAGCTATTAAGCTTGTTTCATGTACAATCATAGATGTAGTACCTACCTATATGAAATGAACTTGTGTGTGCATAAGTACTGCAACTAAAACTATATATATCGCTTCACTATTGATACGAACGGAGTTTTCTGATAAAAGTGTGCGCTGAATGAATGAATGGTGACCCATTTTCTAAAGAGTCGACGAATCTGCGGCCATGTTGCCGTTGCCATGGGTACGGGAGGCTGCGCAGAAATCAATGTACCCTCTGCAGGGTTGAAACAATAACGATCTCTATTCCTTCGAGATGCCAAGTCACTTTATCTCAACGATTATTGATTCCTTAGAATCAACTTTTCAAACAGAACATTAAAAATGTTATAGATATTCGTTTTATTAGATAAGAATTTTAGGAAAGTTACACATATTAGTACTTCAATTCGGTTTTTCATAGCTATTTAGAATAGTATTTTTATCATACTCGTATTGTTGCCAACCCTAGCGGCTACGGGTGCGCGCAGCGGCCTCATTCTCCGGAGCTTTTCTCCCCTGGTTGCGCGCTCCTGTACTCTCTGACCCCACACCGCTTAATTCCTACGCTTAAATGTAAACAGTGCTATTTTATTGTACCTATACTTAACAACTTAGTGTAATAATTAGTGATATCAATAACCCCGTGTTACCTCCAATAGTGCGTCTATTGTGCGTCTAATAAAACATCGATGAATCACGTGCGTGTAAGATAATGAATGTACAAGAACTTTGTAAACTTGTAATACTAAATTACATATTTGCTTGACAATGTTTAAGCATACTTGAAAGTCATCAGATAATGCATCTAAGGGTTAAAAGGTGATCGATTTTTCTTCTTAACTAACGACTTACTTACGATATCTAAATGTTAACTCAAATACTTACCTATGTCGTAAAGGTGGCCTACTCAAACTAGATGATATAAAACAAGGAGATAGACGGAAAATAGGAATGAAATACCTATAACGAGATGGTACATAGCTTTGCGTCTAGCACGATATTGCCATTTCTGTGTTGATGAGGTGGAAATGAAAAATGAAGGGTCAGAGTACGAGGGAAGATGACCCGAATAGCGAGGAGATGATTCCGATCCCGGTGCAGATATTCCTTTGGCGACAGTCGTCTCCTTTCGTCCGGCCGAGGCTTGGGAAGGTCCACGATGCCGCTTGCATGGTGAGTACGAATCTTCCGATTTTCGGATTTGACCTAAGACGGCCTTGTCCGTAGTAGTAGTAGTAATAGCAGTGGTTTATCTTAGCAAAAAAAACCTGCCAAGTGCGTGTCGGGCCACGCGCAAAGTATAGGGTTCCGAAGTTGACGATGCCCACAGTACCTTTCTAAGACTTATTTAGCATCTTAGCTAGCCTGTGGTAATACGTGCCCGCCCGACGCCCCTGCCGCTCGAGAAAAATCATTGGTTTTTTAATCATTTCATAAGTTGGTCGACTATGACTCGTAAATTTGTACAGCCTACTTAGCTGTGATAGTTTTCCTTTCAACTACGTTATATATGCCACAACCGTGATTTTTTTCAACCATGCAAATACCACCATTTAGCTGGCGGGGGTGGGGGGGGGGACACTCGACTCTAACAAAAAATATCACTTTTAAGCTTAATAATTCACAAACGCATCACTTAATCAAAAAAATTTGTTGTACCTCTTTGTCAGCGTAACTAATATGTATATTCATGCCAAATTACAGCTTTCTAGAACTAAGCATCTCCGAGCAATAGTGCGGACAGACGGACGGACGGACGGACATGGCGAAACTATATGGGTTCCTTGTGGACTTCGAAACCCTAAAAATACACCGATGATTACAGTAGGTGTACTAATTAAATGGTGGGCTGGGGAAGGGGTAAGAAAAAGAAGGTGTAAGTCCAGTGACCCGGATTACTAGGAGGCCACCGAACCTCCTCTTAAAATACACAGGGATGGGAGACATTCAAGGTCATTCTTGTAAACAATGAAATGAATTTAAGAAAACCGAACTTAACGATTTTAAATACAATGTCACATATAGGTACTACTACTACCACTACAGCCTACTTACGTCCCACTGCTGGGCACAGGCCTCCTCTCATCACGAGAGGGTTTGGGCTATAGTCCCCACGCGGACCCAGTGCGGATTGGGGACTTCACACACATCTTTGAATTACTTACTTCTCAGCTGCGTGCAGGTTTCCTCACGATGTTTTCCTTCACCGAAAATCTCAGTGGTTAATTCAAATTGAATTTCGCACCGTTTATAATTTATAGGTAGGTAGGTATAAAGACATCGAATTAAGTGTGTACTTAATTCGAGTCAAATCGAGCACAGCCGTTATACTTTTTCGATTACAATTAGAGTAATTTTGTGATGATTCATGATCAACTCTCGAATTAAATGTTCTTCTATTCCTCTTCTAGTTCTGTCAACGAGCTCCAGGCCATCACGTAAGTACTTTATCGTCCGTTTGTACCTTGTTTTTACGGTGCGTAGAATACAACCCTTCTGATCATAGCTTTTGTTAAATAAGTGTTTGTTTCTATATGGAAATGAATGCAGTTCCGACTTATTTAACGTTAAAATGCAACTCCTCATCGATGCAACTCGCCCTTCTTAAGTATTTAATATACAGTCAGCAGCAAAAGTAAATGAAATATCGAAGCGAAGTCAAGTCTAAAATGTCTAAATTCACTGCCTAAGCTCTTATTTCCTAGCAATAGAATCGTGATTCGTGAGTGAGTTTTTTAAAACGTTATTAAAAATAAACGATTTGAAAAATACTTGAAAATCCATATTATTACGTCACCAAAATCCCCTTAAAGTTAAGTTATTTTTACTCTGGCAACTAGCAATTTTTAAAATTTGCGCGACATGTCAAAAGCTGTCAGTTTGTGACAAGAGTTTATTTACGAATGGGGTCGGTGTTTTTTTTTTAGTTATTACCGATATTTTCTATTGAAAATCATGATAATTTACAGTGAACTAATGTGTTTTTGCTTATTGCTATCAGGAGCTGAAAGAAGCATGCAAGGTAAGACGATACTTTTCTAAAATAAGTATATTTCCATACCGTGGCTTGTCTTTGCATTTTGTTTAAAATCCTGACTTGGTATGCTGTTTATAACTCGGTTTTTCTGATAACTAATGAGTCAAGCATGTTTTTCAGTCGTTCGAGAAGGTTCTAGTTCAAAACTTGAGGTTTGGGTTGTCACTTAGCCTCTCTGAGGCGATCGAGGCGATCCCGCGATGGCGCCTCGTCCAGGCCGCTCTGCCACACGTCATGCACTCACTAGCAGCTGTCTTACACAACAGGTAAAGAGATTAATCCATTGCCAATCATTAAAACTACCACAATAGCCTATTTGCGTCCCGTTGCTGGGCACAGGCCTCCTCTCATCACAAGAGCTATTGGGCTATAGGATGTGTGGATTGGGGACTTGGGCACAAACATCCTTGAACTACTTCACGCAGCAAGCACTTTTTCTCTTCTTCTTCACTGAAAAGCTAAGCGATAAATTCAATTTTATAGCGCCCATAATTAAACTCAGAGATGCGAGCCAGATTCTAACTGCTAACCCTCTACCCTCTCAAAATACTATGCTACCAATTCTTCATAGAAAGAAGATTTGTATTTCATTCTATAATAAAGTAAAGTAGCACTTCTTCCAAATTTACAAATAGCATTTTCTATGATATTTTACAATTTAAAACAAACTATTTCATGTTAGTTTAAGTACATTTATATTTTGTAGTTAATTTTTAACAGACATTCACTTAATTGACTATGAGACAATATTAGTTGGAGTGCTGTTTTCTTTGTATAAATAATGTAATATCTTGATTTTTCTTTTTACAGAATAAGAGATAACATGCAGTGCCTTGGAAATGTAGAGACAAAGCTACTTTATACTCTACATTGGATCATGCTTGATGCTTCCGATGAATGTTCCGACAATGATTTTGAAGCTGGTATCTACCACACAAACCCCTTTCACTATCTGTTCTCTATACCTATTATGACGGTATGTAAATAATAATTAATTTTAACATATTAAAAAGTAAAATTAGTATAATAAGTAAAATTTCTAACTTTCAGCTTTTTGTATTTCTATTTGCACCAATCTCTCATCACTTGAAAGAGTCAGACTTCACTAACAATTTTCGGTTGGAAAATGGCTTAAAAATGTGGCAGGCGTTATGGGAGTTCAGACATCCAGACGCCCCATGCTTCACTACTCTGGTAAAGCCTAAGCCAAAACCTTTAGGTGGCAAGCTGTCTAAGAGACCACAACATGGCGATGTATTTTTTGGACGTAAGTTCACCCTTCAAAACAACTTTATGATATATATATGAATGGTTAGTTTTACAGTTAGTTAGTCTAGTTATAACAACTTCATGCTTGTTATTATTAATTTGATGATTGTAATGAATATTACTTGTAGGAAAACCTTCAAAAGAGGATGGAGAAACAGTAAATGGCAGCCCGCCAAGTCAAACAGTGTCTGTCGCGCAGTCCGAAGTTCCATCCAAGCAAGGCAGTACCGAAGATGAACCATGGCTCTCATCTCCTAAAGAGACCATTTTTCCTGAAACTATACCAGAAGAGAGTTCTAGCACTGAAGAAGAACATGTGGTAATTATAAAAAAAAAAAAATGGTATTTTATGCGATCACTACATTGTATAAAACAAAGTCGCTTCGGTGTCTGTCTGTCTCTATGTATGCTTAGATCTTTAAAACTACGCAACGGATTTTGATGCAGTTTTGTTTAATAGATAGAGTGATTCAAAAGGAAGGTTTTCGTATATAATTTGTTATAGCTTAACGCTCAATTCCCGCGAGAACGCTATAACCGAATTCCACGCGGATGAAGTCGCGGGCAGAACAGAAATATAAACTACTAGTTATAAAATAAAGTTCATAATGTGAGACGATGTAGAGTATAGTAAAGGAAGCCACGAGCATTGTATGACTTGGTTATACTTTGCATACAGTACTTTTTGTACGACTAAGGAAGTTGGTATCTAAATAAAATGCAAAATTGAACAAAATAGTACCTACACAAACTATGGCATATATAAATTAAGCAAAGTATAGAATAGAATACGCACGGAAAACATGAAAAAGAATTTTGAATGAGAAAGTTCCCTGCTCAAACCCGATAAATCGCCGTTAAAAAAGAGGGAATTTGAATTTCTCATAGAATGATGAAAGTTCATAATTGTAAAACAAAGGTTTGAGCAGGGAACCCTCGATTTGTCTATGGTTAAGTTTGATTTAAATTTGCGACTACTTGAAAGTGATAAAAAGCTATGATATTATGTTATTTTCAGTTCATATATCGCCTGCCAACTGAACAAAACTACAGTGGCACTGTCAAAGAAGCTTACACAGTGTACGCAGCTGATCCCAGCCTTTTCCAAGTGCGCAAAGCCGATGGCACTAAGCAGCCTCTGCCTGGAATCAAACCATTGCCACAAGTGACTAAAATGAGGTATTTTTTTAAAGATTTATTTATATATAGATATCTCTAAAATATTGGAAATATAATAAATAGGAATTTGTAAAATACGTACGGTTAGGTCCAGTGGTTTCGGAGTTAAGGGAGGGGGGGGGGGATGGTAAAGAAATGATAAAAATATATTTGAGATAACACATAAGAAGTACTTTCATTTGATATGTCACACGATATAGTTTGAAAAACTTCATTAATATTTTTTCAAATTTAGCCCCCAAAAATAGGGCCTATGTTTAAAATGTAAGGAGATTGACAGTCGATGTCTGTGAACATTTTACTGGTATTATTATTTAATGAGTAAAGCCTTAATTTTTACAGCTCGTCTGACAAGGAATCTCTTTCGGATAGCGGCGGTGGAGGTTCAGCAGCAAAATCAAAGACAACTCCGACCACAGACAAACCTTCTTCTGCCAAACAAGCTCATGTATGTTAAGATAAAACGAATACTTTAACTTTTAACCACACTTGTAAATCTTGTAATATGCTTTTAATGTTTTTTTTTTTTTCACTTAAATTATTTCATTGTTAACGCATTCACTGCCACCGATACATATATGAGTTTTGCTGACTTTCCCGCAGTGCCTTGAACGCACATGTGCGTTGCAAAGTTCCCTTAATGACAGATGTGGCACCTGACGAAAGTTCGTAAAACAGAAGTGGCAGTGAATGCGTTAAGACCCTTTTATGCTTCGAAAAATGTACCCAATCCCAGACATCAAAATTTTAGTAACTGTAGCATAACAGAGGCTAAGTACGAGGGGCGGCTGATAAGTAATCTCGTTGGTCAGAAATATATACAAAAATAATGCTGACTGGTATGGATTTATATTCGTTTGTTATTCTATTTTCAAAGTGTATTACATTCATTTGTGAATTGCATCACGTTTATTTGTCTCCTACAATTGTTTCGAACATGTCGGTAGAAAAAGTGAAATTGGATAAAATCGAGCAGCGTGCGGTGATTAAGTTTTTTGACTAAAGAAGGGAATACGCCTTCGGAGATCAGACAGCGTGTGTTACGTGTGTTTGGTAGTTCGTGTTCTTCCGAATTTGTTATAAAGTTTTGGTCAAAGCAGTTTAAGTTAGGTCGTGAGAGCCTGGAAGATGATCCTCGTAGCGGAAGACCAGTTTCGGCCGTCACCGATGAAAATGTAGCCAGGGTGAAAAAATATATATATTAGAGGACCGACGAGTGAAGCAGTGGGAGAAAGCTAGAGATGTGGGCGTCAGTAAAGAGCGAGTCAATTAAATAATTCATGAGCATTTGAACATGTCCAAGGTTAGTACACGTTGGGTCCCCAGAATGTTGACTGCATTTGACATAGAGAGGCGAGTCAAATATTGCGAAGAGTTTTTGGACATTAGTCGAGGGAAAGAGGAAGAAATAATTTCTAGAATTGTAACATGTGATGAGACTTGGATTCGACAATGGGACCCGGAAAGTAAGCAAGAGTCGTTACAGTGGAAATTTAAGGATGAGAAGTCGCCTCGGAAATTCAAGGTCTGCTGCTGTCTGCTGGTTCAATTAAACTTATGGCTACAATCTTTTTGGACTCAGATTTTGCTCATAGATTATTTACCGAAGAAAAATACAATGAATGCTGATACTCAAACTTACTATATCAACTAGGAAAGACAATAAAAGAAAAACGGCGAGGTAAACTAAGCAAAGGAATTCTGATTTTGAACGATAACGCACCAGTGCATACCGCCCGCACAACGAAGCTAACAATTAAAGACAATGGCTTCGAAACCATTGACCACCCCCCTTATAGTCCAGATCTAGCCCCCTGTGACTATTTTCTGTTTAGACTTCTCAAGAAAGACCTAGGGGGACGAAGGTGTATGACCGATGACGAAATGAAGGCTGACTTTTTTGACGACAAACCGAAAGATTTTTTTCAATGGTTTAAATTCAATATTTGAAAAATGTAATAAGTGCATTTTATTAGCAGGGGACTATATAGAAAATGAAAAAAAAAGTAGCCACGACAGTCTTTTGTTTCATTGTTAGGTAGATTACTTTTCAGCCGCCCCTCGTAGGCTGGATCCTGAGGCGGCAGATTTTAGGGGCGGCAAAATTTGAATAGCTTACTGACGCTACAAGGGTTTAACTATTGTGGGTTCTAAAGGGTAAAATGTTCGAAATATATATTATTAGTAGTAGAAATTTCTAGGTCTCAGCGGCTACGTTTTTGGACGTCGCAACTTTGCGGTGCCTGTTCACAAGTCAATGGCAAGAGGAGGGTGTATACTGGGCGCTGCATTACTTATACAACAGGTTTGTATTAATCTCAAAATTTACCATTACTGTAGTTACTTACGTCCCACTTCTGGGTACAGACATCCCAGGAGAGGGGCTAAGGTTCCCAAGCGGTTAGGGGGTTTCAACGCATCATTTACATTCACCGAAAATCACGGTGGTAAATAAATTAAAATCAAATTTCACACATCAACACTTATACTCAGAGCTAAATTTAGTTTCAGAAACAATTTTTCAATATCAAGAAAGTACATATATTTTTTTACATAGACCCGGGATCTATTGGATCGATCAATGTGCAATTTATAATCAAATTCATCATCATCATTTCAGCCGAAAGACGTCCACTGCTGGACATAGGCCTCCCGCAAGGCTCGCCACTCACGGCCATCAGTCCTGCGAGCAATGCCCACTGCCACTTAAGGCTCGCAATTGCGAATCAAATTACTTCTTTATATTTCAGGTTACGTGACATATGCGACTCTATGTCAAAACAAACTCGACCGAGAAGACGAAGCAACTCGCTCCCCATACCAAAGATAGAAGTATCGATTTACCAAAGCCCCGAAATGAATAAACGTGATTCCTTGAAAAATTTCATAGAAATACCCGATTTAAAAGATATGTCGCCAGTTACGGAAATTTCTTTCCCACCCGCCTCGCCGAAAGTTGACGAAGAAAACATAATGTCGCGACGGGCGAGCGAGAAAGTTAAGAGGAAAATGAAAATGGCCGACCTGAAAGCTTTCGTAGAGACGAAGCTGCTATCGAAGTCTGAAAAGGCATTAGAGAAAATTGGACATGACGATCACAAGTTCAATTTTCATAGTGCAGTAAGAATGCTATCTGTACATATTTTTTTATTAGCACTTTGTTGTTTATTTTTAGGATTGGCACAGTAATCATTATTACTACTTTTTGTTGCAGGAATATCACAGGAGTCTAGACAATACTGAAGATAGGCCTAATTCAGCTTTAGGTGCCAATTTCCCATCTATAGCCCCTAGAACACCAGCACCTTGTGATTTGCTCCCGTGCAATCTCGTCAAAGGGAAAAGTATGCCGAGCCTTAGGTAAGTGTGCCAGCTTCACAATTATTATTATTTGCCTTTTATTAGAAATCCCTTTCAAATATAATGGCAATATATGCATAGAGATATCTGAGACTGGTCTTTGAAAAATAACTGCATTGATACTTGCAATTATTTCGTTAATACAAACATTCGAAACAGCTTCTTACAGCAGTTCTCTAAGCCTTTGAAACCCTTTTTTGATCGAAGCTTTTTTGAGGTATTCTTTAATTAGATAAATAGTTAGCGCAGATTTTATTCTGTCACAACAATAGATCGATTCAATGTTATTTTTTATTCCTTCCTACTCGGGCACAGCATGATTTAAAATTTCACACGTTCCTCGATGACGTTTCCTATTTATACATATGTATTTTTCTCTTTCTCCCGTGTTGTTTACGCTTAAACCCGTACTCTTGTATGGACGAACGGTCGGTCGCCAGCTGTCTTATTGACGAGCTGGCATCCAATGGGTAAGTCAACTATTTGAAAGACTGTAGCCGCTTTGTTGAGTAGGTAGACGCAAGCCTGACACTTTGCGGATCTTTTACCTCAAATGATTCTGCGTATTTTACTTTCTGCCTAACTAGCTCACTACTTCCTAAAGTATCTTAGATATATGATCATTTAGGAAGCTTAATTAGACACATTCCAACAATTACTTTGATACACACGAGCACAAGGTAACACTACACGCACGGACATCAAAGTGGTTGTATGCACGCACTCTTCACTAGGCAAAATGGACAAGAAATCTGCATAATTTGGCCACTAGGAGCGCTACAATCGCTTAACCCAAACCATCTGTCAATTACATAGGGAAATATTTGTTGTTATTGGTTTTACTTAAATTATTAAAAAATGCCGCGCTGTGCAGTTCCAGGATGCAATGAGAACGGACAACACGTATTTCCGAAAGACTTGGTATGTATCTGGGGCAGGTATAATTGCATTGGGATGTCTTCATTTACTGAACCAAAATTAAAATTGCGGTAAATATTTAACAATTTTAAACAAATTACTTGAAATTTTCAACAAGAAAACCCATAAAAATTTGACAGCTGCAGTATTTGGGTTTTGGTTTGGGTCAAGCGTTTGCAGCGCCATCTAAGTCGAGCTTTGCGTAGTCTTGCCCATTGCAACACATGCGCGTAAAACATGACATTAAAAAACCAGCTGTACTTATAGAAAGTAGTGTCGAATTAGCAGCCGAATGTAGTCAAATTGGTAAGGTGTGACGTTACGTTTGGCACATACGCTTTTCAACGGCCATGTAATAATTGCTGCTGTATCTAAAGTACTGTGTTCAAGATTAAGTAAATTAGCATGATCTAGTTCGAAAATCTCATAGCATGAGCACAGTTGAAGAATAGAGAATAACTATAAAACGGCGATTAAACACGTTTGTAACAATGCGTAGGCTTATTTTGAAGCTAAATAAAGACTGATCTGGGGCTTTACGAATTACCGCCCGTGGTTTGTCAAAAGTTTTACGTCTTGCCTTGGCCAAGAAGTGAGATTTTCTCTCCGCGTAGCGGGCAGAAAATCCCACTTTACGGCCAAGGGTGATGAAAAAATATGAAATGAAACACTGATTTTTTTATTACTCTCTTTGATTTGTATATAATGTGGTCTGTGTGATTTTGCAGATACATCGGCGAGATGAAAACGGAGCGAGCGCACGGCATCTCAGGCGCGATGCCAACGAACCTGCAGAAAAAGAAGAATCCGATCATTACCGTCACTGAACACACCCCCACGCCTTCGCCAGACTATCTTTCCAGAACGCAACAGGTAATTTCGCTTTTTATAAAAACGGCGAAATATAATTGCCACCCGCATGTTTATAAATCGGACAATTAAGTACGTAACCTATCAGCTACGAAAAAGTTGCTTAGAACTTAACCTCTTAAGTCCCCGCGTACTTACACAAGTACAAATTACCCACAATAGAATTTGAATGTTGTGAACAACAAACAGAGCTGCTTTTGTTTTGTACTGTTTGAATTGTAAACAAAAGAAATTAGTTACTATTTTCTCGACTCTTGGGATTAAATTCAAAATTACTGTTTTAGTAGGCCAGGACTTACGAGGATAAACTACGATAATATTGCCGATTTTTTACATACAAAAAAATAATGTTGTTAACGCTGCAAGTACCATAGGATATTTTTTATCCCAGAAATCTTAAGGGTAACTATGAAAAGGGGGTAGAAGTTTAGTATGAAACTCCAGGCTGACGAAGTCATACCACCACCACCACCTCTCAGTGCTCAGTGGTAAATCCAAATTTAATTTCGCACATAAGTGAACTCAGATTGTGCAAGCCGGATTCGAACCCCCGACCCTCTGCATGCAAGGCAGCGAAGGTCGAACCACTAGGCCACGACAGCGTTAACGAAGTCATACACTAGTTCCCAATAAACCTGTGTTGTAACGATGCACCCAAAATGATATCGATTTTAATACAGGTGCTCAAAAAGTAAACATTTCGATACCTGTTTAACGTGCCAAAAGTTTGTCATTTCCAAAGGAGCGTTTTTTTTTTGTTTTTTGACAGCTAGTGAGCGTGCCTAAAGTTGTTTTTTATGAAGTGCATACTGTTTTTTGAGCTTCATCCTGTTCGTTTATTTCCTTACTCTTTTTTTTCGCAAACGTTTAAAAATATGTCATTTGATACACGTGCGAAATTTCCATTTTCACTCGTCCCTAGTCTTAACGCTCGCTTTCGCTCGCGCCAACATAACTAGGGGCTCTTGATAGAATGACAAACATTTCGCACTTGCATTAAAATATACTATTTCAGGGTTCAATGGAATCCCAGATCGACTCCGTAAGCATGCAAGGATCCCAGCATCTGCCGACGCCGGAACGCAAGCCGAGCCTCACTCGCTCGCAGACCGACTCCAACATCACCTACGTCGTCGAAGACGTACAGGAGGCGCCGGGCTCCGTCCACTATATCACCAAGGACGGGGATATTGACTTTCAAGTGGTCCTCAAGGTATAGCAGGACACAACTAAGAAGGCCCGTGGATAAAACAATAATAGACTCTCCGTTAACGGGTTAAGTGCTTCGCTGCGCGCCTTCTAACTTGTGCCGTGCTATAACAAAATCTATACTAGGGTGACGGCACGGTGTTGGACACTTTAAGCTGACAAGCACCAGTAATTAACACTTAAATATTAATTATAAATTGATGGTTATACAATATGACACTTAGTTACTTTTAAATAAGAGTCATTGTACATCATTGGATCACTGTCCATTACTGGTGTCATCACCCTAATATTATAAATGCGAAAGTAACGCTATCTATCTGTTACCTCGTCACGCTTAAACCACTAGACTGATTTAGCTGAAATTGGGTATTGAGATAGTTGAAGTTCCGGGAAAGGACATAGGCTACTTTTTATCCCAGAAAAACGCATAGTTCCCGCGGCAACGCGGTAACCGAATTCCACGCCGGTGAAGTCGCGGGCAGAAGCTAGTAAGTAAATAACTCGGTATTTGAAAATAAAGCGATGGCATACGATTTTTTGATATATCCACTATGTTACTCTCACAATCAAGACGAATCTAACGACGCCTGTGGTGTAAAATCCGTCAAGCCGTTTAGAGCGTACCAAAGAAATATATATCTCCTAAATAAATATATATACACTCGAAAAACATAACCCTCCTTCTGGCGCAGTCGGGTAAAAAAGTAACTTCCATTGCTTTAGTTCTTCAAACTTTGAAACCCTATTTAAAATGCTAATTTCATTCATTTGAGATTCAATACGCGCAGTGTTTATTTGTTTGTCTCTTTTATTTCATACATTTCCAGGCGCTGTATTCAGTGTCGATAATGGACAGTTACTACATAACCATACGCGTCATGGAGGTCATGTTGAATCTGGTCGATACGCTCATGGAGACCGGGGTCCATAAGAATTGGAGTAACACTAACGTCGAGGATAATCAGCCGGGCAGTATCGATCCCCTGCTGGAGTTTAACAGGGAGAAAGAGAATAAGGTAATTATATGTATTGTATTGTATATATACCATGCGTGGAGATTCGAAGGAAAACCGCAGATGTTTTCGAAAATGCTTATAATACGATAAAAAATACAGAAAAAAATAGGAAAAAAAAATTCAAAATCCGTCTGGTCATCTACGCTGCTTCAAAAAATCTCGTGTAACGGACGAATTCGTCGCCCCTCCGTGCCCCGCGGTCCCCGCTGGGGCCCTGCGTTTCGATTCTGCACATCTATTCACCTGTGTTATCTTCACAATAGCCTATTTATGATGGTGGGACCTGATGTCCGTCCCACTATCGCACCTGGGTCAATCAACTATTTCGTGTTATGAGAGACGAGGGGACAAACTAAGAGGGGTTTCTTAGAAAAACTGTTGCAACATAGACTTCTAAGATGCTTAGATAATGCCCCATTAGGGAAGGAATTGGAAATGATAAAGATACCCCGGACGGGGCACATTGCTCGCAGGACTGATGGCCGATGGGGCCGGAAAGTTCTCGAGGGGCGTCCGCGAACCGGGAGACGAGCTGTCGGTTGGCCTCCAATGGGATAGAGCGACGACCGCATGAAGGTCGCGGGAAACCGGTGGAAGCAAGTAGCACAGGACCGGTCTGAGTGGCGAGCCTTGGGGGAGGCCTATGTCCAGCAGTGGACGTCTTTCGGCTGAAATGATGATGAAGGATACCTCGCATTTGGTGGATTTAAAACCACAAAATCGCGATTTTAAAGAGTGGCGGTAACCATGGCAACAAGTGGCGTCAAAAGTTGATTCTCCGACCTGCTAACCTGCCGGCAAAATATAGCAGTGCGACCAGTGTTGTGTTCCGCTAATTAAATGTATTCTTTGATCTATTATAAGTAATGATTCACAATCAGCCGGAGAAAAATGGCCCGTCAAAACGGGTGCCCGAATAACTTGGGCACCCGTTTGGCGCTCAGTAAATTTGACACTTAAGTCTTATAGTGTTAGGTTTACTTTTCAACCGACGAAAAAAAAGGAGGAGGTTCTCAATTCGACGCGTATTTTTTTTTTTATGTATGACCACGCATATCTCCGTCAATTGTGAACCGATTTCGATGATTCTTTTTTAATTGAAAGGTGTACCTCCAACTTGAACCCTTTTAATAATTTGGTTTAGTTCTGATGATGGGATCCATGACAAAACGAGGGAACTCCTCGAAATTTGTTAGCATGTGTATGATTTTGGCATCAATTTCAAAGACTACAGTGAGACTTACGTCCCATCGTACACATGTTTGGAAACTATAGCCGAAAAAAAATTTTTAATAAAAAAATAGAACTTACTTCAAACTCCGACAGCCTGTGAAGTCGGTGTCAAGTGAACCGCCCCAAAGCTATGACTATCTTATAGTGAACTTGACACCAACTTCACAGGCTATCGGAGTTTGAAGTCGGTTCTATTTTTTTATTTATGTATAAAATATTTATCTTGACACATATTATAAAGTGGCGTTATTAGCATATTGGAACGTATTTTCTAATGTCAGTTTGCTCCTTATATTTTGACATATTCTGTTAGGCACTGTTCGTCCATAAGTTATTATAGATCAATGTATATATTGGAATTACATCGGAGGTGTTTTCAGGTTCCTTTGCGACGTAATTATTTCTTTACCTTGATGCTTGTCGTGTTTTTTATTTATTTTTCTAATAAGTAATGCCGCACTTCGCATCTAATAATATATAGAATTGTCGAATTTGGATTAAACGTTGACCCCAATTTGGTTTTCAGGGCAGAGATTCTGGTCTGCCTTGTGCACAAAGTCAAGATTCAACGAATGTAGAAACCGGTGATAGCACAAAGGAAAAGAGAGAAGAGGAGGATTTGGACTGTCCTTATTACATGTTGCTCCATATTATTCTCAGGTAAAGTAACGGCTTAACGGCACTAGCCAATGTTCAAAAAGTTTTGACAAACTGCATGGAAATGAAAAAAAAATAACGACTGCTCGAAATATTATAAACTTTTGATGAAATCGGTGTAACTCTCACAGTCGAATAACAAAGCATTGCAAATGCAACAGTTTTTAATCGAAATCTTGTCTAGTCTGTCTTTCTTTGAAATCAGTACAACTCTCCAAGGAACCTACATGTCTTTCAGCTTTCTACGCCCAGTAGTTTCAGTCCGCGACTTCGCCCGCGTTGAATCGAGTTTCCGCGTAAACTATGCGTTTTTTCCGGGATAAAAAGTAGCCAATATCCTTCCCCGGGACTCGAACTATGTCCATAAAATTTCATCTAAATCGCTCCAGCGGTTGAAGCGTAAAGAAAGAGGTAACAGACAGGCATACAGAGTTACTTTCGCTTTTATAGTATTAGTATAGTAGCCGTGGTGGCCTAGTGGTTCGACCTACCGCCTCTCATGCAGAGGGTCGGGGGTTCGATTCCGGCTCGCACCTCTAAGTTTTAACCACTGTGCTTTTCGGTGAAGGAAAACATCGTGAAGACACCTGCACGCATCTGCGAAGTAACTCAAAGATGTGTGTGAAGTCCCCAATCAGCACTGGGCTCGCGTGGGGACTATAGCCCAAACCCTCTCGTGATGAGAGGAGGCCTGTGCCCAGCAGTGGGACGCAAATAGGCTGTAGTAGTAGTAGTATTAGTATGGATTGCAATAATTAAATAAATAAATAAAATAAATAAATTTATACAGACCCGTGTGTCCTTCCAGATTACTTCGTCAATTGGGCTGTTCCCACGGTTGCTCCAGCGCACTTCGGGGTCCGCAAGCGGAGTGCTTGAGAGTTCAAGCGCGGAACTCACTCGGGCTGCTAAGAGAAGCGTCCGTGCCTAAATTCACGCTTAGAATCAGAGAGATGACGAAATTCGCGCCTATACGAGAGGTTCTGGACAACCTTCACTCCACGATTGGATTCTGCGCTGAGCCCGCTGTGATGGTGTCGCCTATGAGTATGTTTTTCTTATTTACTTGATTGTTGTTTTTAGGTGTACATTTTACCTGTAATTTAGCAGCGTTATCGATGTGGTAGGAATTAGTATGTTTAAAACCACTCAACAACTGCCAGGTCGGTGGTTATTACAGCAAGGTTCAGTCAAAGCCAATTTCCTATCTATGGTCATAAAGTAAAATTCATTTTAGAAAATCGAATGTAGTGTATGTAACTGCTACATGATACAGGTCCTTAAAACATGAGTGTGGTTTTACGTACCGAACCGAACCGAAAACGAACATCGATGTCATCGACTATTACCTATACTTAACTACTACAGTTTTTAATACCTATGGTCTACACGTGATCTATTATAAGTAAGGATTCACAATCCGCCAAAGAAAAATGGCCCGTCAAAACGGGTGCCCGAACAACTCGGGCACCCGTTTGGCGCTCAGTGAATTTGACACTTAATACTTATAGTGTTAGGTTTACTTTTGTATAAAATGTTTATCTTGACACATATTATAAAGAGGCGTTATTAGCATATTTTAACGTATTTTCTAATGTCAGTTTGCTCCATATATTTTGTCATATTCTGTTAGGCACTGTTCGTCCATATGTTATTACAGGTCAATGGTTCTACACAACACAATGTTTACTTATTCCAGATCAACAGAAGCGCAACTTTACGAAGTCCCCGGACATGGGCCATCTGCAAGCGGGCTACGCTTCCAACTTCGGCGCCGGGCCGGGCCCCGCCCGCGCCATCGACGCTTGCATCGTCGAAGCCACGTTCCGGCTGCTCGTCACCCGGTTCTCGCTGATGCATAAGGAACTCAAGATGCTGGACAACTCGGTAAGTCAGCCGAGGTAAGGTACAGGTTTACACAACTTAGAAGACGCGTCGATTAAGCAATAATAGACACTGCGTCAATGGCTTAAGTGCTTCGCCGCGCGCCTTGCCTTGTGCCGTGCTATAATGCGTATTATCCTAAGTAACTGTTTAGGTAAGAGTATTTTATACCTGTGGGAAAGGAGAATGAATATATTTTCCACGGTCTGGAATTTCGTGAAAGGCGACATCTAGGTGTTAAGGACAAATTTCGGTCTAATTCTAAGTCCAAATGTAATAAAGACGTGGCCTCTGCCTGCCTCTGGTGTTAAGTTTCACAAAAGTTGCTCACTGTGTTCATTAAAGATCGATTTTCAAAATACTTCACAAAGGCACTGTTGTCATAAAGTCAATTGTTGGGTCAATTGGTTGTGCGTGACATTGGATTTTTATTAGGCATCCATACCAAAAGCGCTTCTACTCCACCTTTTGTTGAGCGAAGGCTGTTTTATGCCCCCACAGACTGCTAATACTATGAGTATACATAAAGTAATATAAGGGCCTGTGCATACTAAAGATCTTTTCTTCTTTTAAAACACACCTCAACAGGCGCTGTACATGCAAATCCGTCTCCTCCTGAGCTACGTGCACGAAGCACACGGCGGCGAGTTCCGTGCGGGCGCGTTCAGCGGTTTGTTGGACACAGCGCCACAGACAGACACACAGCTGAAGGATTCGCACATGCAGACCACGCGCGTCATTAGGTAACCACAACCGGATTGAACCGGTTACCGCCGTGTATATATGTCGTGCTGTACATAAAATCATACCTCAATTCAAATCAATATTTATACGTCAAGAGTTACCATAATAGGAATGATCAGCTGGCTAGTCCAATGAGGTGCATTTTTAACAAGTCGAAAAGAAAGTTAGCGAAAATACTAAGAGGGGCTTAGGTAATCCCTTACTGCAAAATGGTGAGTTTCACTTCTGATACTCATATCTATATTCAAATACACTCGCAGTCAATTACTTAATAATTAAAATTGTCTTTACAGCGACGGCCTAAGCTCACTATCCAATAATTACAGGCACATCTCTCGTAGTCAAGACGACGAGCGCGGCTCCGACACCGGAGCTGATTCCGGCTGCGCAGCCGACGACAGAAGCCACAAGAAGTTTACCTTCAAGAAGAGAAGCTGTTCTTCTACTGGGGCACATGTGAGTATCTTATTTTAGAGTGTGTCTAGAGCGTGCCAAAGAAAAGTTAAGCGGGGATTGAATGGATCTAAGTTTATTGACTAGCTTGAGAGATGTCCTTAGGTTTCCTCAAGAAGAGCCACCGTATTCCTGCTCACCAGTTGGCGGCACTGTCGTGTAAGGTGTCGGCTATTTATGTCAAAGATTGTCATTGCATACAATAATGTCAATGTCACTGTGACGTTTCGGAGACCTCAGTGTGGCCAATTTAGCATATAGTATATTATATAATGTGCTAAATTGGCAACACTGAATCTCAAGCGCCTCTAGCACCGAATTCATACGAGCTAGCCCTCATTGCGCGTGGGAATTACGTCAAAAACTTCACATTTGTGCGAAAACTGTTAACCCTTTGAACGCCAACGACACCTAAAGTTGTCTGAGCTAAGGTGTAATAAAGAGGTTAAATACGTAATGCGTAAGATCCACATTCGCTTTAGACGTCAGCCACCCTTGGCGTGTGAGTGACGGCTTTTGTATTTGACAATGGCGTTAAAATGTTAATAACATAGGATATTTTAAATTCTTGTTCTAGAGCCTTCTAGAAACGGAGGGCGGCGAGGAGTCGGCCAGCCAGTCGCCTCTTTCCGTCCGGACGCGGCGGCACCCGCTGACGCCGCGCCAGTCCGAGCGGACGCTGCCGTCGACGTCCTCCGCCGACATGACGCCGCGCCACAAGACCGCGCATGCCAAGCCGGCCAAGTTCCACATCAGCGGCATAGGTAATGACTCAAACAGCCAATGCCACAAGACCGCGCACGCCTAGCCGGCCAAGTTCCACATCAGCGGCATAGGTAATGACTCAAACAGCCAATGCCACAAAACCGCGCACGCCAAGCCGGCCAAGTTCCACATCAGCGGCATAGGTAATGACTCAAACAGCCAATGCCACAAAACCGCGCACGCCAAGCCGGCCAAGTTCCACATCAGCGGCATAGGTAATGACTCAAACAGCCAATGCCACAAAACCGCGCACGCCAAGCCGGCCAAGTTCCACATCAGCGGCATAGGTAATGACTCAAACAGCCAATGCCACAAAACCGCGCACGCCAAGCCGGCCAAGTTCCACATCAGCGGCATAGGTAATGACTCAAACAGCCAATGCCACAAAACCGCGCACGCCAAGCCGGCCAAGTTCCACATCAGCGGCATAGGTAATGACTCAAACAGCCAATGCCACAAGACCGCGCACGCCAAGCCGGCCAAGTTCCACATCAGCGACATAGGTAATGACTCAAACAGCCAATGCCACAAGACAGCGCACGCCTAGCCGGCCAAGTTCCACGTCAGCGGCATAGGTAATGACTCAAACAGCCAATGCCACAAGACCGCGCACGCCAAGCCGGCCAAGTTCCACGTCAGCGGCATAGGTAATGACTCAAACAGCCAATGCCACAAGACCGCGCACGCCAAGCCGGCCAAGTTCCACATCAGCGGCATAGGTAATGCCACTTGATTAACTGGGGAACTGTGCAATGTTTCTTGCCTCGTGTAATGTTGGGGCGTCATTTGAAGACTACAATATTAAATACATCCTCCTTGACGTGTTTGAAAACTGTACTCGAAAAAAACCTCGTCCGAACGCCATCAGTCTGCGAAATCAGTGTAGTCAACCGACGCAAACAAATATATTGTTGTAAGTGGTGTTTTCACACCATCGTAGTCAAGGGCGGATCCAGGGGGGAGGGGGGTCATGACCCCCTCGGCAGGACTAGGTCTAAATCTAGGGTAACCCCTGAACCCCCCCTCTGAGTCGAAAGCTGGATCCGCCCTTGATCGTAGTCCATCGAAGTTCGAAGATTATTTACAATTAACCATCAAAATCCCCGTTGCAGTGAACTGGTTCCGCCAGAAGCCGCAGTCGGCGTCTTTATTGCGCAACGGCGGCGGCTCCGGCGAGTCGCTGCCCATCTCCGGCAGCATGGCGTCCCTGGCGCGGCCGCCGCTCGCGCCGCCGCCGCCCAGCCGGCCCGTGCACGTGAAGCGCCGGGTCGGATACACGCTCAACCGGTGAGTGGCAAACGGCATACATATTTAGTTTATGTATTTTATAATTTACTATAGTATTATGTAGTCTATTTATTATAATATAATATAAATAAGTATATTTAGATTCTCCTTTATTTTTCTGTACATACTTATTTGTCTACTCGTGAACATGTTTCCTCTCCACTACTCAAAGGTTAGCTGGAAGAAATTCCTTGTAGGGATAAGCTCGCCTTTGTACATGTGTCTCTTCTCTGTATTGATAATTGTATTTGTGTTTTTTTTTTCTGTACAATAAAGTGTTACTTACTTACTTACTTACTTACATACATGAAATCACGCCGCTTTCCCATAGAGGTAGGGAGCCCAGAAATATTATTGAACTAGAAGAAACGAGCGAAGTATGAAAACCAAGCGTGCCGATTTCTTTGACACCTACAGAATTCAAGAATCAATTTTGATGGGAAGCATAACCGCCGCGTTGGACCGATTCAAAGGGGCCGTTCAGAAATCGATCTTTTTATCGTCTACTTGAGTGAGAAAACATCTGTTAGCTTGAACGGCCCGCGTGTTACTGAGCGGAGTTTGGATTTTTGTCCAAACTTTGTGAGTTTTTATGGCACGCGAAGTACGAGCATTTGTTGAGTCTACTTAATACATGGTTTGTGGTAGGGAGAGACCACTTGCTTCCATTGACTACGACTCTTTACGGGTGACTCTTTTTTTAATGTCAATGGTATAGGCAAATGAGCGCACAGTCCACTTGATGGTAAGTGGTCACTGCAGCCAATAGACACCGAAACCCCATGGTCCCCCAAGAGACCATAAGATCTCGAATGCGTTGCCTACCCTGAAGCCTAAGATGGAATGCCTCTGTGCCAGAAATTTCTGCCTTTAACCCCTTACCGGAACACAACAGTGCGAACACTGCTATTTGGCGGCAGGTTAACAATGCAGGGCAACAAACCAGTTTACAAGCGTTTCAAGCACTGTCAGAACGCTGCCGTTTCCTTGACACGGATGGAAAGGAAAATCGACTGTGTTATTCATTCATGAATGTTCCATTTATTTTCAGAGCCAGGAAACGAGTCGAAGATCGATTGAACAGATTCGGGCTGAGGAAAATGGGGAAGAAAAGGGACGGCAGTATCGAGGAAACCAGTGGTGGATGTACGTTTCGCATATAATTGACGCAAATTTTGTACTTGCGTTTTTTTTTAATACGAGCATTCTGACTCCTCGCTTCAAAGCTCCAACTCCGCTACATTGATACAAACAGTATAGCAGGACACAACTTAGAAGGCGCGCGGCGAAGCACTTACCGCTTAGCCACGAGTTTCCGCGACAGCGGCAGCGGCGAGCGTTGCGGACACATTGCGCGAACGTGACGCCCGCCGCGCACCGGTTAGCAACCGCTGACGCTGTCGCGCGAAGTCGTGGCCAAGCCATTAAGGTCCCTCGCCCACGGCGACTTTTTGTAGCGATGCTGCCGCGCTACTCATATCGCTATCCTTTTTTTACATCAAAGAGTAAAAAGGATTGCGATATGAATAGCGCGGCAGCATCGCTACAAAAAGTCGCCGTGGGCGAGGGCCCTAGGCCGTTGACGCAGAGTCTTATTATTGCTTTTTCCACGCGCCTTCTAATTTGTGTAAACCGTCTCATTTTCCGACCAGATATGTCCCGTCGCGGCTCCGCTGAAGGCGGCTCGGGCGGCGGCGAGTCGGAGGTGGTGGTACTGAAGCGACGGCGTTTGGTCGCGGCGGCGCCGTTGTACGCCGGATTGGCGCGGTTCAACTTCTTGTTGGACGCCACACAGCCGGGAGCCACGCCTGACGCTCTCTTTATGGCCGCATTGCTCGACCTGGTACAGTATATGTAATGTATACGGGGTTAAGCAAAACTACTACTACAGCCTATTTGCATCCCACTGCTGGGCACAGGCCTCCTCTCATCACGAGAGGGTTTGGGCTATAGTCGGATAGCCCAGTGCGGATTGGGGACTCACACATCTTTGAATTACTTCGCAGATGCGTGCAGGTTTCCTCACGATGTTTTCCTTCACCGAAAAGCTTAGTGGTAAATTCAAGTTGAATTTCGCACATAAGTAAACCTAGAGGTGCGAGCCGGAATCGAACCCCCGCATGAGAGGCGGTAGGTCGAACCACTAGGTCACCACGGCTCCTAAAGCGGTCAAGCAAAACGTTGGGACGATATTGTACCCACAGAATCGACTTCAGAAAAAGAAAATTGTATGAGATTCAGGCATCGCTCACACCATCAATCCCATACTGGGACATGTTTTTTTTTGCCAACTCTAAAAAAGTTAAAAACCTAAAAGACATGCTTAGTATCGATAGCTGATTCTGTAGGTAAAATATCGTCACGTTTTTCCGAGTAGGTAAAAACAATTTTTGTTTGGGATTCATGTATCGCTCATACCATCAATCCATACTAAATCTGTATTTTTACTAACTCGAAAAAAATTATAAACCTAAAGAACATGCTTAGAATCGATAGCTTATTATGTGGGTAAAATATCGTCACAACGTTTTGTTTGACCCTGTATACAAGTGGCATGTGATACGACTATTGTTATAAGCGCTTAGTCGACGTTGTACAGTCGATGTCAAAGAGATATACATACACACTTTTGGACCTTAATACAACGGAATAGGGTGAAAAAGTGTAAACATCTCTTTGACGTCGACCCTACGCCGGATTTATTTATTTATTATTTATTTATTTAAACTTCATTGCACATACAAAATGTATACAATTGGCGGACTTAATGCCTAAAGGCATTAAGGATTGGCGCAGTTCAACTCCTTGTTGGACGCCACACACCCGGGTGCTACACCCGATGCTCTATTCATGCTCGACCTGGTACATTTGTAACATTTTCAGTCGAAAAATATAGATTACAGCTTGATTTCTTGATGTTTGTATTTTGTTTCAAAGTGACACCCTATTTCGTTTTGCAGCCAAACACCGTGGTGGTTGGCAGAGCGGCGATATTACTGGAATGCGCCCAGCTAGTACACAACTGCAATAAGGGACAGTGGCCATATTGGCTGAAGTCGAACATTTCCAAAGCCACGGGTAAGTTCAAAGATACGAAAATCAGAGCAACGTTTTATCAGATAATTCATATATATTTTTGGGAAATTCTTGTACTTTATTGAGATTTTTTAATTTTCAGTCAGTACGAGCCCGCAACTAAAGCGCCAACGATTAGCAGCGAAGCTTTTTTATCAATGGGCTGAGGTAAATTGTCTATTATAGATCAGGTCTTCAGAATCAGAATAGGTAGAAAGGAGTTGAGATGGCCTCTTATTTAGTTACGAAGTGTCGTTGAATTTTGATTATTATCAATAATCTCAATAAGGGCTAGATCGCGTATGCACACGCCGTTACAGGCGTTTGTGTCGCGTGAAGTTCAATGTTGCCGATTTAGCACATTACATGCCATATTATACGCTAAATTGGCAACACTGAGGTGACCGAAACCTCAAATGTCACAGTGACATTAACACTATTGTATATAATGGGTGCACCGATGGGGGCCATATAACCCAAAAATTGAATTGAATTGTATATAATGGCAAACTTTGACATCGACAGCCAAACTTCACGCGATAGTAACACCAACGTGTGAGCAGAAAAACCGTAGCCTTCATTGCATTGTTTAAACAGGCCATAGGTAACCGGTTGGAGGAGATGTTAATAGAGGACAGGAAACACATCGACAACGTGATCAACATCGTGACCGATCCCGATGGACAGCGGGATCTGCTGCAGCAGGATGAAGAGGAAGATTTCCTTGATGAAGGTATCCCAAAATGTTATTGCTTAGGACTTCGACATAGGCTATATCCTGGGCATTGCTTTTACCAGTATCAGACTTGAGACTGCAGAAAAAATACCTACAAGTTAAGCGCCGCTCGGTCCTGTAGCTACTAGTGAACCATTGTTTACGTTCACTGCCCTTTTTGTCCTTTTCATCTGCATATAAAAGTGCAAAAGAGAGGCTGCTATATGAATGAATGAATGAGCATACTGCAGAACAAATACCTACAAGTTAAGCGCCGCTCGGTCTTGTAGCTACTAGTGAACCATTGTTTACGTCCACTGCCCTTTTTGTCCTTTTCATCTGCATATAAAAGTGCAAAAGAGAGGCTGCTATATGAATGAATGAATGAGCATACTGCAGAACAAATACCTACAAGTTAAGCGCCGCTCGGTCCTGTAGCTACTAGTGAACCATTGTTTACGTCCACTGCCCTATTTGTCCTTTTCATCTGCATATAAAAGTGCAAAAGAGAGGCTGCTATATGAATGAATGAATGAGCATACTGCCGAACAAATACCTACAAGTTAAGCGCCGCTCGGGCCCGTAGCTACTAGTGAACTATTCTTAACGCCCACTGCCCTTTTTGTCCTTTTCATCTGCATATAAAAGTGCAAAAGAGAGGCTGCTATATGAATGAATGAATGAATGAATAATTTATTTTGTAACATACACTATAACAAAGATGAGTTAATCAGAGTGACAGACATTAGATCTGTGTTACAAAAGAGGATACCACTCAGCGTATGCCGTGGCACGGATGGCACCTACGGCGCCGGTTTTTTAGTGGCCCGGAAAGCTTAAAACTAACTATGACTAAAACAAAGGGAGGGGGAAGGGCCATCGTTTCCCGTGCTTGCGTCCTTCTAAATTTTATCCCATGGGAATACATTGTGGGGATTAAAAGTACCCTATATGATAGACGGTGTTTTTGTTGCAATCCATCGAGTAGGTCTCGAGCTATAAATGGAAATATATACCTAGATAGAGTCACGACTTTTCTACTGGCATTTTTAATATAATAGATGGTGACTGTGCATTGGTCATGCATGAGACGGGCAATTTGTGCAAAAACGTCCTTGGATTTAACTTTTCTTAAACATTATCCTCAGCGAGCATTCGGTTGCCGGGCAAGCCGCTGGGCGCGGAGTGTCCGCGCGCGCTGCGCTTAGTGGCCTGCGTGTTGCTGTTTGAGGTCACAGCCTTCCTGCGGGAGACGTTCCGCGCGCTGCCCAAGACCAGTCGAGCCTCGCTCAAGGAGCGCGGCCCTTGGGACCGAGTCTACAGGTAAATGAGTGCACACATAACCCAGAATGACATATTGGTGGGTAGCACACTTGTGTTCGGTGTTAATGATCATCTTCTGTTAACGTTATGCTAAGATGGATGGAAAAACGAAGACGTTTGTGTTGTAAGAATAAGTGAGTTCATTATATTTGCTTTGTATTTAAATGACGGGTGCATATTTTTGATGATAATTTTATTTTAACAGGGCTCTTAGCAGTCAACACGCATTAATGCCAGTCGAGTATGTGTTCTAAAGAAATAATGCATGTTACCTTTGCATATCGCACTGCGTGTGCATGCTTATAGAACGTACATATAGGATTGAGTGTATTTTCACTGACACGGTTCTACAAACTCACCGCGGCGACGGTATCTCACGGCCGGCGGACACGGTAATAGTGCGCACACGCACACTGACTGCATGGTACGTCATAATACCTACATAAATTAACTGTAAATAAACATACTGTAAAATCTAAAACACAAAGATAAATAAATATACTGCCAAGTTCACTCTTTACTGACTTTACAAAGCCACAGGTAGATAATAAATATGCAAATAGGTAGTATAGTTGAGTTTAGTAAGAAATTAATAGCACAAGATCCCGGCTATGGTGGACCTTCGCATATCTGTTTAGCAAATGCAATTGGGCTTTTTTAAATAAGATACGGTACAAAAACAACTCGTCAGATTGCCTAATAATTTCAGAAAAAAACATGGAAACATTTAATCAAAAAAGCTTAACATTTTTACATACTTTAGTATTTTGTATTCGTATTATGTGTTATACTTTAATTCCGATTCTATTTTTTTTTGTCAACTACTGACTAGTACTTTTGTTTATAATCTTTTTATAGAAAAAATCCTCCTAGTTCAACGTTTTTAGTCTATTAATCTTATTATTATTATTGATACAAAATATGTACAGTACTTAGAGTAGCTTTACGGTGCACCTCTTTTTAATTCACAGCATACTTTGGTCATGCTCTAAAATTTGATTTTTTTGGAATGAATATTATTACTAGTCGTAAAAGAAATCAAAGAAAACGAATAAATAACTTAATTATTATATAGTATGTTTGTTTAGGCAATCAGCGTGTGTTTTTTTTTTTCCAAAGCTTCAGTGGCCTCTCTGTTTCACAAACACGATTTTAGCTAATTGACACTGAGAGCTTAAATAAAAAAGTCATTTTCATTTGTTGAACGTGTCAAGGCCGATTTTATCCGGATGGTCTAATCGCTTTGCTACATTGGCATGCAGAGAGTTGAAATTTCGAGAACAGTATTGTAAAGAGATTAGAGTTGTACCACTATTGGTGGATGAGGGGTGTAAGAGGTTGCGGGTTGGCAGGGAGGCGAACCGTCGATGGAGCATGGCGTTATCGAGCATGGGACACTCGCAGGCGTCTGCGCAGAGCCTCCAGTCCATCGCGGGGGGAGACACTGAGCGAAAGATCTCCTTCGTCATCCATGAACCGGAGAACGTATCCGGCGGGAGTAATGTGACGGTACGCTGACTCAAACATAAGCCTGTTCTTTTATGTATTTAGGTAGGCAAACGAGTACACAACCCAACTGATGGTAAGCGGTCACCGTGGCCCAAGTACACCGAACTCTTAATAAGAAACCATAAGATCTCGAATGCGTTGCCTACCCTGAGGCCTAAGGAGGCTTAAACCCCCACTGGAACACAACACTGCGAGCACTGCTATTTGGCGGCAGGTTAGCGGTTGCATAAGAAAGTTGACGTTTGTCAAATTAGTGATTTTCACTAGTGAAAAAATGACGTTTCTGTATGGAATGGACGCTTTAAATTTAACGCACGATTTACAGCTCATTTACAAATTAGAACTTTAGGTAGAAATTTTAATGGCGAAATTGGCGGATGATCATCTTTTTTCAGTTACAAGCACGGCGTAAATACAGACATGAGTGAACTCACTCTTTTATTGACAGGATTACTCTTATAACACAAAATATTTAAGTGTTATCTTTGTACGAAACATCAATAACTTGCAATCGCAAACGTTATGTATTTTAATCTAATCGCTATTCTTTGCACATTATATTGTTATATTTTTTTAAGTGTTGCTCGGACAGAACGTAACTCTTCTATGGAGTGAATACGAAGATCTTTACAGTAGTTTACACAGGCCCTCTTATAAAAAAATACTTTAATTCCAAATGATCTTTTTAAAATGTGACAGCTAACCCACTGTACGTGGCCAGCTTCCACAATCTCATCAACTAAAATAGTCCTAACAGGTCACAGCTCACTCGAGCCACCCGACCCGCACCGCCTCGCCTCGAGCGGTTTAGTATTATTTTTATATGAATTCGTATGGGCATGCGCTGAGTAGATCAACTCTGATCTCTATGCAAATCGGAGGCTAGCCGGTAGTGAGCTGTGATTTGCACAATGGTCCAATTTCCAGTTAGCCGATGCCATTCCCCCCACCCCGGCGGACGAGAAGAAGGGGCGGCTGGGGTCACGCGGCAAAGCGTGCATGCACCGCCGTAACACACAGCAGACGCACGCCGGTTACGGTTCCTTCAAGCGCCGCTCCATAAAGTTGCGGCAAAAGGACGTCAGGGATGTCGACGAATGTACGTGTACTACAAAATTATATATACTTGTTTCTTGGATAACATTGAAGCCGTCCACAAATTACGTAACGCCCTCTCCAGTCTCCACAAATGAGACTTGGACTGGACACAGACTTCAAAAGAAATAATGGCATTCAATTGTTGTTTTTACTTAAGTTAGCAAAACTTATTGGAGTGTTAAATTATTACGTAATTTATGAACAAATCCTGTATGCTCGAGTTCGTAAATGTACCATATGACTTGAATTTTGATTTTCCTTTAAATATAGAAGTTCTAATTCGTCCTTGGATAATTACTATTTAGTAAATTTTATGAACTCATTGTTCACATTGTAATGCGCTATTTTCCTGGGATATTAGCTTTAACTAACAATTTGAATACCTATACATATTTCTAAATAATGCACGCGTTAATTGCCTGAGTAATGGGATACGCAGAATTAAACCTCATGTAGCACCTACTTACTCGAGTATACTTACACAAACTTTTCATTAAATGCGATTTATAGCTCTTTATAGCTCCAATTGGCACAGAACGCGCGGTAAAACGCGCCCAAAACCAATAGCTGAACGCTTGTGATTGTGAATAGATGCGGCGAGCACGACTTTTGACACCCGGCGAAGATCATTTACGTTTCTGTTTTTAGTTGTTAATCGGCGGTCAGAATCGATACAGAGCAGAAGAAAGGTCTCGTCACTATCCGACAGGAGTGACACGTCAGAAATATATCCCGGCGCAGGTAACCGTATGCGAATGAATATACGAGTAGGTCTTAGCCCACCCTGGTGCGATGGCGCGGGAGGGTTTGTCGCGATTGATGATTGAACACATTTTAGGGGGGACAGTTATTATGCCAAACGAGGACAGTGGCGGGGAGGAAAGCCCCGGGGTGCTGTCGGACGACCACGACCACCCCCCGGACAGTCCCGACAGCAACTCCACGGACCCGCCAGATAATAATAAAAGTTTCCCATGGCTCAAGGTTTGTTGCATGCTCAATTGCTCATTACTCACTCGCAAACGAGTGTATATCGTTTACGAGTGAGTAATTAGAATTAGAATTAGACATAGTTTCGCAGCTTTTGGTAATAAGCAGATAAAGAATGACAAACGATAAATAGAGTTGGACTTGTTTTTAAATAATAAACATTAAGGTCAATTGGGGTAAGTGCGCCACCGGGGTAAATGCACCGAAATTGACATTTCGCGCCTTGGTAACAGAGCCAACTGTGCATTGCTGTGGCGTTGTGTTTTATTTATTGTCAAATGGAATGACAAATACTTTATTTCGTACAATAATCTTAACATAGCTGGTAAACAGTAATAAGATACGGATTACACATTGCACGTTTCTAAATTTACATTATAGTCTCTGTCTGTATAAATGCCTAGTGTAGGTAATACAGTCTACGAGGGGCGTTCAAAATATTCTCGGTATTGATATCTTATAACCTCTTTTTGAATTTGTTTTGTTACTGGCTGGTAAGGTTCATTCTTTGACATTAAAAAAAGTATAATTCAAACCGAGATGTTCTTTTGTTTTTCTGCAATTTCTGAACAAACACGAACACAATGAGTGAATTAACAATGTTAACGAAATTAGAACATCGTTCCGTAATAAAATTCTTGACGAAACAGGGTAAAAACCAAAAAACCATAAAAGAGGAAATGGATTGTGTTTACCGTGAGTCTGCTCCTTCTTTATCTACAATTCAAAAGTGGTCAAGCGAATTCAAACATGGCAGGGAGAGTATTGAAGATGACCCTAGACCTGGCCGGCCTGTAGTAGCTACTTCACAAGAAAATATTGATCAGGTGGAAAACCTTATATTGGAAGATGGTCGAGTGAAGATAAAATCAATAGCTCAAGTAACCAATCTTTCTATTGGTACCGTACATGACATTATCCATGACCATCTTAATATGTCAAAGGTCAGTGCAAGATGGGTTCCGCGAATGCTGACTCGACTTCAAAAAGATGTGCGTGCAGCTTGCTGTTCCGATTTTATTGACCTGTGTGGTGAAAATCCTGATGAGGTGCTGCAAAAGATAGTTACTGGAGATGAAACCTGGGTTCATCATTATGACCCAGAGAGTAAACAGGAGTCCATGCAGTGGCACATTAAGGGTTCAGCTCATCCCAAGAAGTTCAAGGTCGTCCCTTCCGCTGGCAAGGTCATGGCAACAATATTTTGGGATTGTGAAGGAGTATTGTTGATCGATTATAAAGAAAAAGGTGTAAATATCACGGGACAGTACTACGCGAATATTCTACATCAATTAAGGGACGCAATAAAAGAAAAAAGGCGAGGAAAGTTATCTAAAGGTATTCTGCTTCTGCATGACAACGCCCCTGTCCATACTGCTCATATTGCCCAGGCAGCTATTGCTGAATGTGGGTTCGGAACTATAACTCATCCACCGTATAGTCCGGACTTAGCCCCCAGCGACTTCTTTTTGTTCCCCAATCTCAAAAAGGATCTGCGTGGAAATCGATTTTTTAACGATGAGGCGTTGAAGGCGGCAGTAGAGGAGCACTTTTATACCAAGGATAAAAAATATTTTTATTAGGGATTAAAAAAAAAATTGATCGATCTTTTAAGTGTATTAACATAGGGGGGGAGTATATTGAAAAATAAAAAATATCAAACTGTTCATACTTGTTTGTTTTCATTCCAATACCGAGAATATTTTGAACGCCCCTCGTATATCCCCTACACTAGGCAGTGCCTGTAACGTAAGCGGACACCGGCATGATTAACATCTCAAGTTAATCTAGATCGTTAAAGAAAACAAAGACAGAATAACTATTTAGACAGAACTTAGAAGTGGATCTTTCAAGTATGTGTGTGTGTGTGTGTATTTTATGCGTGTGTTTTTGTGGTCATAAAGATGTTTTATTCTGTTTCGGAGTCAAGTGTTTTCAGCCTAGTTTGTGCGTAAGATATCGTTATCCGAATTATATTTATAATTTTAAATATATTTATATTAGGCGCATTTGCTTCACCCTGGCGCACTTACCCCGACCCTACTGACCTTGAATTAAAAATGTTTAAATTTAAACCGTTTAATGTAGTCGAGACAAGTTAGACGTAGACCAGCGGGCTGTGAAACGCTTCCGCGCGTGGCTGAAGCGGCAGCGTGTTGCAGGTGATGGTGAAATTCCTGAACTCGTTCAACTACGTGTGCTGCCATCAGAACTTCTGCCATCCGTACTGCTTCCGGCGGAATATGCGAGCCAGCGCGCGTTTGATGAAGTCCGTGCAAAAGGTCAGTCGAAACCAAACGTTAAACAAAAAAAATAAGTAAGAATATTCCGGTGTAATCCTTATTAATATTATAAATGTGAAAGTTTGTTTGTTTGTTTGTCCTTCCTTCATGTCTCAACGACTAGACCGATTTGGATGAAATTTGGTATGGAGATATTTTGAGAAGGGTCTCAGGGTTATTCCCAGGGGGGAAAACATAGGATACAATGGATACAACACAGGGAATAATAAGAGTTTTTATCCCGATATGTCCACGAGAACTGGTTTTCTACGGGTCAAACCTGGTTTTCAATTCAATACTTCTATATGGGATGTTTTAAAAAGGGTGTCATTAAATATCTACGGCACCGGCAACGCATTGGTGACGCCTCTGGTGTTACAAATGTCTATAGGCGGTGGTAACCGCTTTCCATCAGGTGGGCCGTCTGCCTGTTTGTCCGTCTATAATAATAATAAAAAATAATAAAAAACTTCAATAACTATAACTACCTATATGTATTGTATCATCGGGTGCGCAAATTCTAAGTCTACGCGGGACGAAGTTCGCGGGCATCGGCTAGTTCCGGTATAATTATCTTATAAGACGAAACTATCGGTATCTATTTATTACAGATCATACAAATCTGCTGGCAATTATAAATTCTGCCTTCCTACTTATGGTCTAATTTGCCTGATTATTTTCATTATCACTTTAGATATATGGAGAGAAATTCGGCCCCGAAGTGAATACAACAAACAGCGACGACGGAGCGGGCGGCGTGCGACGCGGAAGACGCACCCGAAAATCGTCGGAACATATCAGCGACAGGTTCGCATGTACAGTACGACACATTTTAGAAGGCGCGCGGTGAAGCACTTATGCCGTTGACGCAGAGTCTATTATTGCTTAATCCACGCGCCTTCTACGTTGTGTAAACCTGTACCTCACTACTGAATGCCCAGATGTAATCAGTATTATTATTAGTTACTTATGTTACTTGTAAAGCGTCGATGGAACAAGAGGAACAGAACGATCATTTGAGACGAGTGGTGAATAGGGATGACGACAGGGTGGAGAAATCGAAATTCTAATTAGTCCGTCAGTCAGGTAATACACGTATTTTTTGTTTTATTAAATTAACAAAGAATGACCAAGTTAAAACGCATTAAAGTTGGAGAGTGGGGGCTAACTACGTCACCGTTAGATATAAATCGTACCTAACCGTGACATCACGCGACATTTCAACTCAATATATCTCCGTATAAGTTTTATTACGTGAAAAAAGAAAAAATACGTGTCCAATACTTTTCAATAATCTTCCTGATAGACTAAGGAAAAAAAAGTTGTCGTCATCCCTATTAAGTTGTGAACTTTGGAGTATTACCTGACTAATGATTTTACTTTTGAGAGCTTCACCAATGCGTCCACTTGTTGACCCTATTTCTGTAGAGAGAGTTTTGCTAGTGGTAGGGCCTGGTGCTAGGTCCGTCATGGAGGTACCACCGTCTTTCCCCGCTAACCTGCCGCCAAATAGCAGTGCTTGCACTGTTGTGTTCCGGTAGGGGGTTAAGGCAGCCGGTGAAATTTCTGGCACAGAGGCATTCCATCTTGGGCCTCAGGTTAGGTAACGCATTAGTAGTAGGGGATCATAGGATTTCGGTGTCCACGGGCCGCAGTGACCACTTACCATCAGGTGGGCTGTGCGCTCGTTTGCCTAAACCAAAGAAAAAATAACTTTACTGAGCTAAAATGACCTATACGCGCTCTTACTGTCTGGGGAAAAGTGTGAACTTAGGTCGACTTTAACTAAATTAGTTATGTTGCACATATTGTAGTATCACAACATCTTCACCCAGTCGCTGTTTATAGAGGTATGCTTCAACTCTCATAATACCCAGTTGACCTACAGATATAGTCCTCACTTCCAGGATCGATCGTTCAGTGATCGAAAGCGCCGGGTTAGCGTACCACGCGGCCGGGGTCGAACAAGCTGCTAAAATGGCCGAAACACCGGCCGCTACGAAACCAGGCGCCACGCCCTACCCTCCTACCGATCCACCTCCGATACTGAAGTATCTTCGAGGACAGGTAAGATAAATTGGTTTCGATCGGTCGCTGTCACTCTATTCTATCAACTGTATTCTGTAATAAGACGAATAAGAAATTGCAATAGTTTCCATAGGTATCGTATGGGTACCTTGATAGCATAGATGGAGTAGTAAATAAGGAAAATCACTTCGTATTTTTCATGTCAATTTTCTTTACACCCTATGAGATGCTAAAGAGATTGGTTATTTTGTCACTGTATAACGATGCCGGCCCCTATAACTGTTGACGTTTTCCGAGAACAAATGAAACACCACAAAGGTATCTACTGTCGCGAACAACTATGACCGTTTATATATTCGTTTAATCTAGAGTAAATAGAGAGTCAAGTCAATGCCAAACTAACCAATGATATTGTCAAAATATAAAATGTCCCCCTTTTGGTCATTCATAATAGAATAACTTCACATTTCAGGTCCGCGACGCCTACCACGCGCCACTCGCAGCGCTAATCAAGGGCGCGACCACAATGAGCGAGGAAATGTTCGCTGAAAGCGCTCCGGTCGCTTGGCAACTGTTGCTGGAGCCCGACCGCGAGCTAAGCGCCTGTGCTGCGTCACTATTCATCCTGGCCGCTGTCAAATCACCGCACACAGCTTCTGAGATCATGCACAACGATTTGAAGCACGCTGAACCTAGTGTCAGGTTTGTATAGCTTCTCACTAAAAGACGTACTCCATAATAGATTCCATGAACGGAATGCGCGCTAGCCGCAAAGAAATTGAGTGCTCCAGGTCTTCGTACCATCTTGTTGGAAGCATACAGACATATCTTCTGGTACTCATACGCTATTTAGAAACTTTCTGACGCCATCGGCTATCAGTCAGGTACGTATAGCTATTTAAACTTAGCCATCTGTACCATGGACGTAACGTGTGTGTTAATCGTCATGTCAGCCATAAGACGTCCACTGCTGACTGAATACAGGACTCCCTCAAGGTTCACCACTCATCTTTGGAATACTACCAACTGCAATTAAACTGTATATAACTGCATTTCACCTTAAACAAAAGGCTATACTTATATAGTACCTATCACCAGTGACCAAAACACGTGTTGTTCATAGAATCACCTTTACCTCTCCGCGATTATTCAACAATTGAAATTCTCCTACATCTACAGGCACATTAATTGTGCCTTTTACCCTTAAATAAATACATCGTTCATCCACCAACCGGACCGTGTTTCCTTGAACCTGAGCAGGCTCACAATCCTCGCTCCATCTTGATGCCTGTGAACATATCTTCTGGTACGCGGACGCTATATAAATCAATCAGACTTTGACTAAGCCAGCACAGTCAGTGAACTATCCATGAGCGCAGTATGCTAGCAGTCATAAGATTTCTGTGTCCATGGGCCGCAGTGACCGCTTACCATCAGGGTGCTCATTACCTACCAATGATATAAAAAAAATGCTTTGTATAGCTTCTCTTTAGGAGATACCATCTATCTGCACCTTGAACGTAATGTCTACCATCAGTACGGATAGTTTTCCAACGCTGGGCATACGCTTTCACCAAGATTCGCCACTCATACCGTTTAGGCAAAGTAACTACGGCTGAACTGACCAAGAATTTTTCGTTTCAAACTGCTCCAATTAATTTCAAGATTCGAATTAACAACCGTCCAATATGTGGGTTACTCTAATAAATTAAATAGGTTTTTTTTTTCAGAATCAACGCAATCCTAAGGTTCCAAGTGATGTGGAAACTCCGTTACCAAGTGTGGCCGCGTATGGAGGAGGGCGCGTCAATGACGTTCAAAGTGCCTCCGCCGGGAATCGAATTTACTCTACCGTCGCCTAAGATCGGGATTGAATCCCTAGCGGTCGTTGATCCCCCTTGGGCACCGCAAGTGAAGGATAAAGACATGGAGATGACCTTGAATCAGGAGCGACATGTGAGTTTTAAACATCACTGCTGACACAAGACGTCCACTGCTGGACATAGACCTCCCCCAAAACTTGCCACTCGGACCGGTCTCGGGTCACTTGCTTCCACCGGATTCCCGCGACCTTTACCATCCATTTATTGAACCGGCACTATTATTATTTACGAGCTTTTACCCGCGACTTCGTCTCCAGAGAATTCAACACTACATTTCCAAAGCCCTTTTTCCAAGATACTTTTAAAACCTTTTCCGAGATTACGGGATTTGTGGGATTCCCGGGATTTCTATCCAAAGTCCTCTTCAGGGGTCCCCCTAATAAGTTTCCGGGATTTCCGGGTTAATAGGTAGCCTATAGCTTATTCTAGGTTACAAATTATCTGTTTGCCAAATTTCATGCAAATTGGTTGAACCGTTCTAGCGTGATTGAGCAACAAACATCCAAACTTTCAGCTTTATTATGTTAGTAAGATTTATAGATGGAGACGATTGCCTGGTTTCAGTCGGGTTATCGGTCATCTACTTGGTTTTTTTTAACCCGTTTCTCCGAATCACACTGATAGATAGTTAGTTCTCTGCCGGTGCGACTTATATCCATACGTCTATAGTCTGCTGTAATATTATAAACGTGAATCTGTGTTTGTATGTTTGCTTCATGTTTTTCACCTCGAAACATTGCGGGGAGATACAAAACATAGCGCCGGACTGTAATGATGTGATTGCGTGGAGATAGTAGGAAGATGGCGAATGGCATAGGCTACTATTTGCCTCGAAAATTATCCCTCAAGAAAGCGTAATAGGGGTGGAAGTTTAAAATGGAAATCAATGCAGACGAAGTTGTGGAAAATAGCTAGTTACTTATCTTACTGTCTATTTCATGACATCATCATTTATTAATAGGTATTTCAGGAAATTAAATAAAAGACTCGCTAAAGTTACCTCAATGTTCGTCTTGCAGCGTTCCCTAGTAACTGCGACGAAAACCCGAAAGAAACAACAGACTGAGGCCATAAAGAGAGCGTTGCAACAGCGTAACGATAAGAAACGGGCTGAGCGAGAGAGCTTTCTCATAACCACCATCCCCATAACCAGGCAAGCGGCTAGGGAGCCCGCCTTGGATCATGCGGCGGATGATCATATTGAACGTAAGCATTAGTATTCTACTCTTCCTTTTTGAAAAATAAGTCCACAATTTTCACCATAATCTCCTCACGAGACACATCACATGGGGTCAGCAGATAAGTTTTCAGAGGGTCGTAATAACCGCCTAAAGATTTAGTTTATTTACATAACCGCCTGGATATGTATATGGGTCATCACCATCATCATCATCATCATTTCAGCCGAAGGACGTCCACTGCTGGACATAGGCCTATGTAATATCATCATCATCATTTCAGCCGAAAGACGTCCACTGCTGGACATAGGTCTCCCCCAAGGCTCGCCACTCAGACCGGTCCTGTGCTACTTCCACCGGTTTCCCGCGATCTTCACGAGGTCGTCGCTCCATCTTGTTGGAGGCCTACCGACAGCTCGTCTCCCGGTTCGCGGGCGCTACTCGAGAACTTTCCGGCCCCATCGGCCATCAGTCCTGCGAGCAATGTGTCCCGCCCACTGCCACTTAAGGTTCGCAATTCTTCGGGCTATGTCGGTGACCCCAGTTCTACTGCGGATATCCTCATTTCTGATTCTATCACGCAGAGAAACCCCGAGCATAGCCCTTTCCACTGCCCTTTGAGTGACTTTGAGCCTTCTTATGAGACCCATCGTAAGCGCCCACGTCTCGGAACCATAAGTCATCACTGGCAACACACACTGGTCGAAGACTTTCGACTTGAGACACTGCGGTAATTTGGACGAAAAGACACTGCGAAGCTTCCCGAACGCTGCCCAGCCGAGTCGGATTCGACGATTGACCTCTTTCTCGAAGTTGGACCAGTTGGAAGGTGTTCGGGGCCCTCTATGTATATGGGTGCTAAAAAATAAACTCAGATATGTACGACTAATAAGTGAACGTAACTATAGACAATAACATGAATTTCATGATTTCATCATCATCATCATCATTTCAGCCGATAGACGTCCACTGCTGGACATAGGCCTCCCCCAATTTCATGATTTAAGTGGATATAATTATCTGAATTGGATATTTACCATGATACACGTATTGTATCGATAAGTTTTAAATGCGATAATAGATGTCGCTGCCTAGGTAGCCTGTAAGAAAATTTTAAGCGCCCCCACGGATTTTTCTCACATACAGAGTCTTTCCGATGTACACCGTAATGTAAAGATATTGTAAGTCTATAAATAACCTTGCCTCTAATTGGTGTACGCTTTCGGACCTAATCACAATGGATTGAGCTTCAAAAGTGAGTTTATATTTGGGAACTCGACTGTATAAGTTTATTCTCTACGCTCTCGCAGCTCCAGCAGACGAGGAAATGGCGGAAGGCGTTCGGGGCCCACACCACACTCAGGTCGCCTCCGCTCTCTTCCCGTCCGCGCTCTGTTCGGCCGTGGCCGAAATAGTGGCTTTACTGGACGACGCGGCCGTTTCCCGAGGCGGATGCTCCGTGTACGAGGTCGCATACCAGGTACAGATTTACACTTAGAAGGCGCGTGGATTAAGCAATAATAGTCTCTGCGTCAACAGCTTAAGTGCTTCGCCGCGCGCCGTCTGAGTTGTGTCGTGCTATAACGTATACACATTGGCTACATACAGGCATTACACGTCGGAAAATTAAATGAATCTAGCCCATTGCTCAAAACAAAGACGCCAAACTAAGTCTGCAAAAAGCTTTCAAAATTCGAAATTTACTGCAGATCTTTGCAGGTACATTCACAACAGCCAGCACGCAATTTAATGCGTGAATGATGATAATATACTGCTCAATTCAATAAGTAACAACCGTGCTTTTAGACAACCCTGTCAATAAAACCGCCCAAATTTACAAAATATTAAGAGCCGCCTTTATAAGATTGACACTAACATCATAGTGACAAGTGACGTAACTTTTGTATATTCCATTCTTGACAACTTTCGTGAATCTATCTTCCACTACTAGAATATAAACATCACTTTCAGGTTATCTGGGGCTGCCTGGTAGAGGACTCAGCGTTATTCCTCCGCCACGTCTTAGAGCGGCTGACGCGCGACCACCAAGATGAGATGTTCAAGTTACTACGCCACCTTATTAGGTTTATCCCGCGATTGCCGCAGCAAGCAGCGTTTGCGCTTTACAACTATATCATAGGATATGTTATGTTCTACATCCGATCGCCACATGAAGAGGGACAGAGATTAATAGGTGCGGCGTTATCTATTTTATGGATGGTAAGTGTTTTTTTCTAAATTTAACCGGTTAAGCCTAGGTCACACTGAATGCGTCTGCAGCACGTCGACGGCTCGCCAGCATCTCCGCGAGTGTGAAGTGCGTGAGCCGCGAGTGTCACGCCAAGGGCTGTGAGATCTCGGCGGCGCGTCACCGCGTTAGCCGCCATTTTTTACATGCCATACAATAGTGTCAGTCAGTGTGACATTTGACGTATTATCTCTATGGTTTGTAACCATTGCATGTGACAAAGCTATAGCCAGACGCGATGCGGACGGCGCGGTGTGACATGTCTTACGAGAACTAATGTTATACAGTTGTAGGCGGGCCGTTGACGTGCTGCAGACGCATTCGGTGTGACTGGGGCTTTAAAAGCGCAAGTCATACAAACGCTAAATTGTATTATGCTATTTTTCCTGTCAAGGTGGTGCACAGTGTACATGGTATCATGTTCAAAGACCTGAAGCAGATATTGCGTAAAGAGCAATGCGATGCCTCCATATTGCTTACAGCGAATGTGCCAGCCGCTAAGAAAATAGTAGTTCATGGGCCTGGTAAGTTTCGTAGTAAATAGTAACAATCATTATAATAATTTTACGGTACAGGCTTAGTTCTCAGTGTAATTTATGTATGTAATTTTTATATCGTAAGAAAGTCCGGGCAGCCTTTTCCATTACTCCATTGATCGATAAGCTTCCATCTGTAGTCTACACAGTGAAATGTGAACGATCTTCCGTTAGCAGACGTCGCTCTTATGATGCTTCGAGTCACATCACATATGTTACTACTGAATTAAATTAAAATGGTTTACACTTAAATCCAATACACTAAATAATGTAGAATTTCTCTTAAAAATGAGCTAAACGATCCTTTTGCAGCTGACAACGACGGTTCCATTCCGTCCCAGTTCCCCATTCAAGAAGACACTCAGTTTGGACAGATCTTGAACGAATCTCTCGACTTCTTCGGCATACCGGAGAGACTGCATAACGAACACTTCCTCGTTGATTTTAAAACGCGTAAGTAAACGTTTACTCGTCAAATTAACACACTACCACAACACGCAATTTGTAATACAAATGGGGAAAGCAAAAATAAAATCCACTACAACGCTGGGCTAAATAGGCTGCGGATTGGGGACTTCGCACACATCCTTGACTTTCTTCGCAGATGCGTGCAGGTTTCCCCACGATGTTTTCCTTCGTCGAAAAGCTGTGGTAAATTCCAATTGAATTTCGCACATAAGTAAACTCAGAGGTGCGAGCCGGATCCACCTGATCGAACCCCTGACCCCGACCCACTGCTTAAGAGGCGGAAGGTCAAACCACTATATGTGGCCTACCATGGCTGAAAAAAAAACATCGTTTCCATAAATCTTCATGTCCTTCTTTATCCAAATTGCAGGTCAGATCCACAACCCCCAATCCTACGTGCGCGACAGCTATTTCTTCAAGCGCTCGCAGTACCCGCAGCTAGGGCTCGTCCACATGGAGCCCGGAGAAGCATTCAACAAGCTGCAACAGCAGGAACTGCTGTCAAAGTTCGTTGAGATCGGGAAAGTGCTGCTCACTTGGGCCATTCTGAAGAATGTTGACATGGTTAGCAAGTTTGTTCATTTTTTTCGTACCTGTTTCTTACATACTAGCTTCTCCCCGCGACTTCGTCAGCGTGGAATTCGGTCATAGCATTCCCGCTGCGACTAAACGTTTTTCTGGGATAAATTTCGATTTTAGTCAGTGGATAGACTCTCGAAATCAGCAATGTACGTCTGACTACTACTGATTTGAAAATTCTCCGCCATCTTGAACTATGACCGTCATATATTCATCTAATTTACAAAAAACTTACAAATTATATACTTATATACCTTCTTCAAGAACCACTTTATCAATTTAAAAAAACCGCATCAAAATTTGTTGCATCGTTTTAAAGATCTAAGCATACATAGGGACAGACAGACAGCGAAGCGACTTTGTTTTATACTATGAGTGATTTGACAGCGTAAAGGAAGTGTACACCTCAGACGCGCGATTGCATTTCTTTAACATGAACGCCGCATGCCCCGCCCCATGCCCAATAGGTATTATGACGGCATCAATAAATCGCAGATCTATTCCATCGTTTGGAGTATTGAACAATAACTTGTGTACACTTTTATTTTATTATTTTTTACTAAAGGATTTTGACAAAGATAAACAGCTTTTGATGTTATAATTGACTACAAAATAAACTAAAACTTGGCGTGTTGTAAATTTGAAAATCGTCGTAACTTCGTTAATTTTGGCTATAGTAACAAAAGTGAACATACGGGTCAAACATGTACTAATTAAATTTTTCAGTCATCTAGCCTATTAGATCATCCACTCAGGCCGTACACACCGTCACATTGAAATCTATAACGACACAAGTTTTATGAAACTTGGTTCTTTTATTTCTTCTTCGATCGGTGAGGGCCACAATAGATAATCACGTCCCATCTCAATATGATATCACGTTGCAGAATACAACGACCAGATTTATTTAAACATCTCATTGATGGGAATTTTGTAGGTGGTCCAACGAGTGGTGTTTCTCCACGATGAGCTGATGAAGCTACCTTCGTTCCCGCGGAAAGCCTTGGAAGCTGACTTGCAATTGTACAGCCGTGGACCGCTCGGCTCTACATTACTTGGGTTGGACGTGTTACACAAGTTTATGTGAGTATGCAGATCGGATACCAGAATCTGATTATAAGTAGGTCAGCTATTCAAGTATAGGAAGATAACTTTGAAGACGCTTAGATTAAGCTATAATAGACTCTGGGGCAATGACTTAAGTGCTTCGCCCCGCGCCTTCTAAGTTGTGTCGTGCTATACGCTGGCGGGGTAAGTGCACCTAAATAAATGTATCGGCCCGATACCTTTCAAACAAAGCCATCAGTGTATAAAGCCGTGTGTGTGTGAAGCCGTGGTGGCCTAGAGGTTCGACCTACCGCCTCTCATGCAGAGGGTCGGGGGTTCGATTCCGGCTCGCACCTCTAAGTTTACTTATGTGCGAAATTCAATTTGAATTAACAACTGTGCTTTTCGGTGAAGGAAAACATCGTGAGGAAACCTGCACGCATCTGGGAAGTAATTCAAAGATGTGTGTGAAGTCCCCAATCCGCACTGGGCCCGCGTGGGGACTATAGCCCAAACCCTCTCGTGATGAGAGGAGGCCTGTGCCCAGCAGTGGGACGCAAATAGGCTGTAGTACTACTACTACTACATCAGTGTATTGCAGTGGCGCTGTGTTTTATTTGTTGCATTCATGTAAGATGAAGCTGAAGCTGAAAAAAAAATCGCATATTAAGTAATTAGGAATTAGGTAATTAATTAATTAGTTTTAGATAGGATATGTGGAGTTTTGAAATAAATAATTCTCATTCTCATGATATTTTTAGTTGAGTAAAATCTGTAGTTATCGATATTGGTATGTGCACTTACCCCTCGATGACGCAGTTGCCTCGACTGACCTTAAATGATCGCCGCTTCTTTCTCAGAAAAAAATATTATTTTCATGACGTTCACATGGAGCGATGAGACAGGTGTATTTCGGTTATCCTAAAACTAGTATTCTCCCGACTCCCGCGTAGTTCCCGTATTTCCCGTTCCCTTGGGAATTTCGGTAAATCCTCTTTTAGTGCTCCCCTACACTCCCCAAGCAACCTGCATGCCAAATTTCAGCTTTCTATGACCTTATAGTTTCGGCTGTACTTGTCTGTCAGTCAGTCAGTAACGGGAGGGTAAAACTCTGTATTGATTGCAATATTAAAATTCGTTTTTACAACGCTTTTTCGTCGTGTAACTAACTGACAACACTGTAATAGTACATTACAGACCTAGGGTGGTGAATTCGTAAATGTCCCAGATCGCAGGTTTCTATAAATATGCGATCTGGGGCTTTACGAATTACCGCCCGTGGTGTAAATTCTTTACATCACCCTTGGCCGTAAAGTGGGATTTTCTGCCCGCTACGCGGAGAGAAAATCTCACTTCTTGGCCAAGGCAAGACGTAAATCTTTTGACAAACCATGGGTGGTCATTCGTAAAGCCCCAGATCGCATATTTATGGCCCTCACCTTCGGTTCGAGCCACAGAAACCTGCGATCTGGGACATTTACGAATTCACCAACCTAGATCTGTAATGTACTATTACATCACCCTTGGCCATAAAGTGGGATTTTCTGCCCGCTACGCGGAGAGAAAATCTAACTTCTTGGCCAAGGCAAGACGTAAAACTTTTGACAAACCACGGGCGGTAATTCGTAAAGCCCTATTCGAATTCACCACCCTAGGTCTGTAATGTACTATTGCAAGCTGATTTTAACCCGCTTCTACGAGTAGTTATCGTATCATGATGTGTAATTTGGATGACAATGCAATAATTAGGCACCACCGAGCTGATCTGATGAAGGAGCTTGGAGGTGGGCACGGAAAACTTTGTTCACTGTTTAAACCATTAATTTATTTATTTTTAGGTGGGTTCGGTTAATAGCTCGTATGTTCGAAGCGATGGCTGGCAACTTCACGTCGTCCAGAGACATCCATCTGTTCTTGAACGTGCTAAACGGAGCCCTGATGTTGCACAGCGAGGATTCCCTCATACTGCGATACGTCATCGCCACTTATGTGAACGCCGCCTTCAATTTCAAGAACATCTTCTCCACCAATGGGTAAACATTTGTCTTTATACGAATTTTCTTGCGACGTGATAACATTACGACAGGATTGGCTCAGTAGGTAGTGACCCTGCCTTCTGTTCCGAATATTACCGGTTCGAAAGCTAGGGGTAAACTTTGTGTGTGATGAGATGAGCACTCCTACTACTCCTACTACTACAGCCTATTTGCGTGCCACTGCTGGGCACAGGCCTCTTCTCATGACGAGAGGGTTAAAGGTTGGGCTAAAGTCCACACGTGAGCCCACTGCGGATTGGGGACTTCACACACATCTTTGAATTACTTCGCAGATGCGGGCAAGTTTTACCCGCGATGTTTTCCTTCACTGAATAGCTCGGTGGTAATTTCAAATTGAATTTCACACATAAATTTGTGTGAAATGTTCTATGATATTTATTTCATAACGTAATGCAAACAAATTTAATACTATGAATATTTTCAGGTACTTACTAATAATGCCGACACTTCTGCAAATATATTCCAACTATCAAACTAATAAATTGGTGACGACAACCATAGAGTACGCTGTAAAACAGTTCTATCTGTTGAACAGAAAACCGTTTATTTTGCAAATGTTTGGTTCTGTGTCGGCCATTTTGGATACTGATGAAGAATCGGCCTATGGCGACGCGAGTAAGGTACGAACAGACCAAGTACACACACAACCACAACAGACTATTTACGTCCCACGGCTGGGTACAGGCCTCCTCTCAACACTCGAGGGTTTGGGATATAGTACCCACGCGGGCCCAGTGAATTGGGGACTTCATGCACATTTTTTAAACACTGCCTTCGTAAATGCATGTAGTTTTCTTCACGAAGTTGTCCTTCCACCGAAACGCTCAGTCGTAAATTATAATTGAATTTCGCACATAAGTAAACTTGAGGTGCTAGCTGCATTTGAACCCTCTACTTAAGCCGACTAACGCTGGGTCCCATATCCACACGCCTCTTTTTGGCTACGTATGGTTAAAATTTGGCAGTTTATCTCTGACGCAAATGTCAAATTTTGAACATCCACATCAACAAGAGGCGATTTGTGGATATGGGAATCGGACCTAAGTAACTTACCGACTTCGTAAATAGCTTATTTGGTGTTTGTCCATCCATATGTCCACATTGACCTACAATAACATATGGACGAACAGTGCCTAACAGAATATGTCAAAATATATGGAGCAAACTGATATACGTAAATACGTTCCAATATGCTAATAACCGTCTATTCCACCTATCCCTACTGCGATATCCCCACCAATGTGGACATATGGAATATTTTTCCATTTAGTTCTACTGGTAGGGATATTATTCCATTTATCCCTACTGAAATCCACTGCGGTAGGGACTCGCGGAATTATTTCCAACCATCTATACTGGCTTCCCCCCTGGTGGGGACTCGCGGAATTATTCCCAACCATCTATACTGGCTTCCCCCTTGGTGGGGACTCGGAAGGAATAATACAAGGAATGTGACTGGGTCGACGGGTCCAATATTTCTAGGTAGTTTGCCCTTCGGGCGTATATAGATGACTAACAAACCTAACCTACATTCACACCTTTGACCTAACGGGCTGAGTGGACTATTTAATATTTCCTTGCATTGGGATAAATGGAATAAATTCCATCTTGCTCTACCATTAAAAACTGGGAGGGACAGATGGACGACTCGATTCCATGTATCCCTACCAGTAGAACTAAATGGAAAAATATTCCATATGTCCACACTGGTGGGGATATCGCAGTAGGGATAGGTGGAATAGGCTCTAATAAAATAACACCTCTTTATAATATGTGTCAAGATAAATATTTTATACAAAAGTAAACCTAACACTATAAGACTAAGTGTCAAATTTACTGAGCGCCAAAAGGGTGCGCGAGTTATTCGGGCACACGTTTTGACGGGCCTTTTTTCTCCGGCTGATTGTGTGTCCTTACTTATACTAGATCAAGGGGTTTAGTTTTCAAGAAAGAGGTCTCACCACCATTTCAGGTGCAATCCAGCTGTCTGTTCAACCTTCTCTTGAGCCTCGAAACACCGTCTCCTGACCCCCTGCACATCGCCGAGCTGATCAAAGAGGAGAAACCTCTAAAACCCATAGACTTCTGCTATAGAGACGAGGACGAAATGGTGAACGTTCTGGACTGCATCAGCTTATGTGTGATGGTGGTCTCCTACTCTTCGGAGAGCATGAGGGGATATCAGATGCTGGTAAGTTTCGCTTTCTTTTTAATGCATCGTTGTTACTGCGACTACTACTACAGCCTATTTGCGTCCCACTGCTGGGCACAGGCCTCCTCTCATCACGAGAGGGTTTGGGCTATAGTCCCCACGCGGGCTCAGTGCGGATTGGGGATTTCACATACTTCTATCTTTGAATTACTTCGCAGATGCGTGCAGGTTTCCTCATGATGTTTTCCTTCACCGAAAAGCTCAATGGTAAATTAAAATTGAATTTCGCGCATAAGTAAACTTAGAGGTGCGAGCCGGAATCGAACACCCGACCCTCTGCATGAGAGGCGGTAGGCCGAACTACTAGGCCACCACGGCTATAACCACTGCTAAGTTTCATACTATTTTTTGAAGACGATTTAACTGTTTTTATTGATGTATTACAATTATTATTATATTACCATAGTCAGAGCCATTTATTATACAATTTATTGAAACTGAGACTTGGCTCTATGATGTATCATGGTAGTAAAACCGTTTCGCTTACAAGTATGCCTCGTTCAAGTATGAAAGTCATGTAATAAAATTTCTACAAATTATTTTAGAAATCAGAATAAACGTAGATATTTTCTAGCGCTTCGACTTCATACTTATTGGGGAGTTACTTCGTATAACCTTGTAACCAAGTATAGTAAGTAAGTAAGTTTATTTACAAAGAACATGGTATACAATAACCGGTGTTACAAAATTGTTAAGACTCTCATATTCTGCCGCGGACGCGATGTGTAAATGTATACAAAATATTTCATATTTTTAAAAATAGTCATTAAAAATATCTAAATATAAATTGAAATATTCAGTACAATAAATTATAAGTTAAAAATACATGTCCAAGTTCACTTAAAATCAATCTAAAAACTCTCTGACTGAGTAAAAACAATGTTCCATCAAATAATTATTTACTTTTCTTTTAAATTCCCTATCCATACTGTCTTTAATACAATTTGGTAGCTTATTGTATAATTTTACTGTGGAGAAAAATGCATTTCTGCTAAATATGGTAAGGTTCGCTTTAGGGAGGTATAGTTGTATAACTTTGTGTAGATAATTCTGGAAGCCATCCTGCCGTGCTACGTGAAACAGATACAGTTGCCGACTTACAACCGCGAAGGGAAGACGGAGCGAGAAATAATCCAGCAACTCGCCATTGCCATCAAAACTCTCGTCAACAACTGCGAAGGATTGTCCAAGTACGTATGGTATTTTTACGATTTAATTATATTATTATTACCATTCGAAAAAAACACCAAAAAGAGTTTTTTTTTGCGATAAAATCATGTATAATTTCATCCTCTGTTTTTGCGATCTTTATCTCACTATATTTTTAAGCCCTCCCCTATTTAGCATTTGCTCTAAGCTTACAACTTAAATAAACTCGATCCCAAAAACATTCCGCCACATACACTCGGAATTCCGTCACGGAATCCCACGACGGAATTCCGTAACGTAATTCCGAACGCATGCCCGCCATACAAAATGTATAGACCTATCACCCACATTCAGTTCGAAATTCCGAGCGGAAAACTACTGCGTTTATGTGGCAGGTGTATACATTTTGTATGGCGAGCATGCGTTCGGAATTTTCGGATCGGGATTCCGTTACGGAATTACGAATGTATGTGGCAGGCCATTATGTTATGCCAACAACTTTATCATAATGTCAAGCGAAAGACATCCACTGCTGGACACTGCCTCCTCTGAAGTTCACCACACAGATCATCTGTGTCAGATGGCTCCTGCGTCTCTGCGTATTTGTGTGTATCAACATTTACTACGGGGCACATTGCTCGCAGGACTGATGGCCGATGGGGCCAGAAAGTTCTGGAGTGGCGTCCGCGAACCGGTAGACGAGCTGTCGGTAGGCCTCCAACAAGATGGAGTGGCGACCTTGTAAAGGTCGCGGGAATGCGGTGGATGCGAGTGGCACAGGACCAGTCTGAGTGGCGCGCCTTGGGGGGAGGCGATCCAGCAATGGATGATGATGATGATGAACATTTACTACATTTTCAAGGTCCTACAACGGCCCGTACCGCACATCACCCGAGCACAAAGGCTCCTCGCAGCGCGGCGTTCGCGCGCCGCAACCGCAATTCGGACTGGACGTGCTCGAGGACGAATCGCATTCGCGGTTCGTCAGCGACCACTCGCGAATGCCGCCGCCTCCTGACTACACTGCTGCTGAAGATTCGGAGGTAAGTTTACGAATGTAACTACTCATGATTCTGCTTGCAGTCATGATCAATGTGACTTCATTTTATCCGAAAAGCGTCTTCTAATGAACATAGAGCGTCCCCAAGGTTCGTAACAAAGACAAGGTCCCTTATAGCACGGCGTTTGCGCGCCAAAATCGCAGTTCAGACACCAGAAGTGCAGTGCAGTCTAGTATATCAATAAATAACAACAATGCTCGCAGTTCAAAACGTTAATGTTAATTGTACATTGCGAAACACGTGTTAAAATTGAAAAAAGAAACTTGCTTACAATCGATAGCTGATACTGTGGTTAAAATATCGACATAATTTTGCTATACAATATTGAACCAAGAATAAAACTTCAATACGTCCTTTTTTCAGTTGGTCCGAGCGGAATACCGCCGTCCGCGCGACGTTTTACTATCACTAGTGGGCGAATTCATCGGGCGGGCGACGACTCGGCTGCTTGATTTGAACGGGTCCAAGGGCAGCGGCGGAAGCGAGGGCAAACCCGTCGAGCTACTGGACTGCAAGTCGCATGCTGTAAGTCATATAATTATAATCATCATCGTCATTTCATCACCTGACGATAGGTTTCGCTCAGTTGGTAGTGCCCACTGATCTGCCTGCCCTGACTGAACTGACTGCCCACGGCGGTCGTGGGTTCGAATCCCGCTAAGGGCAAACTTTGTGTGATGAGCACGAATGTCTGTACCCGGGTCATGGATGTTTAGTATTTATATATGTATGTATTTCTCTATATAAGTATTTATATCGTTGTCTAGCACCCATAGTACAAGCTTTGCTTAGTCAATTTGTGTGAAATGTCCCAACAACAACATATTATTATTATTTCAGTCGATAGACGTCCACTGCTGGACATAGGCCTCCCCCAAGGCGCACCACTCAGACCGGTTCTGTGCCAATCGCAGCCACTGCGTTCCCGCGACCTTTACAAGGTCGTCACTCCATCTTGTTGGAGTAATTTTATAGCGTCACACGTTAAGCTCAATAACTCAGTAACAATCCACAGATGACTGTGTTCTGTTGCTAAAATAAGCTTAATCTAGTATAGAGCTACACGGATACGGCACATGGTTTTGAAAATCATCGCCTACATACTGGTGGAAAGTTTGTTTGAAAACAAAGTTTAATAAAAAGCTAGTAAAGGCAGGCCTAGCACCAATTTGAATTATACACGACTAAAGTATATTTTCGCCGTGAACTTTGATGGCTGTATTCGACAGTGGAAGTAGATACATTATAATAAAATTACTTGCGATATTAATTACCTCTTACATAACATAATTATTCTTATATCTAACAAATCTGAAATGGTCTGCAGTCTTCTTAAGTAATTTGAATAGGTCCTGATGGCAAAATTTCTTTCTTTATTAATTATTAATGTCAAAAAATCACTTATGCTATAATGTGATTCACTAATTAAAATGTTTTTAATCATAGACATAGACATTTATTTCTCAATATCAAATAACAGCATATTTTACATGTCAAAATAAGAGAATTTCACATTGAGATCGTCAGAAAGAATACAAAATAAAAATAAAATGGAAATCAGGAATACAATCTTTCACCGTTATTATCGTCTTTTCATACCAAAATAAGAAATAATGTTAACAAGTAATAGGATAAATATGGTACAATTGGTATGTTGAATTATATACTACAAATTTATAAATCTAAGTCCATGTTAAATATTCTGTTAAAGAATTTAACAGAATATGACGAATGTTCCAACAAAAGGTTCTTACGTTGACGTCGAAACACCGCGTCAGACGGTTTACTTCTACTATCATACAACCCATAAGAAGGCGCATCCTTGATATTTGACCGTTAGACCTCCCTGGTTATACGTGGGGCATCAAACCCTTTTTACCCTCCTTTCGAGCCTCTATTAATGGACGATCTATTTGCGTTGTCGGCAGCGCTTAGCCGAGATCGCGCATTCGCTGCTCAAAGTGTCACCATACGACCCCGAGTCGATGGGGTGCCGCGGGCTCCAGCGGTACATGTCGCTGGTGCTGCCCGCGGCCGACTGGGCCGACGACGCGCTGCGGCCCTCGCTCATCATGGTTCTACGCCGCCTGGACAAGGTCTTCCTCAAGATCGCCAAGAAGCCCAGCATCCGGGTGAGTAGGACACGTCAGGAGTCTGCCACGAGTGTCGCCATACGACCCGAGTCGATGGGTGCCGCGAGCCACAGTACATGGTCCAACGGAAAAAAAAAATGTTTTCACTCCTCAAAGTGTCTCCTTACGGCCCTTAATCGATGGGGTACCGGTTTAGCAAGGTGTTCCTCAAGATCGCCAAGAAACCTAGCATCTGGGTGATTTGAAGCTGAAAAATCCACGAGCCAAGTGATTTCTCTCTCCTTGAAATGTCTCCTTGCGGTCCTGAGTCGACTGGGAGCCGGTTTGATAAGATGTTCTTCAAGGCTCTCTTGCTCAGCTCTCTTTAAAGTGTTCTCTTATCTTACCACCTCGAGGCAATACTGAGCCTAACTTTTTGGAATGCGAAATCTAGTTTTAACTAGTTCAATATTCTTGTTTCAGCGAAACACTGACTGGGATTCTGCAGCGGTTCTACTCAAAGGCGTTTACGAAACCATGATACGATGTCCCTACATCATGCACTGGCAACAAGTGAAGACTTTACTCAACACTGTCCAGGTACTGAACAAATGATTCTATACAGAGTACCTACTTCGAATTTTAAATACATATTAAAGTTAAGGTTACCTATCGAGTTTGAACTTTTAGAAGCGTAAAAGAGTTCAAGCAAAAACCTAAATAGCCAAGTTTATGGCATAAGTTACTTCGTTCTTTGGGTCAGACCTTTGCACAGCAGTAGCCCAATGAACTCTACTTTTAACCATTTGAACGCCCAGACGATACCTGAAGTTGTTCGAGCTAATGTGTACCTACTTAAAGAGGTTAAATACGTACTGCACAAAATCTATATTTGCTGTAAACATCAGCTACCCTTAACGTGTGGTGTGAGTGACGGCGTTTGTATTTGACATGGCGTTTGAAAGGTTAAATAAACTTGTTTTCTCTGCAGGCGCTGATAGTATCGGAATCGAACTGCGGCGAGAATCTTTCGTCGGCCACTGCGGCGTTGATGTCTCAACCGCCTCCGCCCCATTTCTGCAGCACCGTTGTCAAACTAATAGCTTTGCAAGTCATCAATACGGGGGTACGTTTTTTTTTGTTGATATGGCGTCTGCTGCAAGGCACTTTAGCCAATGTCAAGTGATGATACTTCGCTATTCTCTCTGTTTGATCATCGTCACTCTGAATTTTCATCGTGGTCTATTCGTGGTACACTTTTGAGTGAAAATGCAAGGAAAATTACCTCATATCATTGATGGATTGCAGAGACGGTACGTTTTTCAAACTTTTTTTTTTTGAGATACGTTTATAGGTGGGTAAACGAGTATTTTGTCGCTTTGCCTGCCTACAAAATGACCGGCCAATGTGACACGTCCGTGTGTGCTTGACAGTCTGAAATTGTGACCCCATTGTGGAAGCATGGACTCCTTAATAAAGGTGTATGACCCATTATTGAGGGTACCCGGACAGAAATGTGTTAAGCAATCAACCCCGCACATAATCATCGGTAGCTCCAATCACCAGTGCGTTTCCAACCTTTGAAGCGATAATCGTGAGAGCGTGGTAATTTTCCCGGAAGAGCCATTTCAAATTCGAGCAGTAATCAATATTATGATGTAGCTCTATATTGGTCTAATTAAGATCCGATTTCAAACCAAGTGGTGGTTTTTAGGACAGTTACTCACTGGAGCAGATGTGCGGAGGTAGCGCGATATTCCAATCTGCGGAGAAGACTGAAAACATGCTCATGAATCTGTTCATGCCGTTATGCTTGCGAGTCGGCAGCGGACGTAAAGGTAACCAAATACTTAGTTAGAAATTAATATTTTTGTAAGGATTTTAAAGGTATTTTAAGTCGATTTCAATGTAAACTAACCATCATAGCTTAGTGAATCCATTGTTCCGAAATATGTAATCGATTTCGAGACATTTGATCCTTCAATTTCTTTTTGATTTTTTTTTTCGTCACCAGTTGCGACTCGCCTCTGCTGGATCCTAAACGTAATTCCCTTTTTGTAATAATTATTCTATACTCAGATTTAGTTGTATCGACTTGATTCGAATTAGAGGGTAGCCAGAGGTGAGCAATGTCAGTGTGCCTAATAAGAGCCACCGTATTCCTTCTCACCACTTGGCGCCACTATCTTGTGAGGTTTGGTTGTCGCTGTCGATGTAAAAGTTTGTAACTACATACAATAGTGTCAATGTCACTGTGACATATGAAGTTTCTGAGGCCTCAGTGTTGCCAATTTAGCGTATAATATGACATAGCATATGATGTGCTAAATTGGCAACGTTGAATTTCACGCAACAGAAGCGCATCCAGCGGCGAATTCTTACACGGTGGCCCTCATTGGTTAATAAACGACTAACGAATACTTATGTTCAACCTTTTTCAGATGTGCCTCCTCTCCGCCAATCAGACGTGAGCTACATAGTGTCGGTGGTGCTAAACGCGCTCTGCCCGCCGGCGCCGCCCGGACAACTAGCGGCCGTGAACGCCAAACTGAATTCGGCCGAGGCGCGCGCAAACTCACTTACCTTCACCGGCAGTCGCGATACTAGGAACACCACCCGGCTCTCGCACCAGCTGTACAAGATCGCCTTCCTAGGTCAGTCCAATATTTACAAATAAACCTTCCCAACTATGCCACAAACAACACCACTTACAAGATCGAAAATTACTGGTGAAGTGAGTTGTAGTCAATTCCAAGCTGAACTTGGCCGAGACGCGGTTACTCACTCAACTTCACCAGCAGTCGCGATATTAGAAACACCACCTGGCCCTCGCACCAGCTGTACAAGTTCGCCTTCCTAGGTCAGTCCAATAACACAATTCACGGCCAAACATTCCCCATAATGCCGCAAGCTACAGCATCCTACAATGCCGCCTTCTTAGGTAGTCTACTACAACCTCAACCTACATAGAGGCACAGGTGAAGTGAACTGTAGTCAACGCCAAACTGAATTCTGCCGAGACGCGCGCAAACTCACTCACCTTCACCGATAGTCGCGATACTTACTAGGAACACCACCCGGCCCTCGCACCAGTACAAGTTCGCCTTCCTAGGTCAGTCCAATAACACAATTCACGGCCAAACATTCCCCATAATGCCGCAAGCTACAGCATCCAACAAGATCGCCTTCCTATGTCAATTGGTCCATCATATATCCCGACACAAGTTATACCGTTCATATATACCGTTTAGGTACCATAATAACACGTCAAAGCGCAGGATGGGGTGGAGAGATGATATCGTGAGCGTTTCTGGGACTCGGTACATGAAGGATTTGCCTATAAAGAACTTCTACCCTTCACTCGAGGTTGAAGAGAGAGAGAAAGAGAGCCCAGACATCTCTTGTCTGACAGTGCCACAAACAATGCCACTCGTCTGTCGCACATCACTACGAAATCGCCGTCATGTTTTTCAGTTTAAAGACGTCGTTTGTTTATTGTGTTATCCCAGAAATCAACGTCAAACTGTTAACCTACTAATTATTCACTTAAATATACTACTTTTTAGTCGGGCACTAGGTAGTGCACTCGTTATTATCAAAGGGTCTTGAGACTTATTCCTGAGGAATCTGCTCCAGTCATTCTTATTAACTAGCCAAATTTTTCTTCAGCTTTAAAAGTGCTCTGCGCGTGTTTCACAAGCGAGCTATGCTCGGAGTGGGGACGAATAGCGCGCGCGATGCGCGACCTCGGGCGACGGAACGAGGCCGCTGCCCACTTGTGGGACTTCCTCGAACACGTCGTCACCTTCAGGACGCCGCTCTTCGTGCTGTTGCAACCTTTCATTGTGCACAAGGTGAGTTTCTAGAGATAAGTGAATGACTATTGTTTTTGGACTTTTTGGGTTGATTTTTCATCGCCTTACACATCTTAAGGAGGTACTTTTTCTTTCGTTGTCATAGATATTTTCCAGAGTATATCCTAAACAATTGGATTAAACAAATGTCGCATCTAAACTTAATTTATCCTCTCGAAAACGCGAAAGAAATCAAAATCGGGTTGGATGAAATAGTGTGAGCATTTTTCGCAACTTTTACATGACGATACCTCAAAAATTCGAGATTATCATATACTAGCCGTTGCCCGCGATTTAGATTTAGATTAGAACTTAGAATTAGATTTTTCCTACTTACTACTTGATATTTTGGTCAATTCACACAATATCTTTATAAATTGTAGCCTATGTGTTATTCTGATGTATAAACTATATTATTGTAAAGTTTCATTAAAATCCATTCTTTTTTACGTGAAAGAGTAACAAACATCCATCCATACTTCAAACTTTCGCGTTTATAATATTACTACTACTAAATAATCGTATACTTGACCTTGTTCTCAGTAACTTATCATGTTCAGTCGCCACATGCTCTGACCCTTTGACATCTGAGGACCCTCACCATAAAGCTTTGGAGGTTACAATTACACTCCCGGCTCTGCAAACAACTATTAATTCCTGTAGAAATAAGTTGATTTTTCATGCTGCCGACTATGAAAGTATTAATAACTGTCTTTCTACTACTGATTGGGATCTGCTGCACAAGATGGATACAGAGCAAGCGGTATCATACTTTTACTCGGTCATATATAATTTAATTAGTGAATATGTCCCCAGGCGGAGAGTTTACTCTAACGGTAACCACCCCCCTTGGTTTACGCGTGCTTTAGTCAAACTAGGCAAAGAGAAAAGAAAAATTCATGCGAAATGGAAAACCTATAATAATCCCCTTGATTACCAATCGTTTAAATTGCTTAGAGCTAGGGAAAAAAGAATGGAACATGATTGTTATAATTCATATATTTCATTTTCTGAGGATAACATCAATAGGTGCCCTAAATATTTCTGGACTTTTATTCAATCCAAATTTTCAGCAAATAATATCCCTGACTATATGACTTATAATGGTGAAACCTCTACAAATACTGAGAACATATGTAATTATTTCAATGATTATTTTAATTCTGTTTTTGTTTTAAGTCATAACAATAATATTAATCCCCGTGTTTCCAATCCCTATAGTACTGATGCCTCAGTAAATGTAAGTTCAGTAAATATAAATAAATATTTGGTCCTAAAGCAGTTAAAGCAATTAGATACAAACAAAGGAGCTGGACATGATCAGATACATCCATCTTTATATCAAAGTGTGCTGACGAGTTATCAATACCCCTCACAATTATCTTCCAGAAGTCAATCTCGGAGGGCTGTTTCCCATCTATATGGAAAGCGGCTCTTGTTACTCCAATTCCTAAGGGTGGCGATAGACATGACGTTAAACAATATCGACCAATCTCTAAATTATGTATTTTCGGCAAAATCTTTGAGAAAATTGTAACTTTTCAACTGAGTAAAATTCTATCACAAATCGTTTCACCAGCCCAACATGGTTTCTTTAGAGGTCGCAGTGTTGAAACGAATCTCCTTTCTTATACACATGATATAGTTAACGCCCTTGATGCTGGTTTTCAAGTTGACGCCGTGTATACCGATTTCTCCAAAGCTTTTGACAAAATAAATCATTCCATACTCCTGGAGAAACTCTGGGAAATCGGTATACACGGGGACCTCCATCGGTGGTTGAAATCCTATATCTTGAACCGTAGCCAAGCAGTGTCGCTTAAAGGTTTTATTTCTAATTTCTTACCTATAACCTCCGGAGTGCCCCAGGGTTCTCACTTAGGACCTCTTCTTTTCATTCTTTATATCAATGACGTCAGCTTATCACTAGTAAATTCAAATCACCTTATTTATGCTGATGATACAAAAATTTTCAAAGTCATTAAATCTCGTAGCGACTGCGAAGTTCTACAAAAGGATCTTGATAGTTTTGCGTCCTATTGTGAAAGTAACCAGTTGATTTTAAACGCCGACAAATGTCATACAATAACCTTTTCTCGTAAAAAACAACCTATAACATTTAATTACAAGCTTTCATCTAACGTCATTGGTCGTGTGACTCAGATAAGAGACTTAGGAGTTACTCTAGACTCCCAACTGTGCTTTAACCCACATATTGATAACATAATTACACGAGCGTATAAACAGTTGGGTTTAATTCGCAGATTATCTAAACCTTTCAAGCAGTCTTGTACACTAAAAACGTTATATTTTGCTTATGTAAGAAGCGTTTTAGAATTTTCTTGTATCGTCTGGACACCTCAATATGCTGTCCACATAGCTAGACTAGAAAGAATCCAGAACAAACTCTTAAAGTCTCTGGACTATCGTAGTGGTTTCCTGCCCATAGATTATGCTGTTAGTAGAAAACGTCATAATTTGGCATCTCTCGAGCACCGTCGGTTATTTTTACCCGACTGCGCACCGCAAAGGAGGGTTATGTGTTTACCTGTCTATGTATGTATGTATGTATGTATGTATGTATGTATGTATGTATGTTTGTTCCTTTGTGGCACACTAGCGATCAAACGCGTGGGTCGATTTTAATGAATCATACGTCAATCGATTCGTCTGAATTGCGCGAGTGTCACTGAAGATATGAAATTAATCAAAATTCAAAATGGCGGCCACCAGACGCCATATTGTACAAAATAAAAAATAAAAGTCAACCAACTATGGCATGTGAGGTATCGTTGAATAGGTATTTAAAAATCATTATTAGGTTTCTTTGACCATTTTTCAGACAAAAGAACCGTTTATGATTTATAACGATTCAAAGTTCCTTTACTAACCACGTAAAGTAGGTACCTATATCCACCCAGTAGTAAATCCGTTCGAATTAGCAACACAGGAAGTAATCTAGATCAACGAGTCTTCAAGCAGGTCACGACGACTATAAAATAATAATAATGTTTTTCATAAATCTCAAACTTCAATCAAGTACGTACGCATGTGCAATGTAGTGTACCAGTAGCGTCATCTATCCGTTGACTTGAAGACTTTTAGTTTCGTTATTACATTTAAAGTGTCAATAGTGTTATTTACCTACTTAATACAGTAAAATATAACCTAATTGATTATAGGTATCAATTACACTAGTCAGTACTCAGCGCTCGTAAATAAATAAAATATAATACTCTAATGTAGTACCAGTAGCGCCATCTATCGGTTGACTTGAAGAATTTTAATAGAGCCAGCGTTTTGAGCCGGGTTAAGGTCGGTTTTGGATGTCTCCGATCGATCGCTGCGGCTTGCGGCTGCGGCTGACGCGTGCCGGCGATGCGGCCGGTGTAGTATGGGAATTATGGAGACGTTTTCGTGGATTGCGACTGCCGCGTGCGGCCGACGGATGCGACAGACGCACGCGTCTGTCGCACTGATCCGATATGAGTTTCTATCATTTTTATAATTAGTAAATTAATAATTTTGGCCCACCTGATGGATAGTGAGTTTTGAAATGTGTTCCGTCGGCTCGCCTGTTGGAAAGCAGGTATAGTATATGCATAAATAAAGTGCAATCTCAAGTTATAAATTTTAATATAGGTACTTAGGTATAATTATAATTCTTCTTACGTGTGTTTGTCACCCTGCTCCTCCTAAACGACTAGACTGATTTGGATGAAACTTTGTGTGCTTATTTGAATGGCTTCCTGGATTAATTTAAAACACAATTGGACCCGGTAGGTGGCGCTGCAATCGCAAATATTTTTTGTTGGTGCTTTTCTCAGTGACTGATTATGATCTTACGTAATGGTAATGGTGCGTTTACACGCTTGGCAAGCTTCGGTAGCTTACAGGTACCGGACGCAAGTATACGTTAGAATTACTTCATCATACTTTCGCATTTATAATATTATAATGATAATAATATATAAAATAATAGTTCTGAAAATTTAAAAGGCATAACTGATTGACTGATGTAACAACGCACAGGCCAAACCACCGGTTGTAGATATCAGAAAGTTAGCATGTAGGTTCCTTGGGGAGTGTAGGGGTGCACTAAGAGAGGATTGCTTGAATTCCCACGGGAACGGAATTTTTACATTTTGATGTTCACGCGCGTACTAAGTCGCGGGAAACAGCTAGTATATAATATATAATATAGACTAGCCGTTGCCCGCGACTTCGTCTCGCGCAGATTTATACTTTCCGTACTCGATGATAACTTCGTGCCCGATTTAGATTAAATTTTGTACGGAGATAGTTGGATTTCGGAAAAAAGACATAAGCTACTTTTTATCCCAGATAAACTCATATGCATTCACGTCTTTGATTTCAACCTGTAGATCTTGTACTGTAAACGCGCCTAATCTTGTATATTTATTTATTTATACAAGCGATTTCAGAATCGCCTCTAACGTTTTGGATGAAATTTGGAATAGGTACCTGAGAAAACTCGGTGTCGAGCAAAGCTTGGTCGCTAGATATTGTGCTGGGGTGTTACTGTACATAAGCTACAAGGAACTACCTGGGACCGAGCTGTGGTTGATTTAGGTACACGCATTTTTGCGAAGGGTCAGGCTTATGTAGCTTTGAGCCGGGTTAGGTCTCTAGAGGGATTAATAATCAGTAATTTAGATCATCGCAAGCTACTTAATAATCCCCACGATAGCAACTCTCTCCATGAAATGACAAGATTGCGGAATTTACGGTCTTATAATCCCTAACTAAAAATAGTAAAATAAAAAAAGTTAATTTAAAAAAACAAAAAACCCGACTGCGTAAAAAACTAAAAAGAAAAAAAACAAGATTACTTAGTTCAGTAGTAGCTAGGATTATGTTAAGTAATATTTACCGTCGCCATCAGATATATGGTAGCGAACAATGTGATCATAAATATCTGGACACGATCTTACTGTCAAGACGTTAGACTACATGCTCAGATATTTCTGATCATTCTTGCTTGCTCATATTACGTCTAATGGCGATCGTACCTACTGAGAAAATACACCATGGAAATAATTTCATGTTCGACACTAACATAAATCAAATATTGATTGCTATTGAGGAATCTAAAGATGCCTACAGTCGGGACCCATTTAAAATCTAGGCTAAAATGTTACAAATAATGGGTCCCGATAGTAGGCATCTTTAGATTCCTCAATAGCAATCAATATTTGATTTATGTTAGTGTCGAACATGAAATTATTTCCATGGTGTATTTTCTCAGTAGGTACGATCGCCATTAGACGTAATATGAGCAAGCAAGAATGATCAGAAATATCTGAGCATGTAGTCTAACGTCTTGACAGTAAGATCGTGTCCAGATATTTATGATCACATTGTTCGCTACCATATATCTGATGGCGACGGTAAATATTACTTAACATAATCCTAGCTACTACTGAACTAAGTAATCTTGTTTTTTTTCTTTTTAGTTTTTTACGCAGTCGGGTTTTTTGTTTTTTTTTAATTAACTTTTTTTATTAGACCAGTTGTTTCTTTTTAAGTTAATAAATAATTATGTTGATGCTCCATCCCTTCTTGGAAAACTTGACTTACTTATACCCAAGCGTACCCCCACACGGCGTTATTCGACTTTCCATGTCACATTTTGTCGTACAAACTATGCGAGAAACACTTTCTTTAGACGAGCCCTACGTGATTATAATGATCACTTTATGGATTTAGACATTTTTTCACTCTCATATCATACATATAGAAGCACACTCTGTCGTTTACTTTCTGACATAAGTGTAACATAATCATATTATAAATTGTATAAGCAGCTATACTACTTAGTAACACCATTTACTTTTCTATTTGAGTAATTTTTGTTATTAGTTTATTTGCACAAGAATTAGATGCAGAACTTTCTGTTTTCTTTTTGGACTTATTTCTCATTTTTCTTATTGTTAGTGAGAGCATAAGCTATTTTTGTTTACGAACGTGTTGCATGTTTACTGTGTAAATCTACATTCTTTATTATTTACAATTAAGGGAACTGTAGGTCTGTTTGTGTATTTTTTTCTTGCTTAAACAAATACGTTTGTGACTGTTTGTTTCCTAAAAAAATTAAAAAAAAAAAAATTACTCATACTCATACTCATATTTATTTATTGTCTCATGGTTTAGCAAAATACAAAAGGTGTTGTTTATTAGTAGGATATCTCGTCACTAAATTGTCTCTTGATGTCTAGTAGGTGTCAATGAAATCGGCACGCTTGGTTTTCATATTATTGAAGGGAAATAATTGTTTCTTCTAACAATTTGTCAATTTGAATTTACCACCGAGCTTTTCGGTGAAGGAAAACATCGTGAGGAAACCTGCACACATCTGAGAAGTAATTCAAGGATGTGTGTGAAGTCTCCAATCCGCACTGGGCCCGCGTGGGGA